>JBAWJQ010001790.1:0-600000 GCA_037783105.1 Bactrocera zonata | reverse complement strand
ATTCACCGATAGTGTGCAGATAAGCAGACTCTTTCTATTCAATTCATTATTAATTAGTTTTGAGCTCTAGAGAAAACTAAAAAAAATTATCTAATTTAAGAAATAATTTTCGCTAGCTGTCCACCTGGGCAAAATAGCTTATAAATTATCCCTAATTTTGCGTAAATTGAGACAGCAAAAAATATAGTTCCCGATAACTTAAGGCGACTGAATCTACTTTAACAGTTTGTCACAGATTCCATTTCCTAACGAATATCACAGATTTCCCCATAGATTATCTACAACTTGATGAGTTCTAATAATATCCTATAACCTGTAGTTAAAGAAGGATTTTCGTAGAATATTTCTTTCACTGTGTTGCTGTTACTGCTTCATTTACCTTAGAAAACCATGCTTAAAATATTGGAATGACAGAGATCTGTCCAGTTCCTAGAAGTTATTAGTTCTCATTCAGTAATATCATCATTACCATATCGTTGATTATGTTAGCTATTAAGTGTTAAAAAAACACATCAAAGTTTAAGGTTGAATATTATTGTGTTCAACTAAAGAACAACGACCCCAACTGCCGCCTAGAAACACAGCTTTGATCTGATTTGGTCAACTGTATTTGTAAAGAAGTTATTGACACTCTCTTAACAGTCGACTGTAACATAAGCTAATTCTATGTATATACAGAAACCTGTATATATGTATGTACATACTATATGTATATTCATGTTTTAACGCACAAAATTTGTTTTTTTTTTCGTTTTCTTTCCTTAGTACAAGTATCGCCACGTATCATGTATAATTTCGATGGCTATCAGCAAATATACATTTCAAGTTTTGTTTGAAATTTATCAAAACATTTTTATAGTTATATGTACAGTTGCTAATTTTGTTTAGACACAATTTTATATGAGCCATTTATATGCTAACACACAATTATGTATGTGCATGCATAATTTAACTTAATATATTGCTACAAAATAGGTACGTTTTAGAAAACAAAATCAAGTTTTAAGAAAAACTGAATTGAGTATCTAGATGAATAGTATTTTAAATATACAAAAGAAATTAGGTGTATAAATTTTAAGTATACTGCTTTCAGCACTCTCATTATTAAAACATTGAGAGCTCTAAGATCCTTTCCTATTAGAATTTTTAAATTTTCGATTCAAAAATAATTTTTTTGAATTGAGCTGAAGTGGTTTCGTTTTGAGAAAGGGTTTTATTTTTAATATTATTAAAAGTATATAACATAGTGTTAATCCATTGGTTACCTAAAGTCAGTCAGAATAACGACAATATTCTTCTTCTTTACTGGAGTAGACTCCGCTGTCGCAGTTCTTTTCCAACTGGCCTTTCCAACGAAGTGCAGATCTTTCTCTTCCTCTGCTTCCCCCTGCAAATACTGCGTCGAATACTTTTAGTGCTGAAGTGTTCGCTGTCGTGCTGTCGTGTATCTCATACGATATTCGCCGTAGCCAATGTACAAAGGACCATAAATTTTGCACAGAACCTTTCTCTCGAAAGCTTTGCAAAACCGACTCATCAGAGATTATTATCGTCCACCATATAGCAGAATAGGAAAAATTAGTCACTTATGAAGTTTAGTTTTTGCTCGTCAAGAGAGAATTTTACTTCTCAGTTGCCTACTCAGTCCGATGTACCACCTGTTGGCAAGAATTATTCCCTGTTGGATTTCGAGGCTGACATTGTTGTTACTATCTGTTAATACTGGTTCCAATATAGACGAAATTATCTACGACTTCAAAGTTATGACTGTCAACAGTGACGTGGGAGCCTAATCGCGAATGCGACGACTGTTGATGACAAGAGATATTTCGCCTTGCTCTCATTCACTACCAGACCAATTTTTTTCGCTTCCATATCCAGTCTAGAGAAAGCAGAACTAACAGCGCGGTTGCTAAGGCCAATGATGTCAATATCATCGACGAACGCCAGCAGCTGTGCATTCTTATAGAAGATTGTACCTTCTCTGTTTAGTTCTGTAGATCGAATAATTTTATCCAAGAGCAGATTGAAGAAGTCGCACGAAAGATGGTTGCCTTATCTATCGCATCGTATCGAAGGCTCGGAGAGGTCCTTAATGGTATCCTTAATGCGTTTGCCACGGTCGTCATCAAAAGGGGGTTTCTCTTCCGAGGCTGTTGTTTTTTTTTCATTGGGAACGTTTTTTACGTTGCGGGTCCCAGCGCACAAACCTGGGGAGAAATGGTTCGCCTTCTCACTTTAGCTCACCTTCAAACGAATGTTCTTTGGCTATCCAGAGGATACTTGGTTTAAGACCGGAAGTCGTAAGCTGCTTACGCCATATGTAAAAGAAACGTTTCTGGCCACTCCCAAGTGAATGGTTATAAGAGAACTTTCCGTACTTGTTTGAACTTCTACACATGACTCCATTCTCCACGACAATCATTATGGTATATTAGAAATAGGGGGGGTTTCGAGTAGTACTTAAACAATTTCATCAATTTTAAGCACCAGATCACATTTATATTGGAAAAAGCTGATAATTAACTTTGTCATGTGTGTTGAAATAAAAAAGGGAACTGCTCTTTCTTCAACTATAACCCGACGTTGTTCAGTCATTCGAACCGCTCTCCATTGAATCAAACTCTCAATCTGATTTCCTTTTTCTTTTAACTATCTTTTATAGTAAGCTTCACGTTTTAAATTTTTTGGATGTTATTTTATATACGGTTATTTATATCGCCTGAATATTAACCGTCTTTTCAAATAAAATATTCCAAGCACCTCAAAAATCTTTTAAAATTATGAATTCAAAGCTGCTGAAATACTTAACACTCCTAATACACAGTACTCAAATGATGTTAGTAAAAAAAGTATCTAGGGTGTTGTGAGTTTATGTTATCAGTATCAATAAAACATTAGCAAACTTTTTTGACAAGAAAAAAAGAGTTGCGTTTGATTTTAAATTATGTTGGACATCTTCAAGGACGCAATAAAAAAGTAAAAGCGCACCAAATACGTGAGGTGACAGCTTGTTTAGAACTTGAATAAAATATTTCGAAAACTTTTGCTGTAAAAAGCCGAACTTGATTACGCTAAAGCCCAGTAGGAAACTTGTTTCACCGTTATTTTCAAGTTTTGATGTACGAGTAGGTGCTTAAAAGAACTTTTTTTATGTATGTATATGTGCATATATAGATGGTGAATGCTATAAATCTCAATTACCAAGCAAAAAGATAAGTATAGTATATCATCTCTTAGCCATGTATGTACATTTTTAGAGCGATCACATATACGTTTATATATTGCAAAATTTAAATCTTATATTTCGCATTTGGAGTATTTATTGCACTACACATATGTGAAATTCTGTTATTTATTGCTATACTTTCATTGCTGCGCTGATGTGAGTTTAATAGCTTTAAGTGGGAGGAGGAGGTGGAAGTGGGCTCGTGATTTATTTGCGATTGACTAGTACTCCCGCATGCCTTTTACGTTGTCGGTTGAACTACCATTTTTTATATGGCGCAAAGTTTGGTGGAATTTTTTATAAAGGAAATTATGCTTTTGTTGTATTTCATTTTATTGTGTTGGAATGAGGTGCTAATACACAGAATGACATTTTGGAACATTTTACTTTATTATTTCTTAGAAAATCCACAAATAGAACAAAACAGTTAAATTGTGATGATGTAGGCATGTTACGTAGGAACTAAATATAATAGAAATAAGTAAACATTTTAATCCATTCCTTGTAAAAAAGCAGGCAGAAATCGACTTCCAAATCAATATACTTCCAGCAACACTGTTATTCGCATACAAAATAATTTAAATATAAAATAAATTAAAAATAAAAAAAAATATTTTCCTAAAATAAAAAATAAATATCATAAAAACTCCAACCAATGAAAACGAACTTGGAAAACGACAATCTGCGCTACGGCAACGAAAGTGAAGTTGCTTAGCTTTAGAAGTAAATTAAATTCCAACTTTTGTGCTAAGAAATGAAGAAAAAAGTTGTTGTGTTTAAAAAATGTGGTTTTCTAAACTTTTAGTTTCATTTTGAGATGATGATGACAGCATCTTTTGTCTGCTGTTAGATTTTTTTGTTTGCTAGTTTGTTTTACCTGTCAATCGTTCAATATAATTAGTTAAAATTTACAATTAGTTTAGAACAGGTTGGTGAAACAAGCAGAAAAATCAATAAAAAAAAATATATATATATATATATTTATGCATACACGAAATGCAAAGCTAACCGTTGGGTCCCAATAAACCAATATATGTATATCCGAAATTCGCTTTGAACATTTTGTATAATTTTATGCAAATGAAATCGCAGATTTTCTTTAATTTTCTATACCCACCAGTTGTGTGAGCATAATTATTTTTAGTTAATGAAACATGTAAATCTATTTTGAATAGACGTTAAACTTTTTTCCTTTTTGTTATAAAAATATTTATTTTTTTTTTTTTGACAAATATATATGCAACTCTTTTTTCTGATTTTCAACTACAGGAAACCATTAGAGACAATAAGTTCTTAATTAAACACCAATTTCTAGTGTGATTTATTATGAAAAGCCAATTTATTTGCGTATATACATACATAATCTGCAATACTTGTCTACAAGTATGTCTTCATAGCTACTTAAACATGTTTATTTACCATTTATTGATAAAGCTTGCTAAGAAGCTTTTCAGTTTTTGTACGGAATAGTACGTTGCTCAAATATTGCAAACTTATGTATTTCTAATAAGCAACTTTTAGTATAGTTGCAGGGTTTTCATTCCACGTTCTCTCGTAGGTTTCTGCCGCTCTGAGAGCGATAAAACTCGTCTGATGAAAGTCAGGCACTTTGAGGAACACAGAAGAAACTTCTATTGTGTGGTTTCATCGACTACGCAACTTCATTCTTCTCTTCAACGTTTTCAACAGTTTTTGAAGCTCTAAAATGTCGAAAAATTAGTTTGGCATTGGCGAGGGAGGCATTGCTTAATCAGCTATGAGCCGTAGTAATATGTAATATTTTTTGTGATATCTCCGACTATAGTAAAAGCGATTTAAAGGGTTACATAGGTTTACGGGTTTAAAATCGATTTTGTTTATTATCTTATTAAATTCTAAAACATCTCTAGAATATTGTCCTAAATTTGCAAGTTGATCCGAGTAATTTTTTGGAGATATAGACTCGAGGCTAGCTTGGTTAAGTGCGCCGTCTTTAAACGCGTTTTTCTCTAAACTGTGTTTTTGAAGTTGGATGGTAAGATTTCTCGAGAACTACTCAACCGATATTCATAAAATTTTACACAGGTCTTTGAGATACAACTCGATTGCAACTATTTGAAAAAAAATGTCGCGAAATTTTCACTGAAATTTTAGTTGTTTTTTTTTTGTAAAAATTTCTGCCAAAAATCGTTTTGTCAGGTTTTTTCCTTCGCCCAAGTTCTATGTTAAAGTTTCAACTAAAACATATATTTTACACTTTAGATGGTCCTGTAAGGAGTTATCCTGCCAACGCGGGCGCTTCTTTTTTCCAAGGACCGGAATTGACGTCGCAAATGCCGAGTTTAAAATAAATTTTCTAAAATATGTATGTATTTAACAATAAAAAAAATTTATAAAATATTTAATTTTTTATATGATAAAACAATTGTTGAAGAACGACTTTTTTACCCAAGAAAACCCATGTTACCCCTTAAAAAATTTGTGTTAAAAATTCAAAAAGTCTTAAAAGCTTTACTCTTTTGTATCATATATTTGGCGTAAACTATAGAGCATATTCATAAAGTTTGAATATCCTATATAACGGAAAAGATTGTCGATATTCGTCCTATAATTAATTTTGATAAAAGTTTTTATTATTATATGTAGTTCTTTCAAGAAATTTGGTCCGTACTGACAAAAAAAAATCCACCTTTTTATTAAGTAGTATTTTAATACAAATCCTTATTTTCGTCTGAGCCAATACAAACATGCCAACGCTTAAACCAAGTTTCCACACACTCGGCTACCTCTCTACGATGATCTCTAGTGCCTTCATCGAATTTTGTTTTTTTCGGTTTTGACTCATTTTTGGAGCGCTATACGCTAGATTGTCCGACGGTTTGGACATCATGTTTATAAATCCACGTCTCGTCACTATTAATGATTGGTTTGAGGAATATAGGGTCTTCAGCTACGTTTTTATTTTATTTTTTTTTTTTTTTTTTTGAGACCTCTATTCAACGTCGATTTAGCATAAGATTCAAGTTATTTCCTTTAATCCTTAAGAGATGTTGAGATCTTTTGCTATCTCGAGGATTTTCAAACACCGTTTAATTACATTTTTCGATATTATCGCTATTAACAGAGGTACATGGATAACTCGCTAGAGGCAAATGGTCGATTTCCCCGCGACCTTCTCCGAAGATATTGTGCCAGTCAAGTACTTATATTTGTGATAAGGTAAGTTCCCCAAAACACTTTTGCAACATTTTCAACGAGTCCTAACCGTTATTCAAGCAAACTCATTCACTTTCTATTATATTTTCATGACAAAAATCGACGGACAAACTTTACGTGTCGTAAACAAACATCTACCAAACACATGTGGGTATCCAATTTTAGTAGAACATGAAAGAAGGTTTGACCAATATATTTTTATCGATATACTAATGTGCGCAAAAAATAACGCGACATTGTATTTATTTTGAAAATTCTTTATTTATTCTTCCAAATCAATTTCATCCCCTTCAATGTAATCCCCTCCCGATGCAATGCACTTATGCCAACGGATTTTCCAATCTTCGAAACACTGGTTGTAGTCACTTTCCGGGATGGCCTACAGTTCCGTCTTCGCGGCGGCTTGAATCTCCTCTATCGTATAAAAACGGTGTTCCCGGAGCGGTCTTTTGAGTCTGGTGAACAGCCAAAAATCGCACGGCGCCAGATCAGGTGAACGGAACGATATGGGTTGTGTTTTTGGCGAAATGATCACGAATTACGAGGGCAGTATGGGATGGTGCATTATCGTGGTGTAAGAACCAAGAATTGTCTTTCCACAATTCCGGCCTTTTTAGGCGGATAGCGTTACGCAAACGACGCATAACGTTCAAATAATATTTCTTGTTGACTGTTTGACCGGTTGGAAGAAATTCATAATGCACAACACCACGATAATCGAAGAAAACAGTCAACATGACCTTGATTTTTGAACGACTTTGGCGCGATTTTTTTGGTCTCGGCTCTCTTTTGGCACGATATTCGCTCGATTGATCGGTTGTTTTGGGGTCGTAAGCATAGATCCAAGTCTCATCGCCAGTTGCGTTTCATGACACCCTGATAGTCGGAAAACATCGTTTCACACACTTCAATGCGACGCCTTTTTTCCAAAAAAATTCAATGTTTTCGTTACCAGTCGAGATTTGACGCGCTTGAGGCCCAAAACATCCTTCAAAATGGTATTGGCTGAGCCTTTCAATATGCCAACTTCATCAGCAAGGTCTCTAATTGTTAATCGACGGTTTTTCAACACCAAATCTTTGATTTGTTGAACGTGAGCTTCGTCGATTGAGGTTGATGGTCGCCCTGGAGGCTCTTCGTCTTCGACACGTTCACGGCCGGCTTGGAGCTCACTATACCACTTGTAAACATTTTTTTTAGACATAGCCTCATCACCAAAGGCTTTCTGCACCATCCTCAACGTATCCGCAGCAGAAAATTGATTCCGTAAACACAATGTAATGCAAATTCTTTGCTCAACAAATTTCGACATCGCAAAAACCGAAAAACTCACTTTAGCACGTATCTAAAAAACTAATGAATATTTTTACATGAAATTTGACATACTATAAATGTGACTGACAGTACTACCAGCCTAAAAAAAAAAATAAATCTCGAAATCCTTCGACGCGCGCAGTTTAAATTCAAATGTCACCTTATTTTTTGGGCACAGTAGTATGTAGGTTGCATGAGCAGTTTATGTGGACCTGTACGATTAAGATTTGATTGGTATTTTGACATTTTAATTATTATGTTATAAAAACGAACAAATAATTAATTTATAACCAGTCTTTCTGCCTATATATTATTTAATATAATTTTAAAAATTATAAAGTCATAAAATTATAAAACTTCTAAGTCAAATCATAAAAATTCAGTTAAAGCATACTTCGATCACAGATACCTATTTGTAATTCGAATTGAGCTTTTAATTCTAAAATATTCTCCGATTAGTTTTTTAATTTATTTATATGTGGCATAACACAAAAATGATACAATTTTGAGTTTACCGCAGCTAGCCTTCGAGTTAATAGCTAACCGCCAACAATTAAATATATCACATATTTACGTGTGGATTAGTTTTATCCAACAATGACAACTAATCGCATTAACCACAAACTACATTTAAATAGAACAATTTATATGCAGATCAACGAAATTATTGTATAGACTTATGTCCATTTCGACACGAAAATATGTATTTCTAATTTAATTTAAAAAAAAAAGCGGAAATTTCTGTGAGTCACCACAATGAATGAATTTCACTTTCTTACCACAAAAGTTTTTTTATATTTAAATACAAGTAGATACATTCATACATAAGTACGCGCATTGCATACACACTTTGGCTTTCAACTTTGTATCTCACTTTATTTTATAACAATTTATTTTGTGGCAACGAAATGCCAAACGCTATAGATTTCACATTATGATAATTTCCTGCCTTCGCATTGTGGCACTTTTGCAGAGTAATTGGCTGAAGGTGGAATCAGCTGCATAACGACCGTCCGTGCAGTCATTTATCATTGTTTCGTTATAAATATTAGGGAATCATGATATGACTGAGAAAAGAGCTTTACAAAGGTAGAATGTACGTGGCTAATTTTTAGATATAACTAATTCGATTTTCTAAAAATTTTCTTATTGTAATTGTGGTTTTTACTTGAAGCATTATTGTTTTTTCCTTTATGCAGATTCCTTAATATATTTGTGTTAAATTTTAAAATAAAAAACAGTTTTAGAATTTAAAATAATTACTTAATTGTGTAATTATAATCGTCAGTAATATATCAGGTGAAATAGGCGCGTTAAAAATTAATTTGAAAATATTTATAACATGTATATATATACATATGTTTCTAAACATAAATCATTACTATTTTCAACGCAAAAATTATCGAACATTACAGCAATTAACTAATGGATAATAACAATTCGCTTGTATGTCAATAACTATATTTAAATGTTAAAAATTAATGAATATACCGACAAAAGCAATTTACAGAAAAAATCACACATATTTGCATACACAAAGTTGCAATTATGTCGACTATTAGCTGACTCATACATGTATATACTTCTGTCTTCGGCATACGTATGATTACATATAAGATGGGCCCAAGGTTGCAGCTCTTTGGGTGGTTACTGAAAGCTCACAAGCAAAATAATTCAAGATTACAAAAAAAGATGTATCGCTTTAGAGTATTTTGACAATAAGGGATTATTTTTTTATGATAATAAGGCTATCGAAAACCCATTCGTCGAATTTTTTTATTTTTTTCTAGATTGGTATGACTCTCAGTGCCAAATGTCACATCAAAATAGTCATTAGTATTTAGTATACGTATGTACATAAAGTGCATTCCGTGATTCCGGCGATGAGTGAAATTATTCAACAAAGAAGTTCCACTAAATTTTGTGTGCGGAATCAAACTTCTGGTGCCGAAACGTTCGGAATATTGGAAAAGGCCTTCGGTGATAATTGTTTGTCGCGGACAAGTGTTTTTGATTGGTACAAAGTATACTAAGAGAGTCGAGTATACTAGTGGGCCGTTAACGACGAACCACGTCCAGGTCGGCCATCAACATCAACTGAGGATCAACACGTCAATAAAATATTGAGATTGATGCTTGAGAATCACAATTAACAATCCGAGATCTTACTGACAGCGTTAGAATATCGGAAGGATCAGTGAAAACCATTTTGAATGATAATTTAGGCTTAAGAAAAGGGAAAGCATGATTGGGTCCAAATTCACTCAACTTTTTCGAAAAACAGCGTCACATTAAGATCAGTGAAACCACACTTTCCGACCTCAGGCTGTCATGAAACGTATTCTTACTGGCGATGAGTCTTGGATCTTTGCTTATGACCGGTAAAAAACGACCGATTAATATCGAGGCAAAGGTGAGCCGAAGCCGAAAAAAAACCTCGTCAAAGCAGGTCAAAAATTAAAGTTTTGTTGACAGTTTTCTTCGATTATAGAGGTGTGTATATATTGGATTCCGATCCTCTAGTTGACGTATTACACCTTGAGTTATTTCCCTGGCTTTGATTCTTGCAAGAATATAAAATGTTCGATTACACCCGGGCTTAGCCCTTCTTACTTGTTTTGATTGGTTTCTCAATTTAAGCTTTAATAACTACTGGAACTCTTAAGCAAAATAAATATAAAT
The DNA here is from genome assembly GCA_037783105.1 of Bactrocera zonata. Lineage (NCBI taxonomy): Eukaryota > Metazoa > Arthropoda > Insecta > Diptera > Tephritidae > Bactrocera > Bactrocera zonata. Next base: position 589,580 of record JBAWJQ010001790.1, on the reverse strand, counting down.
AATTGAAGAAAGCTCATTGACGACTTAAAAAAACTTGCGTCAGCTTCTGGGCACCAATTCCAGTAAATATATTCAATAGCTATTTTTAGTATAATTTTGTTGCAATTTTAACTAAATTTCAACATAATTAATGGATATGGCTTTAAACATTTTCCAGCGTACTTAAACCCGTTACGTTATGCTCTGCATCCATACACAGACGAGTATCGATGTTGTTCCAGATAGGAGACGTCAAATTAATAAACGAAAATACGCGATTTCCTCACGTACACACATTCTCGTAGATAGGACAAAAGGGAGAAAAGTATGAAATTTCAAAATCTCAAGGTCAATAGAATACCAGGTTCAATGCCCGGACATTTACGTGATATTTGAAGTTCAAACGACACTCAACTATGCTTTGTTTGCTTTCTTTTTTTTTTTTTGAAAACTATTTACCTTACACTTCTTTCGTGACATTTATTTATGGTTCAATTTTAGTTACCAATAAAAGTGGTCTGAAAACTTAAAAAAAAATTCCATTCGATTTTAAATGGAATAGAAATTTACATAGCGACTAGTTTCGAGCCTATTGTTTCGCACAAAAGATGAAAGCGAATGAACAAGACCACTTAGCACTCACGTAGATAGAATGTGGTTACTGCAAATTTAAATAAACTAAAAATAAAAACACAAATGAATTTCATTTCGAATGCAGAAAAGAGACTATGGATATTGTCATAAAATTTGTTAATTTATTTGAGGTCATATAGCACGTTACATGTGTATTTGCAATTCGGATTTCGAGAAACAAAATTAGTTTTAAGCGTTTAAGCTGTTTTTTATAAAAGGTTGAGTATTTTTTTAATATGATTAAGAGACAAATGTGTTTGTATATGTATCATCTGATCAGGCTTAACCTGGACTGGTCTATTTAACGTTTCTCAGCCAGTTTTAGTAGTATTTTGGGTGCCGTACTTTATGGGAAAACATTCTATAAGGATTGCGAGATCTGCGAAAACATCGTGTTAGCAGAAAGATGTCAGATTTAAGATATCACACAGATGAGGAATATATACATATGAATCTGTCTATATCTTCATCTATGAGTTACCAGATCCGCATTCTTTACGGGGTTATTTCTACTTGAAAGTCAGAAAAAGCGCGATTTTTATAAATGTTTCTCGAAGAATCTTTTTATTTAATACATAAATAATATATTATTATCCAAAATCTTTCTCTGTCAATCATTACTTGACAAATATATCTGAGAATGTGGTATGAAAATTTCAAGTTTATCGATACAACCGTTTCGGAGAAACTTTCCTTACCGACTCCAAAAACAGAGTTTCGAGAAATAGTCTTTAAAGTTTTAGGGACCATTTAGCGGGATTTTCAATAAGATCTCTACAAAAGTTTTTTTTTTTTAATAAAACAAAAACGTTTTGGGTTATCCAAGTACATTAGATGCCATTATGTATAGAACAAGGTTTCTTTTGCATGGCCACCACGGAGACGCTTGTAGAAGTCCAGATGGCCGATACTGCTGCAATTTCACGTTCCATATTCGTACGAAGCTCATCAATCGTCCCTAGCTAGTTGGCATAGACCTTAGACTTGACGTAGCCCCACAGGAAATAGTCTGAGGGCGTCAAATCACACGACCGAGGTGGCCAATTGACTGAGCCATTTCGTGAGATAACACGTTCACCAAACTTGGTTTTCCAAAAAATGGTTGTGACATTCGCTGTGTGGCTTGTGGCACCGTTATGTTGGAACCATATATTGTCCAAGTCCATATCATCCAATTTGGGCCAAAAATATTCGGTTGTCAATGAGCGGTTTTGATCATCACGGAAGAAGTACGGCCCAATGACACCGCCGGCCCATAACCCGCATCAAACCTTAATTTTTTCGGAATGCAATGGTGACTCATGGAGCACGTGGGGATTGTTGCCTGATCAATAACGCCTATTTTTCTTATTGACGAAGCCATTCAGCCAAAAATGAGCCTCATCGCTCATTCGATGAAAATCCGGATCATTTTCAGGTTATTGCTCAGCCCAATTCACAAACATACGACCATTCTGGTGGTCAAGCTTCAGTTCTTGCGTCTGTTTGACCTTGTAAGAATGTAGGCCGAGATCTTTTCGCAAAATTCTCCACAATGACGTGGAAGACTGATTTGGGTCTTCCTCAATTGATGCGCTAGTAGTAGCAATATTCTCGACACTATGAGCACTTTTTTGTCTCATTGGCACGGAAATATTTCGTATTGCGCCTGTGGACTCAAATTTTTCCACTATACGCTCAATTGTTGATCTGACAGGACGATTATGACAACCATAAATTGAACGTAGCGCTCTTAAAGTTGAAGCCACTGACTTCGAATTTCGGTAAAAAATTTTAATATTTTCAACTCGTTGTTGGATCGTATGTCTTTTCATGATGAAATGGCAAACCTTTCTGAAGAGTAATGTCAGAAGAGTGAGAAAAAATATACCGTCATTTGCTATCACTATCGGTTCTACTTTTCTAGTGTCCCTATTGAAAAACCCGTTATAATAAGTGAAAAAAATCTAACAAATGTGCTCATATCTTCGAAACTATACTACACCGGTTCAACTAGAAATTCATTGATAATGTTGGTAGTCGAAAAAATCTTTTCGCATTTCTAATAAATCTTCAACTTTTTTTCAAATTTTTGTTCATTCAAAATATATGCAAAAATAGAAAAACAATTGTTGAAATTCACAAGTGATTAGAAACCCTTGAACTAATTGAAGAACTTTTTATACAGTTACAACAACAACATTTTATTCCGATTACATGTTCTATATGACGTTTTCTTTGCTTTGCCGGGTTGCTTCGTTCTTGATAAACCGTAGATTGATTCCTGAAACGAAATCTAACCATATTTCACACACATATTTTTTATATGTTTACATACATACATATATGTATGTATACATATTTATGTCAAGACATACTAAAATTATTTAAAGCGCACCACTTATTCATAATTGAAGCTGTGCCATTAATCAAAGTCAACTTAGTATTCTAATTGGTTGAATTTGTTGACTAATCTCCGCACAAATATCGAAAGCAACAGGTGCGAAGAACATAAATTTTAAAATTGACGTTAGTCCGAAAATAGGTGTGTTGTACGCCCGGCTTAAAGCTTAACGAGTAAGCCACCCGCAGCAGCGTATTAAAACAGGCAGCATGGTAACGAAGGAGCGGTGGCAGTGTGAGCCATTTCAGACATGTTACGATTAGCCAATAAGAAACAAGATCAGCATCACTCTAGCTGCTGCGACAATGATCAGTATGCTAGGCTTGAGACACGTCAGTTTGTTTGTAATTTGCACATTTTAAATATTAAATAGACACAAATACATATGTATGCCTATTTAGTAGCTCAAGGAAGTACAATAAAATAAGCATCAAGCTATTTTAGCACGCTTCACGACAAACTCCATAATTAATAGGTATTATTTAGCTTCAAAACCTGAAACTAAATAAGATGAATTATGAATGTGGTCAATATTTCAATTTTGTATCTACAAAAATGACTTATTAGAGAGCTATCGGTATTAATTTTAACACGCTGTCGAAATCAAACTCTACGAGGGCGTTCTCGGCAACAACTCGTTCGACGTTGACACTCACAAGTTAAATAATATCCGGTTATCAATCTTTGAAAAAAAACTTATATGCATTTCTTAAAAAAAAAAAACATGAAATTGATTTTGAAAAATATTTAAGCATTTAGCTACTGGATTATGTAACAAATGCTCCTCCAACCACAAATTTTTTGTATGAGAAATAAATTTTCAATTTAAAAATTGATTATCCATCATTTAATTTTTTGGCAACAGGCGGAAATAGAAAGCCCAACATACGCATATATACCGTTATAAGTGTTACGCAAACCCTTTCGCGACGGCCATTAAAACTTCTATAATGACGTCAGCTTTGACCATAACTAAAGGCAAACTGTAAATATCTACTTTCAAGAAATCGTTACTGACTTTTTAATTAAGTGAATTCACTTTTAACTTAAAACAATTATTTTAAATATAATACCTGTCTCAGGAAATATCTGCGTTAAAAGTGCTTGTAAAACTACATTAGCTAACAAAATTGGAAACAGGTGCCATTTAGCGAATACACAAACCTTTCAGACAGGTTGTGTGCTAACTTAACACACGGAAATTAAATATTTTTGCATGTAGCAGAAAATATTTATAAAAAAAATGTTACAATTTTGCCAAAAAATTTTAAACATATTCGTTACTAAAATTTTAAAGATAAATTTTTAAGTAGTATTTCGACAAACTCAATAAATTAATTATTGAATAATTATTTATTTGTAATTAAAAAATGAATTATCATTGTGCCAAGCAACTCTGTAGTAAATGCAACCATATAAATGCTTTTTGACAGCTGGCAATTGGTAGCAACACAATCCACCACTCCCAAAAAGAAAATACCAACAGAGCATTAATCAAAACAATTTTTCGGTTTGCAAGCTAAAGCATGCAAAAATCTTCGCATATCGCACGCCAGGACTCACAAGAACAATTGCCGACCACATACTATAAAGTAATTGTACCATCAATGAAGCGTCGTACATTGGCAGGCACCTGTGGCGTTGGTGTGTTTGTGATTGCATTCGTTGCGATTGTCATTTCATTCGCCACACCCAATTGGCTGGCAAGTGATGACCGGATCACTGGTGCTAAACTGAATCGTCTAGGATTATGGGTACATTGTTTTCGTTCACTGCCCGATGTGAATGACGATAGTCAACGCCGTTTCTTCGTCGGCTGTCGTTGGGTGTATGATCCCTTCACAACGGGCTACGATGAGATTCGAGGATTTTTACTGCCTGCATTCATGATTGCAACACAATTTTTCTACACACTTGCATTTATTGGAGCGCTCGTATCATGCGTGGGGGTCTTGGTATTCTTCCTCTGTGCTGGACCGGACCAAAAATACTTTGTAACACTTATAAAGTTAATAGGGTATGTAATGTTGGGTACAGGTGTGAGCGCAGCTATTGCTGTTATTGTTTTTGCTTGTTTTGGCAATCGTAATGGCTGGATGCCGGAACACGCCAATAATTGGTTCGGTTGGTCATTTGTGCTAGCGTGCGTCGGAACGGTATTTTCTTTGGTGACAGGAATTCTATTCCTTACTGAACAAAACGTACAAGCGAAAAAGCGCAAACAATTCAAAGAATCTCAAACTCGTTTTGAGTTAGTGCAAGGCAAGGCCTAGTGGTGGAGTCATCTTTCGACAGAGGAACTTAGTTTGCTTATGCACAGGAGCAGTCGCGAAAGAAAACGATTGTGCGGAAAAATGCAGCATAGTTCTACAAGTTTTACGAAAGAATTGTAAAAGTATTTTAAGTATAAAAAAGACACGACTTCAAGCATTCTATATTATTTAAAAACGAAATCTAAGCATGCAGCAATGCATGTGCCTAAATTCCGTCCATTTAAAGGAAAAAAAAACGACCAGTTCTAAGTTAAAAAGTTTTTTACATATATAACTTCAACTTTTTTGAAGAGCTCGAAGCAATAAAACGCGAAATAATAGTCGTAAGTTTATGCAATTCACACAAGGTTAAATCGTATAGTTATAAAAAGTTCTCATAATTCAGCACAAATGGCCAAAAACGCAGTTGGTACTTATGACATGCATTTACGTACATATTAACTTGCAGTATATTTATAGTCACTTAAGACTGCCTTAAAGAAAAAAAACTTTTGCATTTGTGTCCAACAACGAATTTTAACCAGAATCTCAACTTGCATATATATTTTTAAAATAAAAAACGAAAATAGCGTTAGCCATTTGTACTGATTATGTGTATTTGCACAATCATAATTTGGAAATTCACATTTGAACCAATTGTAATATGAAAACACATGTAAGCAAACATACATTAGTGTTAACATCACGAATTGCTTTTAGAACAATACATATCTCTCTATTAACGTCCACGAATATTAAATAACCATGTGCCTTAAGTAAAAATTGTTAAATGTAGTATATGTATCTAAGAATGAAGTAATTAAGAAGTATACGCGAATTGTGTGCGTCGTTCTGCTACAAAAATTGCATAAACTTTCATTGCTTTTTTGTGTTCGCACAACCTATTCATAGGCATATAATTAAATATAGACATATAGTAAGTAGACGGTTGAATAAGCACAAATCATGATTTAATATGTTGCAACACAAAATTGTTAAAGCATTGGAGGCGCACAAAGTAAAAATCGACATATATAGCCTTTTTTGTATATATGTATCTACAAATAGTGCCTTAAAAACAATATTGTACAAATATACAAGTAAATACCTAATAATCATTCCAAATTTTCGATAAACATACCAATATGTAAATTGTTTTGTACCTTTTAAATCGAATATAGAAAGATAATAGAAAGTTTAAATATATTTAAATTATTAATGCAGAAAAATGTTTACATCTACTCAACAAAAAATCCATACGTAGAATATTCTTTAATAATATATATACACAACTATAATAATATAACATCATGTTTACATCTTATAAACCGGCGATGTCACACTTCGAATACGATATCTTCGCAAAGTTTTTTGTCCATTTTAAATTTTATAATTCGCTTCTACATGATCATTAATAAAGAAAATAAAACTAGTGTTATTGTGTGATTTTTCATTGTTCTCTATATTTTCACTACAAAAAAAACAATGGTTTACTTGATTTATATGAGAACTTTTAGTGGGAAGTTTATAAATAGCGTGAGATATTAGCAGTACAGTTAGTAGGGCAAACATACTAGTGGTTGATACAAACATACTTTATTCAATAGCTGTACTTGTAATTTGAAAATACGTACGTTGGATATTCAAATTTTTGACCTTATGTACTCAAAAGCCTTGGTCCATAAATGATCGAAGTAAGCACTCTATGTTAAAATCGTACTTTGGCTCGTGGACTTACAACTCAGGCCAGTTAATAACAATATCAAAAGCATATTATTGTTATAATTATTATCGAAATCATTTTCTTTAGAATTATGCTTCAAATCTTAAAAAATTACACGGCAACTTTTTTACACATTATGCTATTCACCTCTAGATGTCGCTTTATTGACATATAGAGCTGATTTCATAGTTTCTGCATTTGTTTTGTCCAATTCGATTATTGCAATTAAGAACTACAAAAATTATGGAATTTCCACCGTGTCCAGCATCTTTAAAACAAATTCAGCATTTCCTGAAGATCGCACAGGAGCATGATTCGCGTGACATTGTTGTGGCGTATTGGGCGCGGCTCTACGCTCTACAAATTGGATTAAAAATATCAAAGCAGCAACCAGATGAAACCAAATTACTATTGGGTGCGTAAATTTTTTGCAGGGGTGCAGAGGAGATCAAATATTGACGTAAAAGTGACTCACTTTTGTTTTGATTCTAGCAATAATGGATTGGTTGGAAAACACGAAGAAGCAGCAAACAGAAAATGAAGCAATTACTAACGAGGTAGCGGCACAGGCACATTTAGAAAATTATGCTTTAAAACTATTCCTGTATGCTGACAAGCAAGACCGTGACTCAAATTTCGGCAAGTGAGTACCACCAGTGCAGTAATATATTTAAGAACATTTTTAAACGAAGCTTTATTCAATTCAATATTACTTTTATAGAAATGTGGTAAAAGCATTCTACTCCAGTGGTGTCATCTACGATGTACTGCAAACATTTGGTGAACTCTCCGAAGAATCTATACACAATCGGAAATATGCCAAATGGAAGGCAGCATACATTCACAATTGCCTCAAAAATGGTGAGACGCCCATACCCGGTCCAATGCCAGATGGTGATGATGAGTTCGCAGCGGAAGGTGGTGCCATAGGTGGAAATGGTGAAGGTGGTGGTTCAGCTGATGGCGAAGGTGATCCTGAAATCACTGCTATACCACAAGATCCACCGGCCGAAGAAGATGTTGGTCCAGCACCGATACCAGATCCTTCACCACCGCAAAGCCCTCCACCTACCGTTGATGAGGTTCTGAATAATCCAAACAAGTTACCAAGTCCACCAGTCGATGAAGAGAAACCTGGTGGTTTCGAGCCTTATGTACCGCAAGCGCAGCCAAGTCGAATATACATACCACCGACACCCGTTGCCGATTTGCAATTAACACCAGAACAAATAATGAAAGCGCAAAAATACACGAAATACGCTGGCACTGCTCTCAATTTTGATGATGTGAAAACAGCTATTGATAATTTGCAAAAAGCTTTAAAACTTTTAACAACAGGTGAAGATAGTTAAATGATTGCAAAAAGGTATTACTGCTTTACAATTAACATATGTATGTAGTTGCGCTGTGCTTATATGTCATATAGCTAACGAAATTCACTAAATTTCTTTATATAATAACCGTTGTAGTAAGTACTAAAAACCAATTATTGTATGGAATAAGTTACAAATATTAAAATAAAATTAAAAGCTTTTTAATGCTCATATATTACTTCAAAAAATGGATGTAAGCGAAATGAAGTTAAATGAGCTATTGAATACATTTCTGCTACATAGATTTATAGATGAGCGTTCATACCATAGCATTTGGACAAATTTTACTAATTTTTTGTGTACTTACTGCAAATAACTTCGCATTATCAACATAAAAATGGTTTTCAGTTTGAAATTTTTATTAAAATTGCGTGCGAATTTCATTTGAAATCAAAAATCGATGAATAAAATTTGAAATGATAAATGAAGTTCCACTACATCACATTTATGAATTAGTTTATTTCAATATTCATTAAATCGTGCGGTTAAAAACGTTCATTATATGGTAATTATGTGTATATATTTACTGACAGTGTGTTGAGCACATTTTATGGTAGACTTTTGGATTTACAACGGGTTTTAATTTTAATTTCAAAGAAACAGTAATTTATGATACAAAATGGTGACTGTGCAGTTATGAGAATGTTGAATTAGAGATTTTTGGAGATTTCTTATGTGTGATGTTATAAATGGATATTAATGTTTGTCACTTTAATTATTGTTGTAATTGAATTGATTGCTTTGATGTGCAAATTGCACTTATGTATGTATGTTTATCTTAAGTCTGACGTGATGGGATGTGATGTGCGAGACATTTTTTCTCATAGATAATTATGCGTTATATTTTATTAAAATGGGTTGATTGTGAATATCTGCTTTCTACGATGTCTTATTGAGTTCTTAATCCTGTTTCACGCCATTCGTTTGTGGTTGTGTGGCAGCTGCTAATTCACTATCTTTCCGACTTGTCTGTAATTTGAATATAATGTTCAAGTACACAATTCAATCATCTTTATTTGAGGTTTATGTACCTGATACCATACAACAAGTCGTCCACCTAGCATGAATGTAAATACAAGCGCCGGTCCAGATCGTTCGAATGGATCACTGACCATCCAATGTTGATAGACACCCAAAATCATTAATAGCAACAGAGTTACATTGGCAGCATTTTTTACTTTATCTGCAATTTTAATTATTCATTTATTTAAAATGCTATTTAATTATTTAAAATGTTTCGATAAGTCAATATGTAAATATGCGTTTATTTTTAACTTACGATATGGAATAAGTGCCATAGCCAGCCCGCAAGTTATCTCTAGAATACCAACAGTTCGACGATACCACTTCGAGGGCACTTTGAAGCCAAACATTGTGGCCAGCGGAAAAACTTTGGCATATTTAACATATTCTGTTCGCTGCAAAATATACACAAACACAATACAATTTTATCAATAACCTTAAGTATTAAAATAACAAAAATATATATAGATACATACATATACATATATATATAGATTATTTAATAAATTGCTAACTTTGTATTAACAATTTGAAATTGTATTAAATTTTCTCAACAAAAAAGAAGAAAAATACGCTAACTGCAGCGAAGGAAACTATAATACACCTCACAGGGGAATTTTTCATAGCATAAAAGGGTATAAAATGGTTTGTATCTTGATTTTGATTGCTCAGTTTATATGGCAACTATATGCTATAGTCGTCTGATATCAATGATCTCGACAAATAAGCAGCTTCTTAGAGAGAAAAATACGTATGTAAAATTTCAGAAATATATTTCAAAAACTGAGAGACTAGTTTGCTTATATACAGACGGACAGACGGACATGGCTAAGCCGGCGTCACGTTTATCATTTTATTATTTCCTCCTGGATATTAACAACTTCGAAACAAACTTAATATCCCGGTTCATTGAATAAATAAAAAAAGAGAATTTCATTATTTAAAAAATGTTGAACTTCGTTTCAACAATTTGTATTTACAAACATTTTGTTCAGCACAAAAAATATACGTATATTTTAAGTTTTAGAAATAACTTGTATATAGATATTTATTTCATGGGCGAATGTGCTTAAAAAGGGCTTAAGAATATCTGGTGTGAAAATTTATATAGTAAAACATATCAAAGAGAGCAAACAAAATATTTTTGTAAATGGTTTTTGTTCAAAATTGTTTTTGCCTATGCACATGTGTTTACGATTTAAGTCTGCATACATATGTAGATATGTATATATGTAAGTAAACAATTTTATTATGAAATTTATTAGCGCTTTTCGCTTTCACACTGTAAAAATTGGCATTGCAAAAGACCATCAAAATTTCAAGTTCAAAACAAAATATTTTCTATTTCTATGATATGGAGGTATAGGAATATATTTACAAATTATTGTACTTTTTATATGTAAATATGTATTTACGTTAAGAATGTTTTCTCTTTTACATATGTTATAGTTTTATATGTATTCAACGTAAACATTAACAAACGTTATGGCATATACATACCTATGTATGTACATACATACACTTACATATGTATTTATCTACTATGTGTATTTGAACAAATATTTCACATCTTTGAAATATGTATTTCAATGTATGCCATGTGTTGTTACTTGTGCTTGAGGAAATACTTTTGTTTCAGCAAGTAAAATCGGAAGTACGCATGTAAATTCAGACATGTATACTGACACATATGTATATACAATGTGTATATTTACAATTTTTTTACAATGTAGAAGCGACGCGTCATGATAATGACCTCGATTTCGAATCTATGAGGACAGCATTGTTTCTGGGGCTATAAAAACCTGTCATAATTTGCAAAAACAGTTTTTGAAAACTCAAACGAAAAAAAAATCTTTTACATCATATTTTTTATGCATAATGCTATTTCTTTCATTTTGTTTATACTATAAAATTGTATACATATGTATGTGTATGTACGTCATGGACAAGCGTCATGGTTTTGAGCGGAAAATATCACTAAGGCAGCTGCCAAAAACCGAAAATGATGAGCTGGTTTCTTCCTCCACATACACCACTCAGAAACATGTTTGTGCACATGTCTACTTATGTTATAAATAAATAAATTATAAGTAATAAATAAGTTTTATGCGGTTTTTGTATTCAGATTTTGAAGTATCCATCCGAACGAATATACAAGCAATAATGTAAAATTATTCGTTCGTACATGCGTAGTTAAATTAGGTATAATTATTAACAACAATAAACATTCAATTTTCACCTTCATTACAAACTTTACACAGTATTTGATGCGAAATATTGCATATATCCATACTGACATTTATCTATTATTCATTCGAAATTTTCGTTTTGCAATTCCATTTTCTTCGATATCGTTTATTTTGCGGAAAAATGTTTATTTGCTTTATTTTGTGCCGCCAAGTAAAAGTGTTTCAATAAAACTTTGTTTACACAGAAAATTAATTGTACAATTACGTTGAGCGCTTCATGAGTTCAATAACATAAATTAATTTTGGTGTACTACATGTTTTCGGCTACTTAGAAATTTTCAAGTGCCTCAAACTAGGTAAATAAATAAATGATTGAGTATATGCTCAGCTGGAAGTTATATTTTATGATCAATAATAGGGATTATTGAAACATGGAAATGAGCAATAAATTAAATAGAAGAGGATTCGCGATTAATGAGCTTAACGAACATTTCTAACTCTTTCGAATACATTCATGAATATTCACTTATCGCTCAATAAAGCAGAAATATGTATATTTATAAAATATGACATAATAGCCAAATCGAAAAAGTTGTGGGAAGACAACCTGTGTTCTTTATGTGCTCGACACCAATGTATCATTTAAGAAATTTTATAAATGGCGGAAAACATGGTTTATTATTTACATGTATAAAAGCTCATAAATCGTCCACTGGAAATTTTTATAAGGGTCTGATTTTTTTATGGGTCTGAAATGTTGGATACATTCGTTTCTCCCCAAGGAGCTACTCATTTTCGCATAGATCATTGTTCAAGACAACCCTCTAGTCTCTAATAAAAAATTTCAGACCGAATGACTATAGAAAACATATGCTTTATAACCCAACCGATCAATATAAAGTTCTTGTATGGAAACATTTTTTAGTATACGAGATATCTTCAGGAAATTTGGCAGAGAAAATTATCCTAAATAACACTACAATTCTCATATAGCTGCCGTAAGAACTGAACGATCAAAATCAAATTCATATATTGAAACCTCTTTTTCGTGAAGGGTATTTTAGCTTCGAAGTTAATTTTTTTTATTAATCAGACCCAAATATCCTGTCTTTAATTTTGGGAAGGCATTCAAACAGAAAAAATCAATAATTCCTGGTACATCCTTATGGATTGCATGTACAATATACTTTACAAATATACAGCAGTTTTATGTGTACATCGATAAGCATACAAAATCATACATAAGTATCTCTGAAATATACATAAATACATGTAAGACACATGTATGCATATAATTATGGAGGCTTTATGTATCAACAGAATCATTGATTTTTCATTTAAGAAAAAGATACATGGTTTCACCTATATATATTCTAAGAACACACATATGTGTTAACTAAGCTTAACTAAATTTCATTCAATGCTTACCAAGTCCTTGAACAGATCCTTGCTAATAGCTGGTGTCAACTTAAGTAATCCCACAAAGATGAAGAATAATCCGAGAAGTATGGAAAGACTCTTCAAAACTATCGTATTCGATGTGGTCATTTTGAGAATTATATGTATAAGTATTTATTTTTCAATAATGTGTTTCTTCTTTTCTTAATTTACATATATCTATATAATAGCGTTTTTAAGATTTTCAATCTGATCAACTAAATATACATATATAAATGACACAAGTTCATTAAATTCAATTTTTTGTTAGCACAAATTTTGCTTATACATATGTATGCATTTGCAAATGTATGTATAAATTGGTGTTGTTGCTATTCCCACAAACCGCCGCACTGCAAATCCCTTATACTCGTAATAAATAGACAACCGTTTGGTCTATTTTTAGTGTTAATCGTTCAAAAATTTTGTTAAAACAAAAATTTCATATATGCTATATTTTCACTTTCTTCTTATTTTGTATTTTAAATACATATTTTATTTTACTCTTATTTGTATTTTTCTTTTTGTGTTTAAACAACAACCGGCCCGGCGCGTTTATTTTTATTGAAACCCACGGCGCTCATGTTCGAAAATGACTGAAACGGTCGGTCAGTCGGTAGCTCGCCAAAAGTGGCAAATTGCTGGTAGCGAAACTAAATGTTTTTTGGCTCTACGAAGGGCGGTGGATGGTAATATAGGCAATGCTGTTGACTATATAGACAGACGCTATTGCGGTGGTTGCTTTCTAACGAAGTCATCTTCGTGATGTTTGCAGCTTCCTGTAAATCGATTGACACACACATTCAAACACATGCAAAATCGTTAGTGACTGCTTTTGCAGATAATAAGAAAAATAGTGAGCACAAAACATCTTTTATGTGGACAAGCAGACCCTTATAGTTCAGGAAATCATAAGTTATAGAAATGAATACCACTAAATTCTTAAACATCTGAAGTATAATGAATTCCGTTAGTACTAGTAGTTAACAACTTCCTTTTCCGTTTTGGAGTCAATGAATGTTATAAATTTGGTAATTAAGAAATTGAAATGGACAAACTTATAGTGTGTTTCCACTTTTAAACTTTTTAATCCAAATATATTTCAATGAAAGTTTTAGTTTGTGCTATTTTCTTCGAATTTGAATAATTCATTGAAAGCAATGGTTAATGTTCTAAAGATTTCGCTTATAATTTTATATGTAGATTTAAATAATTATTTAATATTGTTTTTTATTACCAATGTTACGCAAACACATTTTAGAAATGCAAGTCTGTATACATGAACAACCAGCTGTTTAATCTGCTAAAATTTGTCGTTGTAAACAATTTGTTCTTATTTGCTTTGTGTAAATTTTACAATTATAACGTTTTTCGTTTATTCAGAAATGTCTTTAGTTGCATATGCGGCCAGCAGTGATGAGGATTCTGACCAATCCGAAGAAGAAGTTTCCTCTTCCAACACTAAAACCAATGGAGGAGTTGTATCGGTGACACCAGTGGTCAATGGTAATCTCGGCACAGACACAATAAGCGATGACGAAGATGATTATGCGCCAACCGAATATACAGCGATTAAGAGTAAAATATCTCAAAGTCTTTTATTGCCCCAACCAAAAAATATAATTGAAGTTAAAGCACCAGAAGAAGAATTGGACGTAACGCCAATATTTGCAAAACTTCCATTACCCAAAAACACCGTTCAAAATATTGCAACTATCGAAGAAGAAGACGATGAATTTTTACATAAAAAGGCGGTAGCACCGTCTGAAGAAGTTAAAGCTAAGCCTGTGCATGTGGCACCCAGTAAAGGTCCTGTTAAAATTACAATTCCATCATTGAAAGATTTTAGTGACGTTGAAAAAGATATTGCTAGCAAAGGGAAAAGCAAACAATTACCCGAAGGACAAAAAAAGTCTAGTTTATTAAGCATGCTACCCCAAGCGAAGTCAGAGCAGAATTTTGCGAAGGCTGCTCCTAGCATCGCGTCAAATGATATTACACCTCAGGTGAAAAACAATGCATTACTTACAAACAACCCATTTATTCCGGATGCTGTAAAAACTCGACGTCCCGCATGTAACACCGAAGGTGTTGATGGCATAAAAAAACCAATAAAGAAGCACAAACCCACCGATAAAGCAAAAATATCATTGGTCAACTGTAGTGACAGCGACGACAGTGGCGATGAACCCGGTGATTTCTTCTCCCTCAATTCCGAAGACAAACTACCGGAGGTTAGCATGAATGAAATTAATGCTATGGTCGCCGAACGGGCTGTTAAAATGGCAAACGTAACGACAGAATTCTTAAGAAAATTTTCGGAAAACAAACAATCTGAGGAAGAAAATGTAGAAGTAGAAAACGAGAGGCGTTTGGCAGAAAAACGAAGTGAGCAGCCTGTTTTGGATAAGAGTGCTTTGCAAGCACTGACAGGCAGTAGTTCCAAACGAAGAAAAAGAGAAGAAAACATACAGGTTGTGGATATCTCAAGCGCCGAAGTACTACCAAGCAGGGAAGAATGGATGCGTACAGCTTTAGCGTCTTCTACTGCCTACCAACCAACTGGTGTTTTAGTTGATGAAGAACCAGTAGCTGGTACTAGGCGAAAACATCAAATCACCTATCTGGCACACAAAGCGAAAGCCAACGAAGCTGAATTACAAGCAATGTGGTCTGCGAATCGTCAAACTCGGAAGGCAACTCAAAGCAAATACGGATTTTAGAGTATTCTTTAATTCTTAACTACATTTAGTACATAAATTTTCATTTTTTAAACAAATAGATTGTATAAATATAAAAGTGTAATTTTCACCAAGATTCAATTTTGTTTAGTCGCCCAAATACGTAAACAATTGACGCAGAAAGCAGTATCCATATTGGTATCATTGTCACAAATATTGATATCTCCCACTGCGGGTATTCTAAACGCAAACAAATCATAAGCTGAGAAGCGATTTTCAGCAGCACACCACAAATGTACCATTGGTAATAGATGAGCAACTCCTTGAGTCGTTTTAAATTTCTCCATTTGCGTATGATTTTAATAACCACGTAAATTATTAATATTCCGTCAAATACCCATAGCGGAATGAAAGTAACAAACCAGCTCCAGTGTGTTCGTGGATCCAATCGGAGACATAGCAAAATGAGGAAGACTAGCACAATGAACCAAGTAAACAATGCACGATGTGCTAAAGTCATTATTACGTTTTATTATGCGTTAATTGCCAACATTATCATATATTTAATAACTTGTTTAGCATTCAGATTATTTTTCAATTGATCAAAATAATTGTTGAGAATCTGAATGGGTGAAAAATGTAAACTTATCCGGCAGAAACAAAACAAAAATAATTTCTAAGAGTTGCCAATTCAAACATTAATATCAGTTCGAAGAGGGTTTATTTAACTATAATTTTTGACAAAATTGTATTAATTTAATTTTATTCCCACATGTAGTCTTTTCCATAACCGTATTTGTTAATTTAAAGTAATTTATATTCAAAAATAATTTATTATTTTTTAAATAAAAATAAAAAAGTGGGCTAAAAATGTCTAATTTTTTCTTACAGCTGATTCTTGAAATATTGTAATAGATGTAAAACGTTGGGTAGTAGACGATTAATAACTTGACGTGTCACTTTTTCAGCAAAAGTAGAATTTTGCACATATTCCAATAGTTTTTATAATTTTACCAAGTATTAAGTATTTTAGTGGAATCACTTGTGACTTCAAAAGTTACTATACTTAATTGCTACATGAGACCAATATTTTGGAACTTTAAGTAGTTATATTAAGATAAAATCAAAAACACAAGTTCGACAGCTCAGCAAGTAACCCAAGAGTAGTGAATCCTACCCATCAAAGCCTCGAAAAATTCGGAACGATTGATATATTCCAAGATGCTGACCAACTTTGAATCAAAGTCAGCACGTGTTAAGGGTTTATCCTTCCACCCAAAACGACCATGGATTCTTGCCAGTTTACACACTGGTGTAATTCAACTTTGGGATTACCGCATGCACACACTGCTTGAAAAATTCGATGAGCATGATGGACCGGTTCGAAGTGTCGCCTTCCATCAACAAATGCCACTCTTTGTATCCGGAGGTGATGATTATAAAATTAAAGTATGGAATTACAAACAACGTCGCTGCATTTTCACTCTCTTGGCTCATTTGGACTACGTACGTACGGTTGCATTCCATCATGAATATCCATGGATTTTAAGTTCGTCAGATGATCAAACGATTCGCATTTGGAACTGGCAATCCAGAAATTGCATTTGTGTGCTTACTGGACATAATCATTATGTTATGAGTGCTCAGTTTCATCCGACAGAAGATCAAATAGTTTCCGCATCTTTGGATCAAACTGTACGAGTGTGGGATATTTCCGGGCTACGTAAGAAAAATGTTGCACCTGGGCCCGGTGGATTGGAAGACCATTTGAAGGGTCACCCTGGTGCAACCGATCTATTTGGACAAGCTGACGCTGTTGTTAAACATGTGCTTGAGGGTCACGACCGTGGCGTGAATTGGGCAAGTTTTCATCCCACTTTGCCACTCATTGTATCAGGCGCTGACGATCGTCTTGTCAAGTTGTGGCGTATGAACGAATATAAAGCTTGGGAAGTCGATACATGCCGAGGTCACTACAACAATGTTTCCTGTGTATTATTCCATCCTAGGCAAGACTTAATACTTTCGAACGGAGAAGATCGTAGCATTCGAGTATGGGACATGACAAAGCGGCAATGCTTGTATACTTTCCGACGTGACGGTGAACGCTTTTGGATACTCACTGCTCATCCCACATTAAATCTGTTTGCTGCTGGTCATGATGGCGGTTAGTATACTCAATATAGCAATTTATTAGTATTCGCACCTTTACATAAATATATTTTTCTTACTAGGCATGTTGGTATTCAAATTGGAACGCGAACGTCCAGCCTACGCTGTTCATGGTAACTTACTTTATTATGTGAAGGACCGTTTCCTACGCAAACTTGATTTCACAACTACCAAAGACACCGTTGTAATGCAATTGCGTGGTGGTGCTAAATCACCAGTACACAGCATGTCTTATAATCCTGCATTGAATGCCGTGCTCATTTGCACACGCACCAACAATCTTGAAAATAGCACCTACGATTTATATCAAATACCTAAAGATTCTGAATCTCAGAATGAGACCGAATCAAAACGTTCATCTGGCATCACCGCTATCTGGGTAGCGCGCAATCGTTTCGCTGTACTCGATCGTAATCAACAGTTGGTAATTAAGAACTTCAAAAATGAAGTTACTAAAAAAATTCCAACTTTCTGTGAAGAGATATTTTATGCTGGTACAGGCATGTTATTGATACGTGACCCAGAATATGTTACGCTCTATGAAGTGCAACGTTTAGTATCCGTGGGCTGCATTAAATTGGCTAAGTGTCGTTATGTTGTGTGGTCCGCTGACATGTCATTGGTCGCGTTGCTCTGCAAACACTCTGTGACTATTTGCGACCGTCGTTTACAATATTTGTGCACAATTCAGGAGAATTGCCGCGTCAAGTCTGGCGCTTGGGATGATTCGGGAGTATTTATTTACACTACCAGTAATCACATAAAATACGCTATTACCAACGGCGATCATGGTATTATTCGCACCCTCGACTTGCCTATTTATTTGACACGTGTTAAAGGCAATCAGGTATTCTGTCTGGATCGCGAGTGCCGCACACGTGTACTACACATCGATTCAACGGAGTACAAATTCAAGTTGGCGCTCATTAATCGTAAATACGACGAAGTTTTGCATATGGTCCGCAATGCACGACTGGTGGGACAGAGCATTATTGCCTATCTGCAGCAAAAGGGATATCCCGAAGTTGCGCTGCATTTCGTAAAAGATGAGAAAACACGTTTCGGGCTGGCTTTAGAATGTGGTAATATCGAGATAGCTTTGGAAGCTGCCAAGGCACTAGACGACAAAGACTGCTGGGATCGTCTAGGTCAAGCTGCATTGCTGCAGGTAAAGTTATAAATTTATAAATTTTATACATATACATATGTGTACAATAAAATTATTATATCCAATTGTTATAGGGAAATCATCAAGTGGTCGAAATGTGCTACCAACGCACAAAGAACTTTGATAAGCTTAGCTTCCTTTATTTAATCACGGGTAATCTGGAAAAGCTCAAGAAAATGAATAAGATCGCAGAAATCCGCAAAGATGTGTCAGCTCAATACCAGGGTGCCTTGCTTTTAGGCGATGTTAAGGAACGCGTAAGCATACTGAAAAATTGTGGACAACTATCATTGGCCTACCTCACGGCAGCAACTCACGGTTTACAAGAACAAGCAGAGCAGTTGGAAAATGTTATCACACAGGAAGGCAATGAGTTGCCTGTTGTCAACCCAAATGCAACATTATTACAGCCACCGGTGCCTATACAACAAGTCGAAAGCAACTGGCCATTGTTGACCGTCTCAAAGGGCTTCTTTGAGGGTGCAATGATAACGCGCGCTGGTACCAGTGCCACAGCTAGGCAAGCGCTTAACGCCAATGCCGACGCCGCTGTCTTGGATGATGTGGGCGCAGGTGACGGCTGGGGCGCTGACGCCGATTTGGGTCTCGGTGACGATGGTGATGATGAAATGCATGATGCTTTAGATGAACCCGGCGCTGAAGGTGTAGGCGATGAGGGCGCCGGCTGGGATGTTGGCGATGATGATTTGGTGGTACCCGAAGAACTTGCATCGAAAATTAAAGCCTCAGCTTTGGATAACGGTTTCTATGCCGCACCAAATAAAGGACTTTCGGCCGCACAACATTGGGCTAACCATTCACCACTTGTATTGGACCACGTTAAGTCTGGTTCATTTGAATCGGCATTCCGCTTACTAAACGACCAGTTAGGTGTTATTAACTTCAAGCCATTCAAAACCCTCTTTCTGCAGAATTACACATGTGCCCGCACCAGTTTTACAGCCATGCCTAATTTGCAGTCATTAACCGCATATCCACTGCGTAACAGCGGCGAGACCAATCCTAAGAATCAACGTCCAGCTTTGGGTGTAAAATTAAATGATTTGGTTCAGCGTCTGCAGGCCGGTTACCAATTAACTACAGGCGGCAAATTTACCGAAGCTATAGAGAAATTCCATTCCATATTGCTGCACATCCCACTGTTGGTGGTGGAAACAAAGCAAGATATTGCAGAAACTCAGCAATTGTTGAAAATCTGTTCCGAATACATACTCGGTTTAAAGATGGAGACCGAACGTAAGGGTATGCCAAAATCTACATTGGATGAGCAGAAGCGACTTTGCGAAATGGCGGCTTACTTTACACACTGCAAACTACAACCTGTCCACCAGATTCTTACGTTGCGCACAGCATTAAATATGTTCTTCAAACTCAAGAACTATAAGACTGCTGCATCATTTGCACGTCGATTGCTTGAGCTGGGACCACGCCCGGAAGTGGCGCAACAAGTGCGCAAAATATTACAAGCATGCGAAGTCAATCCTGTAGATGAACACCAACTACAATATGAAGAATTCAATCCATTCAATATTTGTGGCATAAGCTATAAGCCGCTGTATCGCGGCAAGCCTGAAGTGACATGTCCTTTCTGTAGTGCTGCTTTCGATCCACAATATAAGGGCAACCTGTGCACAGTCTGCGAAGTGAGTCAAATCGGCAAAGATAGTATTGGCTTACGCATATCGAATTTGCAATTTCGTTAAATGTTAGCAGAAAGTTATTTGTGGATAGATTGCCTATAGTGGCTTTAAGCGGAATGTCAATTGCAGGCAATCAATTCAATAAGTTTAGTTAATAATTTTACACAAATATATATTACGAAAATGTGTTTTACCGATTATATTATATTATGTGTCTATCTATGTATGTATCTCATGTTATCCCAAATATGTCTTTCAAATGGACATAACAATAAAAACTGTTCAATAAATTTACGAATATTTGAAGATATAACTTGATTTTTTAAATAATAAAGGTAATATTTTTCAGTGTAAGCTCTAATTTTTCGTTGCCATTGTTGTAACTGTTCAACCGCAAACTTATTTAACCACACGTGAGAAATTTATATAAATAATGAATGTGAATAGGGTTTTCTAACAAAATAATTTGGACTATGACTACGTTGATAGAAGAGATCCTTCGAATTATGGTTAAAATTTGATAAATTATCTCTATTTAAAAGCTTACCGATTAAAAAGTTTACTTTAAACCAGACCTGTCAGATCGATATCGCAAAAACTGAGGGATTAGTTCGCGTATATATAGACAGACGTAAATTCACTCTATTCGTCACGTCTAAAGAAGGAAATTGACGACCCAAAAAACAGATTACATTTTCTTGTATTCTTCAAAGCTCATGGATTAACAAAACCTTTGCTATAACGATATAATAACTATCTGGTTCCTATACTTGTACTCTGATGTATATTCGCCAACCACTCAAGAAAACACATGGGGTAATAGTAATACATTTTTGTCAGGTGGAAATTTAATTGAAATAAAATTAATACAATTATTAGTATTGGACGTAATACATATTTTGCACAAAATAATACTTAATTTTAAGAAAACCACCATTATTTATGCTTACAATTAAAATAATACACTAATTAGCTTTTGTAGAATAGAAATTCGGCGTGAATACAAATAAGAACTGATAAACGAGATTCTTGATTTAACAAATTAAAATATGTAAATTTCTTACAACGAGTTAGAAGAAATTAAACAGAAAGACCCTCTCTATCTCGGCCTATACCCCGAATTAGAGTAATTCTATTCTAAAATTTACCCCGCTTTTCTTTCTCCACAAAATTAACGTCTCCACATACTGGCACCAACTCCAATTCCACCTGAGGGTACACCGCGGCGTACAGCTTCCATATCAACTTCTGGTCGGCTATCACGATATGCTCGTTTGGAATCCTCAAATTCGCGAAGCCTCAAATTATATCGTTCGATTTGTTCGCGCAATATTTGATCTTCGTGCATTGCACGTCGTTCATCGAACTCCAGACAGCCCGACCCATCCAAACGTTCCAAATCTAGCCAACCACGAAAACGCACACACACGCCGTTCATTATAAAGTATGATTTTATATAAACCTTTCCATGCTCTTTATCAAAATCGCATTCCTTATCATGTAAATATGGATTTTGGGTTGCGTTAAAAACGAGTTGTAGATTCGTACCCGATGCCACAAATGAGATTTCAGTATGACCCTCACGACAACCATTGTGGAAACGCATTTGGCGTTCCTCTTGAGCACGTTCGCGGTATCCAGTATAACGGATTTCACTTTCTCGGCTTAAGCGACGGAATAGTTCATCGCTTTCAAACTTTGCCTTTTGGTCGGGCACAACACGCGGCATTTTAAATATGAAACGCGGCCTTTAAAGATAACATTACTGTCAAATTATATATATATTTATTAAAATTTTTAAACAATTTACCTGGGCTGCTCATAGATGCCTATGGGGTCGTTGTAAATCATGCTGGCCAATGCTGCTTCATTCATTTTTGTTAAAGTGGTTTAACTCTCTATATATTTGATTATATACGAATATTGTGCTATCTGCTTTTAATTCGCAGACAGATATTTAATGGTGGAGTATTTAAACTTAAATTTTTATACAGTAAAATTAACAGCACTCAATATTTATAGAAACACACATCTAAATCCAAAAATATAACTGCACATAGTTGTTTTTCCACTTTTCTGTTGTTATACTAACATTTTTGCGGTTTCGTAGGGTTGCATTTTTTCTTACTACAGACTGACACTTTTGTGACGTTCGCTTCCCCACTTTTCGAGTTCGAATATTTTTTATAAAATTTTTTTTAATTCCGATTTATTTATAAATATACGAAATGCACAACAAAAATGATTAAAATATATTTAATATCCCAATTAATCCCTAATTACGAATCTCATCTCAAAACATTGGTACAAAAGAACTCAAAATAAATAGCTAAATTTTTGTATAAGTTTATTTGTATTAATATATCATATTTTGGTATCACATTTATTATATTGTGTCTATAAATAATAATAAATATTCATAAAGTAAATACCCAATACCTAAAATAATTCTCTCATAATTGCTATAGACAACATGAGATGAGAAAATGACACACTGTCACTATTTTGACATTTAGCTTCATTGCACGTGTATTTTATGCAGGAATAAATTTTATGTTTTGTATTATACGCGTAAATAGTGAATAATTTTTTAAAAAGTTTCTATTTAAAAAATTGTATTAATAATTAACAAATGGCGCCAAACACAGGATCTGCAATTAGTATCACGACGCAACCAAAAAATAAAAAAATTGTATTTGGCGATGATGGAGAAGTCTTGGATGAGACCGCTGTAAAAAAACTAAATGCCGAAAAAAAGGAAAAGAAGAAAAAGTTTAAAGTTGGTGATACGGAACAAGATATAAAATCTGAAGATGAAGGAGCACAAGAAGTTCTTGAAGCGGCGGAAGACGAGGATGATTACTTTGCCAAACGCGAAAAGCAGCGTCAAAAAAAGAAAGATGAAAAAGACGAGTTGGACACAAATAAAAAGTGGTTCAATGTGGTAAGTATTTAATGAAGAACTGTAAAACTACGATGTACTTGAATACACAGTTGATTTATTATGTAGTTTCCTGATTATCCTTCGTCAGAGGAGGTGCTGGACATGAAAGATCAAGAACAGATGGAATTACACAAAATATGCCAGAACGCTTTCGATGCTGAAATGCCAACATTTTTAAAACGTAAATAGTATTATCCTTTTAAAGTACCGATAATAATATTATACAAATATTTCACCCTTCAGATAATGCCTCAGATGCGCGTTGGTTGCAAACTGCTCTACGTAAAGGTACAGCCAAAGATCGAGCCAATGCCGGTGCCTTATTAGTCACAAGTAATCCCTTAGGAAATTTGGAGGCGCTGGGTATTTTAATAGGTTTTACCAAAATGTCGAATAAGTCATCAAACGAAGTGGTGACGATATTAGTTGATTTGTGGAAAAAAGTTTTGCTGCCGCCGCATCGTAAACTATTATCACTACAAATGCGTGGCGCTGACTGGAAATTGGTGCGCAAAAATTCAGAATTGAGCAAAGAGAAACAACAACGTATATATGCTTACTGGCACTTCGAGAATGAGTTAAAAGAGCACTATTTTGGTAAGTACATACAAAGTAAAATTGAGTTAATATTACAATATCACCTTTTTTAGAGTTTCTAAAAAATCTGCAACAGGCACTACAAACGGGTCAAGAACATAATAAGAATGCAGGCATTGTAGCGGCATCGCAATTGTTATCTTTCGCACCAGAAAAAGAACAAATGTTACTAACATTGCTTATCAACAAACTGGGTGACCCGACTGCTAAAGTCGCCTCAAAAGCATTGCATCATCTTACAGAAGTTGCTCATCGACATCCCAATATGTGCGGTGTAATTGTTGCCGAATCTGAGAAGCTGCTTTTCCGTAACAACATTTCTGATCGTGCTCAACATTTTGCACTTTGCTTTCTGGCCAGTATTGCACCGGCAGGTCGGCCTGAAGTTTGCTCGAAATTAGTAAACGTGTGTTTCGCGCTGTTCAAAGTGCTTGTTAAGAAGGGCGCTGTAAATAATCGTACCATGCAAGCAATTTTACGTTGCTTACAAAAGGCCATCATAGAAGCAAAACCCGGAGAAGGCTCAACGGAAATACTCAGCAAGGATATGCAAGATACCATCTATCGTCTCGTTCATTTGGCAGACATACACGTTGCAGTACAGACGCTGGGTTTACTTTTACAATTGCTGACTGTGAAAACCGAAAAGTCAGACCGTTTCTACAATGCACTTTATAAGAAAATGAATGACTTGGAATTAGTGAATATTGGTGTTAAAACCGCCGCACAATTACTGCATATCATTCATCGCGCCATACATATAGACTCAAATTTGCCTCGCGCACAAGCGTTTATAAAGCGTTTGCTGCAATGTGCGCTCTATATGCCAGCAAACACAGCTGCTGGTTGTCTAATTGTTGTACATAAATTGCTGCGCAGCCGTAAAGAGTTGGCCGGTGGCATAGGTCATTTTGGCAATGACGGAAAATCTGCCGGTGATTTGCCAAAAGCTCTTCAAGTTCACGCAACTGATGCGGAATTGTCCAAATTTGATAGCGACGGTGAGGAAAAGTATGAGGATATCCGCGATGAAGAAGAAGCTGCAGAAAAAATTAAAACCGATGAAGCTGAGGAAAATCCCTCGACGACTTCGTCATGGCATCACGCAAAAGTGGCTTCAACGGCTTCTGAACAAAAAGTACGTGATATGGCACCCAACAAATATGATCCATATCACCGGGCGCCAGCCTTTGCCGGCGCAGAGTTTGCATTACGTGATGAATTATTGCTGTTGCGCGAACATTACCATCCCACAATACAAGTATTCGCCGATAATATACTGAACCGTATGTGTCCACTTTAAAGCAAAAATTTATATGACAACATTTTAGTAAATTTTTTATTTTTATTTTCACTTGTAGAAAAGAGAATTGACTATTATGGCGACCCCCTTCGGGATTTCGGTTTACCACATTTTCTGGAACGTTTTGCTTTCAAAAACCCCAAAAAGTTGGATAACCAAAAGGATGAGGCGCCTGTAATATCGCATAAGCGCTATGTGGCGTTCGGAACGCGTGGTAAACCAATAAAAAGTTTGACCAAGTCGAACTGCACAGAGGATGAGATGTACATTTTCAATTTCCTTGAACAAAAACGCGCACAAGCAGCAACGAATAAAATCAAGAAGAAAGCTGATGATGTTGAGAACGAGGATGACGATGATGATGAGCTACTAAAGGAAGGTGAAGTGGGCGATGATGAATTTGAGGAATATCTTGGCAGTTACTTTGGCAAGAAAGCCAAAGCGGCAGCAGACGCTGAGGATGCTGAAGAAGAAGAGCTGGATTTCTTAAAGGAATTGGGTGGCGAATTGAAGTCACAAGACAAAAGCAAGAAGAAGAAGAAGGGTGCAAACAAAGATGACGACGACGATGCTGTGGAAGATATTGACGCGGATTGGGGTGATGATGACATTGAAGAAACTGATTTCGCCGGTGGCAGTGATGCATCTGACGATGAGGACGGCTCAATTAATGAAAATTATGACGAAGACGAAGATGATGACGATGGTTCAATATCACTAGATGATGAGGATGCGCCCGCTGGTCTTAGTGATGAGGAAGAAGCAGACAGCATGCCGGAGGACATGAGTGGCACAGAAGATGAAGACGATGATGATAGCGGTTTTGCTGCTTCGAAGGGCAAAAAATCGCAAAAACGCTCACTAGCTTTGAATGAGAAGAGCTTTGCAAAGAAACTTAAACACAGTGATGGTAAGTAAATTAATGAAAGTATTTTGCAAATTTTTATTAAACGGCCCGTGTTTCATTTGCAGATATGAGTTCACTGTTCGCGGCTGCCGATGATTTTGCTGAACTGTTAGAAGAGACGGGTAAGACAAAAGGACAAGGCACTTCGCAAGCAATTTTCAATAAGGATAAATCATCGGCGAAACAATTGAAATGGGAGGAGAAACGACACTCCAACTCGAAATCATACACAAAGCGCTCGAAGAAAGGTGGCGTGGGTAAAAAAAACACTAACAAAAAGAGAAAATAAATAAAATTAGACACTTAGTTCAAGTTGTTAATTTTATAAGAAATCAATAAAACACAATAGTCATAAATCAAAGAAAAAACTGGAAACGCATTTTTAGTAATGATAAACATTTCAGTGGGCAGCACATAAAGTGGTAAGCGATATAGAATATAGCAACTGCAGAAAACGGATCACTGCCATACAAACTGAGCTATTAAAATGTAGTCCTCCTATGGAAACATTTTAATTACACGGAATTTCGCAAGAACAATTTGTTCAGATCGGACCTGTTGGTTCAGCTGTCATTCAAGCTGACTGATGCGTTTTCTTGTTTTTATTTTGAAGCTGTCAGCTTCTATTACTAAAAAATGTATAAAATGTGAAATTTGTGGCGGCCACGCTATTAATCGGCAACACACCGACTAAAGGCGATGCACTGGGCTACCCGCGTACTAGTCTTTTCCCAAAAAAAATCCCTCTTCTGCATTATGCCATTAATAAAAGTTGCTTTGAATCGGTTATTTTTGTTGTCGGTGTTAATTTGGTATTATTTATAATTTTTTCTACATGCAATATACATACTTACATACAATTTTATAACAATTTCAATTTGCTTTTATTGTATATAATTTATATATATGTATTTCTTAATTTTAACTAATTTACTTTTATAACTAATTTATATTCGAGTCAATTGCTTACTAGAAAAAGTTGTTATCAATACTTTGCACTACTTTTATATTTAATACTAAATATATATTATTTTTAACTCTATTGGATCTTAACCGATTTCATGAAATATAGTCATGGTTGCTTATTCTAATGTGAGTATATAGTATATTTTGTTTACCCACATATATTATAAGTACATATATATATGTACATATGTATGTATATATACACATAAATAACTAACTATACGTGTACAAGCTCTTTCATATTCGATCATTTCTTCTCTCTCTTTGGCTGTCTCTCTTACAACACAATATTTTTTCAAACTATATAAAAGTTGTATGTGTTTGCACCTACTTATATTGCCCTTTTTTCTTGCATGTTTTCCCTCCATATTTTTAGTATGTTTTGAGCTTAATCATACTTGTTAGAATCATTTTTTTTTTTTAGTTTTAAGGCAAAGGAAATTTTTTCACATATATATATGTATGTATGTTATTGAATAAAATCTTAAATTACGATATACATAAGTTGTTGTTGGTTTTTGAATTACTAGCAAACATACCATACTAACACATGTGAAGGAGAGTTAAAAAAAATTGCTGAATTCGGGATTTATTAAAATAAAATTAAATATTAAAAAAAAATATTAAAATGTGCTTCGGGATTCTTTAAATGAATTTTTGATTTTTTTAATATTTTGGGAATCAGAATTTAAAAAAAAATTATTAAAATAGGGTTTCGAGAGTTTTAAAATGAGTTACAATTTTTTTTTAATATTTTGGAAATCAGAATTAAAAAAATATGTATTAAAATGTGTTCCGAGATTTTGTAATTTTTAATATATTTGTTGTTTTTTTTTAATATATATTTTCATTTTTTTTTATTTGTAATGTATTTATTTTTTTTAATGAATAATATTAAGAGTTAGCGTAAAATCTTCATTAAAAATAATTTTTCCCAAATACGTGATTGAAAAAAATTGTAATTCAAAAAAACGGATTGAAAATTAAAAATATTGAAAAAAATAATCCAAAGCTTTGAATTACAAAAAAAAAATTAAATTGTTTTAGTATTCACAATCTTTCGGGAGAGCCCACTTACGCTTTGAAATTATTGTATATTTATGTATCAGTTGTTAATCCAAGATGTTTCATATTCAAATTTAAATTTTCAACTTTTACTGTTTAACTAAAGAAAAGAATCTTTTAGAAATTTTAATCCCAAATCAGTTTTTAATCCAAATTTTTGAAACAAAAAACGCTGTTTGCTTATACAAATAAATATTTTAACCAATTCATAATTTCAAATAATTTTGAAAATATTAAAAATGATTTTTCCATAATATTTCATAAATGTATGTTTTTATTTCGTATATAATTTTTTTTATTTATTATTTTTTTAATTTTGTTTTGATATTAGTATTAAAAAAGTTTGCACAAATGCTGCATTGTGGCATATTTTGTTTCTGTTTATTTTGTTATTTTAATTATTTTCCATTTTTTGTCTCTGATATAAGGCAACTTTTATTTAAAGGCATCATTAATTTTAAATGTTTTGCTTTACCTTTGTTTACTTAAACACATTCATAATATGAACGTACATATGTATGTATGTAAGCATATCTGTACAAATATTTTTGGTTTTTGAACAAAAAAAAAAAATCATTTTATTCTTTTATTAATTTTTTGAAATTTCTCTTTGTGAAGTTGCATTTTTTTGCTTAAGTCATGTTTTATTAATGTTTTTAAACTCGGATATGCATTTTTATATTCTTAAAAAACTGCGTAATGGTAGTTAAGCTATGCATACTGGTACATTGATATCCAATGTTCTCTCGACGTCGGCTTATCCTACTCATACATGCATAAAAATGGAAACCTTAAAGGAAATTCAAGTATTCAGTAATCAATAATTCATTTTATAGGCTATTTGTGGGGACTACGGCCTTACTGTATTTATTTTTAATATTTAAAAAATATATATGTTCAGATTTACACAGATTTTGATTACTGTCCCTTTTATCAATATTCATATTTTACTTAATTTTATTTTTATTCTACTAATTGTTTATATAGTATACATATATTATATCTTATTTTTAATATATAATATATATTTTTAATTTAATATAATATATTACTGATATATGTTCACTGTTTACTTTTATTCAAGCAAAGAAAAATTGTAGGCTTGTATTTATGTATATACATTTTTCCCTATAATGGCTGTGTATCCTATTTTGGCAACAATGTAACATAAGGTTATTTTTTATATAAATATTTAATTTTACACTCAAAACTTTTTTATTATTTTATTAAATAATTTATTTTAATAAATATTAATAAGATAACTCAAAAAGTTTTTTTTATAATTGTATTATTTAACTTTTTTGATGTACATACATTCAGACGTATCGAAACGAATATCTTTTTCAACACTTCTAAAAAATTGATACAAATTAGAAAAATGAAGAAGTCACATTGTGAAAATTAAAAAAAAAAGTTTTAGATTGAAATATTTCCGTTGTGTAAGTATAATTACAAATCGAAATTAATTGCAAGATCCTTTAAGTTGGAAAATATTATGTATTATCTATTATCGATACTTGGTCAAGCTCCATTTGCGATCCACACCGTGAGCGACAAATGGAGATGTTCATACAAGTTTTAAAACAACTTCGAAAAGCTAATGAATGGATATTACGAGGAACATTTCCATAAAGCAGAAATAAGTTCAGGGTTGTTTTTTAAGTGATTATATATCCAGCTCTGAATTTCAAAAAATCGATTTTTATGTATATGCATATGTATGCATAATAATTAGAGCGGATCGATTTTTCCTGTAAAATCGCGCAAGCATAAAATGTTCTACTTATCATTCTGAACACCTTTGCCTAAGAGAAGTTTGGTTAGTTACTAGTTTAGATCAGGAATTTTTAAGGCGAAGTTTTAAAAATCTTAATAATCGGTTGTAAAGGAATGACATATCTCCTACATAATCATAAATAATTGTCCCGATTCCGACAAATAATTAAAAGAATATCAAAACACAACCACATAAGTATTAAATTTCATTCGGATATCTCAGAAACTGACGAACAAATTTTGATAATCCCTAAAAAACATCGATTCGAAAATCTCTTGCTCATTTTTTTTTTTTTTTTTTTTGGCTTCCTGTAGTGCAGCACGCTTTAATATATAATGAATGTGAGAATTTGAGAATATTTCAAGTCCATCCGGCAAATAATTTCGGAGAAAATAAACAGCCTATTTTTAAGATTTTTTTAACTTAGTGTAATCAGTTCCCTGTGTTTTAAAGGCGGTTTTCTTGAAACGATGAAATGAAACGGCGAGACCGATCGACTTGAAATTTTCACACGACTTTCTCAGATATATTTGTGAGCCAATGATTGAAGCAAAGTTATTTGTAAAAGAATTAACATTTCTAGCTCATTTAAAATACAAATCGCGTTGTTTCCGACTTGCAAGTGAATATAACCTTTTAATGGCTACTTAGGGTTAGATCGCTAGTTCAATTTGTTGCACAAAGCATAATAAGTATATCTTCACTCCTGTCGTAATATTCGAATATGCAGTACACTGATGGGCAGAGTCGCTTTTTTGTGACCATCTTTTAGCCGCCTTGTTATTTCGTGAAAAAGTGACCGCCTTCTAGCAAGCATTGAGTTGAAATAACGAAAGATCATATAAAATATTTATAAATACTATTGAAGACAAAAAATATTTGTAAATACTATTGAAGACAAAAGTGAGGCAAACTTAAGCACATAATATGAATATAAATGAAATAATAAACACAAGATTAAAATGTTTCAAAACAAAATTTATTATTAAGTAATGCGTTGTAGTTTTTTTCGCGCTTGCAAGTAATTTAAAGTAAAGTAAAGTAAAATATATTATTTGTTTAATCATTATGCTCATATTAGATATACATATATTGTGTAGTTGAGTAAGATAATTGGCGTTAAAAGTATTTCGTTTAATTAATTAGTTAAATTGTGTTAAATGTAATGCCAACATACTTAAATAGAAGAAAAATTACAAACGAATTTATATATTACAGCTAAAAACGAACAAATGTAGCTAAATTCAACTTATATGAATACAAACAAAAATATTCTTGTAACTGAAAAGTTTAATAATAATAATAATATTAATAATAAGCAAATTGAAACAAAAAAATAAACATTATATTACCCTTGGGTAAGCAGTTGTTGTAATTCAGTAGTAATATATATGCGTGCATATTTTGGTAATTTCTTTTAATATTTTACTAGAATTTATGCTTAGTTTATAAACAAAAACAAAAAAAAATTAACTAGACTAAATAAATTTACGTGATTTGAGCTAGGAAATTATTATTTTATGTATGTATATTTACGACCCATGGACGCAAATACACTGGCTTTGTTAATATTTTAGTTACTTAAAACTGTTTTATATATTTATATATTTTTTTTTCGAATTTCACGTGCGAGACTCGATTTTTAGACTTCATAATGATACTTGAAGTGTTCAAAAATTATATTTCTTCTGTGTTTGACTTAACATAAATAGTAATGAAACTATGCATACATAGTTATACATTTGTATGTACAAAGCTTCACATAATAGTGCAAACATTCTGTTATTTTTTATTTTTATTTTTCAAAGTACGTATGTAAGGAATAGACATTTAATTGTATTGGCGTTAAGATGCTTGCATTGAGCTGTAAAAAATTAACTGTGCAAATGTGTAATAAATGGAAAGTGTTGTCAAGCGAATGTGGCAGCTTGTGCCAATTGAGTTATTACAGTTTTAGAGCTTTATATGGATTTGCCGATATTTCACATAACCGATTTAAGCCAAAGAAAACTTAATGCTAGAGTCTGTCGCGCTTTTTATGCCGCTGCTCAATGATTTGATCTTTGGGTAGAATTGTGGCATACAGGTGTGTGTTGCGAAATCATATTTGCCGTTTTTAATTCAACAAATTTAATTAATTCAAATATTTTGAACAGAGAGTAACGATAAAGTTTATATTTGATATATAATGCTATTTTTTCTTTAATTAATTTTTATGAAGAAATACTTTAAATATAATTTTTTCATAGTAAAACTTCACACAACTTTCATTTTGTCATATTTTTATGATTGACAGTTTTATATGGTCAATACAAATATATGTATGTATATCGACTAAGTTCGTAATCAAAAAAATGTTGAAAAAACAAAAAAAAAAATTAATTACATTAAATAAAGAAATACTAAAAATAATAATTAAAAAAGGTGTAATTAAGAAATGATAATTAATAAAATATTAATTAAAAAAGATAATTAATTAA
This sequence comes from Bactrocera zonata, assembly GCA_037783105.1. Lineage (NCBI taxonomy): Eukaryota > Metazoa > Arthropoda > Insecta > Diptera > Tephritidae > Bactrocera > Bactrocera zonata. Next base: position 556,864 of record JBAWJQ010001790.1, on the reverse strand, counting down.
AAATAATAATAATTAATTAAAGAATAATAATAATTAATTAAAAAAGCAATCATTAATAAAAAATTAATAAAAAAATGAATAGTTAAAAAAAAATTAAAAATTAAAATTAAAAATAGGAAATAAAAAAATACGTGTATTAATTTATACTCATTGTATACAACAATCTGAGCTAGCATTATAAATTCGCAGCATATTCTGTGGCGTGAACTAAACATATCTTTACTTTTGTTCTCTTTTTAGCTTTCTTATAAAAACATGATTATTTTAAATTTCATATGTAAGTATTGTTTTTACGCTTCGGTACGCACTAGAATAATCATATTTACAATTTTTATTTAAATTAACTCCATTACATTTTTTGATTTAAGACAACTCGGAAAGTACACTTCACTTAGACTTAGTACATACGTATCTGTTTGGTGGCCATAATTTAAATAATGTTACAATCGTTTGCTAAATATATTCAATTTTCTCTTTTATTATTAATTTAGTTATGTAATAATGAATATTCATTCTTTTTTTGGATATACAAATTAATATTACGCATATAATTATGTGTGTCTATTCCGTTTGCTTTGTTTAGTGTTTTTTTGTGTGGTAGACACGTAAAACTGTTTGGTTTTGATAAAATGTTATGTTTTTAATTTTTTTGTTTTATGTTTCATGTATGTATGTATATATACCGCGTATATTACTAAAATTAAGAGCAAATTGTATACATTTACTTGTGTTTTAAATATTAATGGAAATTATAGTAAACAAATAGATTTTTGTTGTTTTTTTGTTGGCTATGCTGGCGCCATTCATATTATTGGCGAATTTTCCACTTCAGCTGTTTTATTTTGTTTTTATATGCATATTTATAACTTCATTCTGTTTTCGCTTTTGTTTTTGGTCTCGTGCAAATATTTCATTGAGATAAAAATTTTTATAAACGCATTCATCTCAATTAACTATTACTAAAAAAATTATGCATTTGTTCCTTATTTATTTAATAGCAGTCATTATCATAACTTTTGTTTTTTTTTCACGTTTTTTTCGGTATTATTATAATTATTTTATTATTATATTTATTGCTCACATCTTTAAATATCGTTTAAATTGAACTATAGGTACAATAAGCTTTCAACGCTGTATTCATTATATTAAATACTAATTATCGTTTTAGTACTTGCAGTAAAATATTATGACAGTTAGTTTATACATACATAAAAAGTAAACACTAGGCGTGTAATAAGAATAGTACTTAAATGCGTTGCGGAGAAAAAACTGTTTCAATGATATTCAAGTAAAAAAATAAAAATAATTAAAACAATCGAATTGTCGAATTTATAATTGAGATTTGTGTAGTTTGTTTTTGTGGTTTTATATTTATACCTGAGTTTTTACTTCCCAACACTACACTCAGTTGAACTAATCTACCACAATTGAAGTAATGCAATAACTTCCCAAACCAAATCGGCTTGAATTGGCGAACTTTAAAGTGTGACTCAAACAGAGTTGCAAATATTGAATTTAAAAAAATGGTATTAACATTTGAATAAATTATTTTTCGTTACATTGAAAATATTTATTAAAAATAAGTTTTCAGTTTTTAATCACAAATAACGGATTAAAACAAAATTAATCCCAAATAACGGATTGAAAATAGAAAAAAATTAATCCCAAATACGGTAGTTTGAATCGTAAAAATACCGGATTAAAAATTTATTTTTAACCTCAAATACCAAATTGAAAAAGAACTAAATTTTCAATTTTCACTATTAAATTAAGATATTAAATTTTAAATTTACAATCATAGATTAACATTTAAATTTTTGATTCCGATCTTGAGATTACAAATAAAAATTCTAATTTTTAATCCAAAAATATATTTTTGAATTGAAAAACTCACAACCCTGCCCTCAATGTAGTGAACGCATAACTAATATCCATATTAAATTCTCGGCAATACAACGTATTAATTAACTGTTATGAATTTTCATAACTTGTTTAAACTTGAAGATAATTTCTTAATTAATTCAAATTCAAACTATACAGAATAAAAAAAAATCAATTGCAACTGGTTAAAAAAAATGTAAACAAAAATGCGTATAACCATTTTAAATGACGTTTGCATAATACTAAAGTTTATAGAGGTTTTATAAAAACAAAAAACAGTTTTTGACGCATTTAATATGTACTCTTCTTCATTACACGCAAAGCTGCAATAGCCTATTATTCCCGCTGGCTTTTAAATGAAAACATAACTGAATTTACAAAAATAACTTATAAAGATGTGAAAAGTAAATACGTAGTAATTTTGACCACATCTATAGCTCACTATGAATTCTAGTTCCACCATAATGCGCACAAGATGCGCCAATCATTTGTATACGTGACGTTGACGCAACGTACGTAGCGTGCCAACCGGTACTAAATGCACCGCTGTCGACGGTACAATATCCTTAATATTATTTTCATGCTTGGCATTCAGACTCCCACTTTGGCTGTGTTTGTGTCGCGCCTGTCTTTCCGTATTAGTCATGGCCTTGAAGGTTGCTTTTGATATGGGTGTAATGATTTCGCCATTTTGTTGCTTTGGAAGCATTTCTTTAGTGTCCGCACTGATATTGGCACGCCTATCACTTTGTTCGCCTTCATTGTATTCCCTTTTTATGTCATGTGTATGTGTATTATTAGCGTTTGCCGTGTCCTCTTCCTGTTTCTGAGCTTCACTCGCCTGTGGTGTTTGATATTCATAGTAGCGGCGTTCGATTTTGAAATAGCGTAATGCATTTTGTGTGCTAAATAGCAAGAGCGTGAAAAAGCGGTAACGTGCTTTGAAGCGTTGTGCATATTTTGCACGCATTTGCGTTGATACACCGAGCCAGTTGTTTTCATCATCGTATGTGGGCATGCGTATACTGCGTCGGTTGCGGCGTGATCGTATGGTTTTCGATTCGGCTGCTAATGTCAACTCAGATTTGCTACTTATGCTGTCTTTTTCAGTACGCATGTTCTCTTCTGCTACGTCAGTGCTTGGCTTTAATTCTAACTCACTTTCCTGTTTTACCGTGTCCACTGCTGCTTCTTTACTCCTAGCGCCAGTCTTAGTTTTCTTATTTGCCAATTGCTTACGCGTACGCAATTGTTTTACATTTCGTTGCTTTATTGTATTATTCGTACGTAGATCTTGTGTTTGTTCATTTGTCTCCAACGGTTTGGCCATTCCATTATTATTCGTCTTATTGGTTTCGTTAGCCAAATAATTAGTTTTCAGTTCACTAAACGCTTTATTAGCTTTAGTACCAGCGTTTTTCTTAATTGCACTTATATCTCCATTTGTCTTTTCAACGACTGGTTCAGTCTTCATTGGTGCTGCCACATTTTCTATTGGTTGATTATCGTCAATATCAACATTAGTAATTTTATTATGCTCAATCTGTGCTAATAGTATATCAATATAGTTCATTTTACGTTCGATAATTTCGTCTTCGTCGAAACCAGCAAATCCATTCACTTCCACTTCATCCTCTAGCATGCTATCGTTCAGCTCGTCGGCGCTTACAGTCTTTTCGCTAGTAACACACTCAAGTTCAATGAGTTCACCGCACTCAATTGGTTCTCCACTTGCTTCTAGTCCATTCAAACTATTTACACTTAATGTCTGGCGTTCGATCAGTGTGTGGTCAGAGGATTTACTGCGTCCTAGGCCGCTAGTTGTGTCGCCTTCAGACTCGAGACGGTTGTGTGTCGATTGTGTATCGGATTCGTGCGATGAGCTGGCTTGTTGTTGTGCCTGCTGTTGTTGCCATTCATTATAGTTGTCTAGTTCATCGGCTTCCAGCACCGCTGGTTGCTGTTCTTCTACTTCGCCTGCTACTTCCTCCTCCGTCTCAACCATTTCATTTCGTTCAGCACTAACACCCTCCATATCTTCATACACAACATTTGCATCAGCACCATCTACGCTCATATCATAGTCTACGAGTTCATCTACATTCGTCACGACAGCGCCTTCTTCCGTCAGCTCGAGCTACCGACACATCCTCATCCCTTTCTGTGGCAACCACTTCCTCCGCATCCTCCTCCTCATCAGCAGAGTGTTCAACGTCTTCTGATCGTTGGCGATTCAAACGGCACAGCACTTTTTGCAGTTCATCGAATTTCGCAAACAAGAACTGATGTCCCAGCAATCCCTCAATGGACGCACGCTTCACAGATTCTTGTTGCAAACAGAAGTCTACAATTAGTTGCCTCATTGCAAGTTTGGCATTTTTCCAACGCGGCGATTTAGTTTGCATTTCACCATCCATTATACGCTGCCTCACGACACGGTCATGAATTTGCTCATTCTGACTGCGCCTGAACGGAGGATGACCCATATACATGGCGTATAGTGTTGCGCCGAGACACCACACGTCATAGGCTTTGGAGTACGTTGTGCATTGTGGATCCGCAAGACTTTCTGGCGGTGCATAATCGAGTGTATAACGGGGCACATCTTGCCAAGTGTCGGCTTTGGAGTTATAGCTGAAATGAACATAAATCATTGGTTGGTTAACATCAATAAAAATGCGTAAGGATGTAGCTTCGTAAAAGTCATTAAAAATGGCTTCGTAAACTCACCTGGCAGAGCCGAAATCAACCAATTTGATACGTCTCATTTGCGTATCGGTAAATAATATATTTTCCGGTTTTATATCGCCATGTATGAAATTCTTTGAGTGCAAATATTGCACAGCATCACAAATTTGTAGGAAAATATCACAGCATTGTGACTCAGAGAGACCGCCAGACGCATGTACCAACTGTTGCAATTCACCGCCAGCCACATGCTCCATCACAATCCAAATGCTCGAGTCATTACGGTATGTATCAATATATTTACAGATATTCCGATGATTACACGATCTCAAGGCATCTACTTCGGCAGGGCGATATAATTTTTCAGACACCACTTTAGCCACGTAATTACAATGCTTTTCGGTGTCAGTTAGTGTGTAGATGCTGCCGAAGCTGCCACTGCTCAAAACGCCACCTAATTGAAGTGTGGGCGGACTATTTGTTGGATTCTAAAAAAATTGTGCGTGGTAAATAAATTTGAAATGTACGAGTTTAGGTATGTGGGCTCTTACCATCAACGGATCTTTGCAATACTCAACGTCATAGACGTTTTGCAGCGCTTTGCGCGATTTTAAGTGTTGCGGCGCCACATATGAGTAGCCACGGAACAATCTATGCGTATTAACAGGAACCGGAGCTGGGGAATCAATCACTGGTTGTTTGGTAAATTCCTCGCTGAAATTTTGTGTGTCATCTTCGCTATCTAGATTGGGCTTGAAGGGCGCTTTTCGTCTTTTACTCTTCAACTCATCCCAATCGATACCTTTGAAGAAGGGATGCTTTTTGATTTCGGCAGCATTTTTACTGTTACCGCCTGAAAATATGTAATTAATTTATATTAAAATTTAATAAAATCAGCTTTAAAAATTGAAAATGCTTCTCATACACTTCGTTCTCACAATATGATTTATTCGGTGTACTTTACAAATATACATATATTTTAAATTTTAGTTTTATTTATTTTTTTTTACAAAACTCACCTAAACGCTTCTTGGGATCCTTATGTAGCATTTTCAGTATAAAGTCTTTGACTGTATCATTCAATGTGGCTGGCAGCACTGGGTCGACTTTTTGTATGCGACGTGAAATGTCGACTTGAGAGTTTTGTTGTTCGACAACGGTAAAAGGCGAGGCGCCAGTGAGCAATTCATATGTGAGCACGCCCACAGACCACCAATCGGCAGCGAGATCATGTCCAGTAGCACCAGCGCGTATGATTTCTACAACGAAGAAATGTATGAAAAAAACTTTAAAAAAACAAAATAGTTTTATGTATATGTACCTGGTGCCATATATTCTAATGTGCCACAGAAGCTGTGCGCACGATGATCCGAATCGGGTTCGAATATCTTTGATAAACCAAAATCGGCCAACACTATGTGTCCCTGTCCATCTAGTAAAATATTTTCGAGTTTTATATCGCGGTATATGATACCCAATTTGTGCAGATGCTCCAAAGCGAGCACCACTTCGGCAATGTAAATGCGTACGGTTGCCACCGAAAAATGCTCGGCCGTATAGAGATGTGTAAAGAGTTCGCCGCCACTGACGTAATCTATTAAGTGCAAGTATATATGAAATTTAGACAATATTCTTATTAAGACTGGGCAAAAGTGTTATAACAGCTTACCCAAAATTAAATATAATTTCGAATCCGTTTGGAATGCATAATGCATGCCAACTAGGAATGGACTTTGTTGTATAGCCTCGAGAACCTGCAAATATTCAAAATATATTGAAATGTATTATTATATATATTTATATTTTTATATTAACTGCAATAAACAAGGCTTCTTCATAGATATGAATTTTAAAGTGTCGCCAAAAATGTCGGAGTCAATTGATCCTCAACCTTCTCCATAAAGTTATACATACAATGTACTACGATTTTTTTTTGTTTTTTTGCACGCGAAAACTACCAAAATTGGGTAAACGGCTGAGTTATAGTTTCGGAGATACAGCCTTGAGAACTTGTGCACTCGAGGCTAGCTAAGCTATGTGCGCTGTCTTTTTCTCGAATGGCAGGATTTCTCGAGAACTACTCAACCGATCTTAAAATAAAAATAAATTTTACACAGATCTTTGAGATACAATTTCTTAAAGACTTGGGCGAAGGATTTTTTTGATCACATATGTATTTGAAAAAAGAGTCGCAAAATTTTCACTGAAACTTTAATTTTTTTGTAAAAATGTCTGCCAAAAACCTAAATTTCAGTTTTTGTCCTTAGTCCAAGTTGTAAGTTCAGGTTTTAACTAAAACTCGTGTTTTTCACTTTGGATGATCCTGTAAGAAGTTATTCTGCCAACGCGGGGGCATCTTTTTCCGACTTTTTTCCGAGGGGTCACCGGAAATAGCGTCACAAAGGCCGTGTTTAAAATATTTTTTTTCCAAAAGTTTCAAAATTTCTTTGTTAATAGTGTTTTTTTGTATTAATAAAAAATTCTAATATTTAATTTTTTTAAGACAATTTTTTTTTTTGGAAAAAAGGCTATTTTTACCCGAGAAAACCCATGTAACCTTTTAGAATAACACTCAATATCAATATCATTCAAAAGCGTTTCTTTCAATGGCTTACTTGCAAACTAGTTACTTTTCCAAATGAAACAGTTGACTAATTCACCACCTGTAGATTGCTCTGCATGATATGCATATACATACATACATAAGTAACCGTGTTTATTTTGCGACGTGCTTTTGACTCTTCAGTATCACGTTGCATGATTTATATATACATAATTATATATGTATGTATATTCATCAAGATGTGTAAATACAAAGCACATATGGTGCATCTCAGCTGTGTTAATAAACCTCTAAAATATTGAGAGGAATATTTCGTTTTCGTATTGGTAACCAATCGTACTCTACGTCGGCTGCATTTCTAAATATTCTATTCACGCACGCTCATTCTTCTTTTATGTGCTTAAAAGCACGCATATTCTCTATATATTATGTGTGCGTTTTTTATGTATTTAGTACATACACACATACATATATGTACGTATTTTGGATCGGTGTACGTGCGTTTTGTTGTGAATGATGCCAACGAAAGCACATCAACAACAACACGACCGATGTTGCAATTAACAACAACACACAGTGGGCAAGACACTCTTGAAAATAAAAACTATAAATATTCGAAAATACAAAATTTCGAAATCGAATGGAAAAAATTTCCAGTTCAAAATTTAAGACAATGTTATTTTGAAATCTTCAAAGCGGGTTCCTTAAGGATTCATGACTTAAAAATGACAACAAACGCACTCATAGCCGACATCAATAGTATATTTGTTGTAATCAGCTGACATATCGGACCCCATTTTCCTACGAGAAGCTTCTCTAACCTTATTATGTATGTTTGTATACAAAAATTTATGCATATGCAATTGCATGCATTCAGTGAAATATACAAATTTGCACTCCTAAATATCATAGCATATTGAGTACGTTAGCACAGCGTTGGTAGCTAGCAATAAAGTGGGAAAGATGTTGTATTTTCAATTCGTTCTGCTTTCCATTTTGCTGAATTCGTGCTTTACTTTCACTTCCATCTTTTTATGCCCACTTATTCGTACACTTATGCATGCTTTTATACTGAATTTTAATTTAAAATTCAGCTTTCTTATCTCTTTCAAAGAGAAGTCGCTGGAATTGACATAATAGTAAGACTGTTTGATTGTCTGTATACTATAGGTGTATTCGAGGAATCTTTTCAACTTTTTATTGAACACATTGAAATTCTTTTGTAGATTATAAGGGCGTGATTTCCGTATGCATATCGGCTGATCCTAGATTGTTATTGAGGGTTATTAGCATATAGATAAGCCTCTCGAAAGGTAATAATAAATGAGTACTAGATGAGGAATACTTCGCTCTGTCAAAAAATTGATTATTTTTTATATTTGGTTCTATAGGGTTTATGCCCTTAAAAATTACATACCAAATTTTTTAATGAATATTTTAAATGTCTTTTGAGTTTTAACCTTCTAAATGATTACTTTACATTTTTTCTACATATTCTAAACTCTAGAGTAGCCTAAACGATTAAACAACAACAAAATTAAATTTAGTATTGTTAAACGTAAAAAAGTCCACATGAAACAGAATCTCACAAAATGCTGACAACAAACACAGTGGAGAATATTTTTAAGTCAATATAGTCCCCAATAATGTCACCAAAGCTGTATGTTTGCGCAAATAAGAGGTATCGTTTGGATTATTATGAAATTCTGAGCACCTTGGTTTTTTCCATAAACACAAGTCGCAATTATTTGTGTTTTTAACATTCATCACGTGCATGCATATGTAAATATGTACGTCTCATCGTGCACAAAGATTCCCGAGTGAGAAGAGCTAATAATATAATACGATGGCTGCAGTGAAAACCTATTGAGCTGCCGATGACACGGCTAAACAATTAATCACAACAGGTAGCTATTGCAAAGAAACATACATACGCATATGTATATGTATATACGAAGGCACATGCACGCGTATTTAATACATATTTTTGTTATTTATCAATAGCTCTGTCGCGTTGCAATAAAGAAAAAAACAATTATAATATTTGGAGCCGATGGCCAACGACACGGTGCTAGCGCTGCAATTCTACGTAGATACATACATGCACATGAATGTAAGTATATAAGGCACTTATGTGCATACATACATATGTAGTATATGGTAAACGTTGTTACTTCAGATTCGTGTGGCTCGGCCGACTCGTTTGTTTTAGCAGCTACCGCTATTGGGGCTTATATATTTAGGCATTGTTGTTGCTGTATACTTGGATTATTTTTAGCTTCAATGTGCATTCAACATTTACAAGGACTTGTTTGCATTTCTCGAAATACAAAAACAAAAACAAAATTAAAAACAAATATACTATATGCAATGTCGGCAACGCATATTTATTAGCGTGCGCTTTCAATTTATTTTTTATTGTTTATATGTAATAATAAAACAATCAAAACCGTGAAATATGTGTAAGAATATTAATAAGACTATCTAGTGCCTAACTATAGGTATGTATTATTTTCCAGCGAACTGTATGCAATAGAAAGACGAGCATTACTTATTCAGTGAAATTTGAGTGATCAATTACCAAGCAGTTATTTATAAGGTTGGGAATCCCCTTTTTGGATGAACGATGTTGTGCATAGCATACATACATATATATTTACTTAAACATGTATGGATGCATGTATGTATGTATACTCAAATATGCTTTATTACCGACAATATGAATGAGGTAATGTGTGAGCTGACAACTTGTCGTTGAAAGGGGATTTTTCTAACTATTTGAAACTAAAACAAGAAAAAACGTTAACTACAGTTACGGTAACTAAATGCTATAGTGGTCCGATCTGAAGAATTTGCTCAAAGATGTTAGCGTTGCTTTGGAAAACAGTATGTTTCAGATTTTGATATTTTTTTTTTTTGTCAAATATAAAAGTTTCGCATGCAAGCACTTGAGTTTGATAGGTCAGTATATGCTATAGTGACAAACTTAATATACTCTATTCAGGGTATAAAAATGTATTTGAAGAACCCGAAAACTAATATTTTTAAAAAAATCGGTCAAGCTTGCATGAAATTCAAAGCTTCTCACTTTTATCACCCGAAATTTAAACAATATCGTAAGAGGTCACGAAAAAAAATTAGAATCGGTCTTTACGAACATAACAAGATAGTGTCTGCATTAAAATTCCTTAAATACAAGATTTAAAGTTTTAACGTCTCTTTATTAACTAGATCCGCAGGTCTTTGATAATTTGATTTCAGTTGGTAATGGAAGGTTGTTAATGTAAAAGAGATATCGAAGCTATTGAAGATCATTGAAAATACATATGTATGTAGATGTCAATCTGAAAACAAAGAAATATTAAGAAATAATATTTGCAGTTCACATATTCATAAATGAAACAAAAAATACATCCGCAATCTTAAATATTTCTGACTCTTAATTACTAGCGCTGCAAACTTCAAAAACTAGGACAAAATCAAAAGAAGCGCACAATAAATATGTAGTATACATATGTATAACTATAGGTCATCATAAACGCAAATGTAAATTTACATATTCAAATATGTGGCCACATACATAGTTTTCAATACACCACTCTTGCATATGTAAAAACGATTCCGATATCTACGCAACATCTATCAGCACCCATACACGCACATTATGTTTCTAAATAAAAAATGAAAACAAATCATTGAAGCAAAATTTCTGCAAAAGCACAACTCAGTGAGGGAGTTGGTATGTGTGTCACTTGTTTAGCCAGCAACCACAACTCTAAGCAACCAAAGTGCCGGCCGAAAAACACGTTGCCAACGCCAACAATTTACATATACACTCACATGTAAGTATCTAACTCAAGCGCAACCTGGTAATACGAGGACTCCGAAGGTAAAGCATCAAACGAAGTGAAAGTGAATCTGTTTTATGTACGAATAACGGTATATAACCACAAATGCTAAGCTTTCTTTGATTTTCTAACTCTTCGCAGTTTCATTTATGGTTGCGCGGTTTGCATTTCACTTTTACTTGGACTGCAATGCTTGTGTGAGGGTATACCAATACATATGCACTCATAAGTTTGTCGTGCTTTTTAATGATTTCTATAAAGGTTTGAGATATTACTTTGTATGATTTATGCCGTATATACTATATGGATGAATGTATAAAAAGTACATTTAAATTATTTAAGATATGCTATGAATTAAAGTTTACAACACCTCTAGAATATTCTCCTAAATTTTCAAGTTGATCCGAGTAATAGTTTTGGAGGTACAGCCTTGAGAACTGGTGTGCTCGAGGCTAGCTAGGCTAGTGCCTGTATTTTTGAAGTCGTTTGGCAAGATTTCTTGACAACTACTCAACCGATATTCATGAAAAGTTACACATACTTTTGAGATACAATTCTTAAAAATACCTGGATTTTTTTGCGATTACGATTATTTAAAAAACATCGCCAAGTTTTTACAGAAATTTTCTTTTTTTTTTTTGTAAAAATGTTTGCCAAAAATCCAGTTTTCGGTTTTTTCCCCTTCGTTCAAGTTATAAGTTAACACTTAAATTTTTCACTTTAGATGAGTAAGGAGTTATCCTGTCAACGCGGGCGCATCTTTTCTCCGAACGGTCACCGAAAATGGCGCCGCATTGGCCGAGTTTATAATATTTGTTTTTTTTTTTTCAAAAATTTCTGAATTTCTTTGTTAATAGTGTATGTTTGTAAGAATACAAAAGTTTTAATAAAATATTTAAATTTTCATATGAGAAAAAAATTATTGAAAAAGGCTGTTTTTTACCGTAGGAAACCCATCAACCCCACCCCATAAGAGGTGTTTGAGATCGTCTGCTATCTCTCTGATGCCAATACAAAGATTTTTAAGCACTGTTTCTTTAACAACTCCAATTTTATCGTCATTAACAGAGGTTAATAGATGTCACGTATGAGTCTTCCATGTCTTCACGACTTTCACTGAATGCTTTGTACCCTTCAAATTCTTGTGATCGTGATTAAGTTGACGTGTCTTAACGCTTGCCCAACATTTTTAACGATTCCGTAGCCGTGATTCCATTGGAAGCACAAAATTTCAAGCAAACTCACTGTTCAATTATTTTTTCCATTGCAAAAATCGCCAATCCCCAAAGAAGCTCGACCAAAAACCCAGCAACGATTTTCCGAAAAAGTCATCTATTCTATTTTATAAATGCTAAAACTTGATGAAGTTACAAAGAAATTATTTGACAGCTAGACACCCAAATACTCATGAAATCAATTTGTATATCTTTACTAAGTTCTCAGTGTAAGCAAGTAATCATACTCTCCGACGCTCATTAAAAATAATACAGACTGAAGTGTGCACTTATATTTGCAACTATGTACTATATAGTATATGACGTGTGCATGTGTTTATATATGTATGTATATGCATCTATAATTATTGCATGAATTATAGTCTGAGGAACGGTGGAATAAAAAAGCACAGCTATACGCAAACATACTTATCTGTGTACAAACAAATAATACATGGGCAACTGAATTGCGAAAATAAAATCGAAGTCGAGATACTCGTCGCTTTATCGGTTGTTGTAAGAAAAATATGTGTGTATGTGCATATATTCATGGTGGATTTACATAATTACATAAGTATAGCAATCAAATACACACACACATTTATGTATGCACTATTTGTTGGCGCAAGAATTCACAAGTGGTTAAAAGCAGTGCGGGAGGTTATGCGGAAAGCCATCTGTAAATATTTGCCGCCAAGTTGTAGTGTTGCATTGCATTGGTATTAAAGAAATTCCCGGCAAATTGCCGGTGTGCAGGCCAACAGAGCACTACAAATCTGGGTTACTGTGTAAGTGGAACGCGACAATCGGAAAAAGAACAAATCAGCTGATATTGGAGCAAATGCGGTTGAACACACTTAGAGGGCTCTGCGATAAAATTAATAACAAAATTTTATAAAATAAAAATGTATTTTAAGAATAATAACACATTTTAAAATATTTTTTATGGTAATCAAGTTATAAAGTGGAAAGATTAAAAAGAAAAAAAAAAATGTATAAATAAAATAAGAAATATTCAGATTAAAAATAAATTACATAAAATGTTAAACAATTTATATTTATGACGAATTTTAAGTATCAAAGCCCGTCTCAAAATAATCAGTAATTCTTTCTAGTGTTAAAGAGACAAATTCTCAGAGTGTGAAGACTATATACAAAAATAAGTATTCATATATTGCGAAAGTTGTATACTATACTACTTTTTCTCAAGTGTTAATTTAATTTATAATTAAAAGTCTACAGAACACCATCAACAAGCTTGAAGTATAATTATCAGTGTTATCTGTGTGTGATCAATTAACTCGTAACTCTCTTTATATTCTCTTTTGTCAATGTTTAGTATAAATTTTCGTGTGTTATTTCGTATGCCATACGATGCAATACATGAGCAATAAATACAGTTTTTAATTTTTAAGAAAACCAGACTTTAAAGATATGTGTAAGCGTACGTATTTTATATGTGCTATATACAAATTTTGAAAGCCATTACTATACATTCATTACTATACATTGTGACAAAAAAATACCCGGTAATTTTAAATAAAAAACAAAATATTTCATTATTCATCAATATTTATTTTGTCGCCTTCGAAGTAATCCCCAGCTGATGTAATACACTTATACCAACGATCTCTCGACCGTCTTTGTAGACTTTGAACCACCCGTAGGCTTGTGTTTTTAATGAAACTGAATCACCGTAAGACAACAACCAAGATTCACAACGTATCCACACACAAATTCTTTGTTCGCTATTTTTATACTCTCGCAACAAAGTTGCTAAGGAGAGTATTATTGTTTTGTTCACATAACGGTTGTCTGTAAGTCCTAAATGTAAAAGAGTCAGATATAGGGTTATATATACCAAAGTGATCAGGGTGACGAGTAGAGTTGAAATCCGGATGTCTGTCTGTCCGTCTGTCCGTCCGTGCAAGCTGTAACTTGAGTAAAAATTGAGACATCATGATGAAACTTGGTACACGTATTTCTTGGCTCCATAAGAAGGTTAAGTTCGAAGATGGGCAAAATCGGCCCACTGCCACGCCCACAAAATGGCGAAAACCGAAAACATATAAAGTGTCATAACTAAGCCATAAATAAAGATATTAAAGTGAAATTTGGCCCAAAGGATCGCATTAGGGAGGGGCATATTTGGATGTATTTTTTTGAAAAGTGGGCGTGGCCCCGCCCCCTACTAAGTTTTTTGTACATATCTCGGAAACTACTGTAGCTATGTCAACCAAACTCTATAGAGCCGTTTCCTTCAGGCATTTCCACAGCCCAACCTCCCATACAAAGGTTATGTTGAAAATCACTAAAAGTGCGTTAACCGACTAACAAAAAAATGGCAGAAGGAAGCTGCACCCAGGCTTTTTTTAAAAATTGAAAATGGGCGTGGCGTCGCCTAATTAATTTTACAGCAAAATAAAAAAATATGTAAATGACGGATAATGAAATCTCGATTATCACTTTATCATGCGAGAGTATAAAATGTTCGGTGACACCCGATCTTAGCCCTTCCTTACTTGTTTTTTTTTTTTAATATCATTTACCGGGGAATTTAATTACAATTTCCGGATGTTTTTTTTTCAATGAAACACACAATTTTTTATTTTCAATGAAAAAAAAAACACCTATCTTAGAATGTTTTATAAACATTTTGGCTCTTCTTTAAAAGAAGCGATCGTCTTGCGAAAAGGGCACTATCCAAAGATTATATATCTAGGAATAAAGAAGTTACTTTCGAACTCTGCAAAAACTTCCTAGAAATGAATTCTATTCGGTCATTCGAAGAAATAAAATCGGTTATCAACGAAGATTATTATTACCACATAGTTTGATGATTTACTACAACTCTGCTATCGAATCTTCGGTCCATTCTACTAGTATGATTCGTCAAGCTAAGATGAAAAATACCTAGACTTCAAATGGGCATAAAATCTAAGGGGTACCTATCACTCTGAGCTATCGCATTTACACCATCTAAAAATTTATGAATTCTGCATCAAAATTGCATCGGACAGGTCCATTTGAACTACACGCTCAAACCGAATCGTTAAAATTATTTTTGATAACATATTTTTTATGTTCGTGTAAAGTTCGAAAGTATCATGAAGGTTTGACTGGCGATTTGCACTGTACAACGAGTTTTGCTTTTGGGCGTCTTTGAGTGGCCAACAAAAATTTGTCTCATACTAGTCGGCCACCCATCTGTGTTTATGACGATAGCGTGACAAAGTGAAAGAAACACTGGTTGAAAATCGCGGCGTTGGCATCAGAGGATATCGACATCTGTTATGGATTAACTCAACAATTGGTTAGTTGCGTTTTTGGGCACAAAGCAGAACTAATGTTTTGCAAGTGAAGTCGAGTAGAGGACCTTGACAACATAGTTGATAACATTAATCAAATGCATCATTACTGGTTACGAGACATGGATTTATAAATGACATCGAAACTGTTCAACAATCTAGCAAATGGTGCTTTAAAAAATAGCCGAGCCTGAAAAACCTAAATTCGATGAAGGCACTGAAGACCATGCAACCGAGGCTATAACAGTTTGTATTGGCTGAGAAGCAATAATAAAGATTTGTAATAAAATAGCTGAAAATATATTTTTGGCCAGTCCGAATGAATATTATTCAACTGGTATTTTCATTTCTTTACACGTGTACATACATATGATTGTAGATACATGTTTATAAAATATTTGTTTGTATTTGGAAGCTTTATAATTACAGCATTGTTACAAATTTTTCCAGTTTACTGTTGATGCCAGCGCCATGTGCATTTAAGTATGTAGATGCATAGCTATACACATACATATATGTATATATATTTGTGCATACAAATATTCTACAAATTAGTTGCTAACTACGAAGTTAGCACATTACTGTAATTATTACTTGCGAAATAAGTAAAAGCTGTCAACACGGTCGTTTTATTTTCTCCATCGCACATTACGCTACACACTTGCAGGCGCCAACACAACGACAAAGCTAATCAAAACGAATGCGCTACTAAAGGGTGATTTTTTAAGAGCTTGATAACTTTTTTAAAAAAAAAAAACGCATAAAATTTGCAAAATCTCATCGGTTCTTTATTTGAAACGTTAGATTGGTTCATGACATTTACTTTTTGAAGATAATTTCATTTAAATGTTGACCGCGGCTGCGTCTTAGGTGGTCCATTCGGAAAGTCCAATTTTGGGCAACTTTTTCGAGCATTTCGGCCGGAATAGCCCGAATTTCTTCGGAAATGTTGTCTTCCAAAGCTGGAATAGTTGCTGGCTTATTTCTGTAGACTTTAGACTTGACGTAGCCCCACAAAAAATAGTCTAAAGGCGTTAAATCGCATGATCTTGGTGGCCAACTTACGGGTCCATTTCTTGAGATGAATTGTTGTCCGAAGTTTTCCCTCAAAATGGCCATAGAATCGCGAGCTGTGTGGCATGTAGCGCCATCTTGTTGAAACCACATGTCAACCAAGTTCAGTTCTTCCATTTTTGGCAACAAAAAGTTTGTTAGCATCGAACGATAGCGATCGCCATTCACCGTAACGTTGCGTCCAACAGCATCTTTGAAAAAATACGGTCCAATGATTCCACCAGCGTACAAACCACACCAAACAGTGCATTTTTCGGGATGCATGGGCAGTTCTTGAACGGCTTCTGGTTGCTCTTCACCCCAAATGCGGCAATTTTGCTTATTTACGTAGCCATTCAACCAGAAATGAGCCTCATCGCTCATCGGACACGGACGCGAAACACATTTCGAACCGAACACTGATTTTGGTAATAAAATTCAATGATTTGCAAGCGTTGCTCGTTAGTAAGTCTATTCATGATGAAATGTCAAAGCATACTGAGCATCTTTCTCTTTGACACCATGTCTGACATCCCACGTGATCTGTCAAATACTACTGCATGAAAATCCTAACCTCAAAAAAATCACCCGTACAAGTATATACAATAATAAAAAAAAATGCCAGCAAAAGTTTGGGAAAATAACGCTCTCAGAGTTCGAGAAGACGCACCAGTACAAACACAGACCATAACGGCAATGTGAACAAGTTACTTCATCATTTTTATTGCAACTCTTGCTTAGCGCTCATTTGCACTTTGCAGTCTACGTTTTAGACTCGATTCGCAGCTTAAACGTGCTAACTGTTTGTTTGCTAACTTGATTGCTGTTGCTTACTGTTCTCTCAACAGTTTCTTATATCTATATCTACAATGTATGTACAAACCTATGTATTAATGTTTGTATGTTTCTATCCACAGACACAATTTTTTATTTCGTAGATATTACATCTATTTCTCTTCAAGCTTTGCGCCAACAATCATACTTTTACTTGATACATACAAACGTAGAAATGTATTTTTGTATTTTTTTGCTGTTGTTGTTGTAAATGACTGTTGCTAGTGCCGGCGTTCGATGCATGTGTTGGTTATAATTGGGCATATACACAAAAATGTACATATGTATGGATGCATGTGTATAAACGCCGCCAGCGGTAAAACTCACCGAAATGTGGGTCAACTTGAAATAATGCTTATCAAAACTTTGTTCCAATGCTTTAACACGTGTCTGTGCATACACACATACACATAGTACGTATTTGAATATACATACATACACATGTATAAGCAAACAAGTGCATATAACATGTTAACCTTAAAGGCGGCAGAACTCAATATCACAGCTTATCAGAATCAAATTAATACGAGGGCTGCTATATATATTTTTGGCCTAGGCAACACTAAGTGTTGCTAGGTGCAATCTGACATTTCCATTTAATCGTGAATTGTTTTATTTACAGGTAATTAAAAAATTCATCTCGGCCAAAAAATGGAATTAACTCGTGAACATTTCGTGTGATCATTTTTCACAACTTTCGGCGTGGATTATCACGACAAATCATCGATGAACTAAAATCTTTGTATGGCTATGAAACACCATCCTATAGCACTGTGAAAAACTGGTACAACGAATTCAATCGTGGCCGACGCTCGCTCAAAGACGAATTCCGTGAAGTCGTCCAAAACCAGCCGTTGTGCCAGAAAACATCGAAACATCGACGTGAACTGATAATGCAAGACCGTCATGTAACATACATACATCAGATAGAGGCATGCCTATGCATTTCTCCCACCAGCATACATTCGACATTGCATGAACACCTGGCCGTAAAAAAGGTTTATTCTCGTTGGATCCCGCACAATTTGACAATCGCTCAAAAAAAGGCTCGTGTGGATTGGTGTAAAGAAATGCTGAAAAAATACGATCGCGGTGCTTCAAAAGACGTTTATAAGATCGTCACAGGTGACGAATCATGGATCTATGCGTATGAGCCCGAAACAAAAAAGCAATCGACCGTGTGGGTCTTCCAAGACGAGCCAAATCCAACGAAAGTTTTTCGTGGAAGAAGCACTTCGAAGCAAATGGTCGCCTGTTTCTTCGGCAAAACTGGTCATGTGGCGACTGTTCCGCTTGAGCAACGTAGGACGGTCAATTCTGAGTGGTACACCACCATTTGTTTGCCTGAAGTCTTCGGAGAAATTCGAAAAACGAACAAGAGAAGACGAATCATTGTGCACCATGACAATGCGAGCTCTCACACATCGGCTCAAACCAGCGCCTTTTTGATCGGCCAAAACGTCGAATTGATAGGTCATTCGCCGTACAGCCCTGACTTGGCACCCAATGACTTCTTTTTATTTCCACACATCAAGAAAATAATGCGTGGTCAACGATTTTCGTCGCCAGAAGATGCTGTTGAAACATTCAAAAACCATGTTTTGGAGGTGTCTCAATCGGAGTGGAAAAAGTGCTTCGAAAATTGGTTTGAGCGCATGCAAAAGTGTATAAATCTTGATGGAGAATATTTTGAAAAACAATAAAACCATTTTCGTTGATAAATATTCCTATTTTCATTATTAGGCCAGAAATATATATAGCAGCCCTCGTAGCTTATATTTATCTACAAGCTTAAGTATGTATGTATATATGAAAATGTATTGATAGTGTGAGCAAAACAATGTGTTAAGTAAAATAGCATATAAACGTTAAGTATCTGATTATGCTAACACGTTTAGCTATAATTATACATTTATCACTTTATCAAGCCCTACAACAATAAGTACTTTCGACAATATGAATTTTGAAAAATGTCATTTGGAGAATTTTAAAAGTATTCTCCACTCAAAAATTGAGAGAGCAAGGTGACAGATTTTCATAGATTAATATTCGTAAGAAGAAAGCTTGGCAGCATTTGTAATAGAGATACCATTAGCCAATATACCAATGCAAAGCAGTTTGCATTCAGAATATTTATCGTATTGTCAAATCTAAATAGATTTAGAAAAGAACTTAAGGGACTAAAAACCTACAAAAACTTTAAACGTGATTTTCCCAAAGCATTGTTTTAAAAGTCGGTTAGGAAAAATTCTCTGAACCGACCGTCCTATCGAATTTAAAATTTTACACGATATACATATGTATGCATGTATGTATTTGTCAGCTAACAACATAAGGAAGATTTTTGAAAACCTATTTTTTAAGTCACTCTTTTTTCTAAAATTCAAAAATGTTAAATGGTCCATTACTCGTATTTATCTTTTGTGATATTTTTTTTGGATTTAAGATATTTTTTTTATCGTCAGAGAGCTTTTTTCCGAGGTCCTGCTAGAGATCAGTTAAAATATATCCCCGATTATTAAATTACGCTAAACTCTATAAATATATTTATATATCTTATTAAATAAAGAATGCCTCTTCAAAAAAAAATCACGAAAAACATGATTTTTTTGATATGCAAGTGTAAACCAAAAACAAAATCGAAGAAAGAACTTCATTCCTTGAAATAATTTTAGTACAAATTGTGATATACTCAAACACCAACTGCTTAATCATACATGGCTACACAAACAATTTAAAGAAGTATTTTCCAAAAGTATTCACTCTCCGAAATAACAGAGCTTCAGTGAAAATTGTTACAACATGATGAAAAAGAAGGCGCACTTGCCACATTCATTTCATCTCAGCAGTTTGTAAGCATGTACATATGTAGTATTTTGCTTGGTAACAGTTTTAGCCAATTGGCGTTTTTATGTGTTCACTTGACTGAAAACGAAGACCATAAGAACCGGCATGTTACAACACAACCACTCATACATATACTTCCACCAAGTTATGTACCTCTACTCTGACGTATGTTGGAGCAGTGTGCCACACTTTTACGTTCAATTATCATAAAGACCGGTAAAAGGTAACGGGACTCAATATAACTCAACCGGAATCTTAAGACAACACAAAAATGCGTAAAAAAGCACAAAATCAAAGTAGTGAAAAACCAAAGTATGGCAAACAAGCAAAGCGAAATCACATTAAACCAGCCAAGAAAATAAGGTGAAGTAAGCAAAGCTCAAGAATACCCAGGAGAAATGAAGATCGTGTAACTGAAATGGGGAAAGAGTCTTGTTGGCATAACTGGAATTGCCAGCAAAGGCAATAAAGTATGACTGTGCATATATGAAATATTGTATGTGAAAAGCAAAACGACGAAAAAATGAGCAGCACACAGAATTTGACTTGAAATTTTGGTATAAAGTACTGTTATAACTTAAGTATGTGTGGTAATATATGAAGTACGAAAGTACGTATAGAACTAAAAAGTAGAAAGTATAAAGATAAAAACACGCCTATCATACTTTCTACAGGCAGATATTGAGAAATTAAACTCTCTTAAATTTTTTGTTTTAATAAAGGTAAAGTATTTACAGGTTATGTTCACTCTTTGATGTCAAAAATTTATACATACATTTAATAAAAGAATAGACATAAATGCTTTTGAATATTAAAAAACACGTTCCTCGTTAGCAAATATACCTACATACGTATATAAGTATTTATACATATATGCTCAAACAAATGATTGTGTAAATCGTGTTAAACAATAATTCGAAAATTATTTTCGATTCTTGTTTGCAAAGTTTCCCGTTTATACAAATACATCTCCTTGTATACCCATATAAAATTTAATTTTTTTAAATATATTTTAAGGCAGAGATGTTGAGAGAATCACTTTTTTGAGAAATCATTTCTTCTTATATTTATATGTATTTTTTAAATATTCTTTTATCAACTAATACCGTACTGAGTACATATTTATATAGGTACAATACACTCACTTGTCGTTCGGTTGTGGTATGTTCGGCTGTCTTCTTTTTCTGAACCACTGTATCCTTCTTTAACACCTTCATGGCATACAGTGTCATATCATCATCGCCACCAATCTTACGCACGAGAAACACTTTACCGTAAGCTGAAAGGAAAAATATGCAAAATATCAACAAAGTGCAATTTGTAGGGCATATGAACTCAAAAATACAAAAACAAAAATAAAGTAAATATATTTGTATTGTACTGCCAATAATACTATATAATATTAAGTATTTCACACCGGAAGCGTGGGCAATTCCACTGCGCGGGCACACATTACATAGCGACAATTATGGGCAACTAAACATACATAACTAGTATGTCATGAAGTAATCAGTTTTTAAGGGAAATTGTTTAACCAACCAATCAATTTCGATTTCTGACAAATTAAATTAAATTTAAAAAAATTTAATTTTGGGTTTATTTAATTTTATTATATAAAATATATTGAATATAATTAACAAGTATGATTTAAAAATTGCAATTTGTAAAAATCAAATTATTTCCGAAAGAATTTAAATAAATCAATTTAATTTAATATAAACGCCGAGGAATAATTTGGTACTGCTAAAATTCACAAAGTCATATAACGTAAATTTTTTACTTCGAAAAATTTACAAAATAAATCTAAAAAACGCTGACTATTTAGATATAGATACATTGTGACAAAAAAGTACCCGGAAATTGTAAATCAATCTCTCTTTTTTCTTCGATCGATTGAAAGCGGGTTTCACGGAGCAGAAATTTCTGTTTGGAGAACAAGAAAAAACCCCACGGAACCAAATCTGGTGAATACGATGGTTGATCGATGTTATTTATTGCTTTTTTGGCTTTAAATTCAGTCACAATCGTGACTTGATGCGATGGTGCAATATCATCGTGTAAAATTCATGAAATGTTCTTCCACAATTCCGGCCGTTTCGGATGTTCTTACATATACCCCTCAATACCGCCAAATAGAACTCCCTACAGATCGTATGCCTCTCCGCAACAAATTCATGACGAACCAAACCACGAATTGATGGATTTTTAGTTTCGGCTCGTTTTTTCTCTTCATTCCGATGATTGTTGACTTCTTTGCATGTCAAACTCAGAAGCCCATGTCACATCGACAGTCATAATAGTCGTCATGAATGTGGGATCGGAATTCGCACGATCAAACAGAGAGACCTGTTTACGGTACCCTCTTGAAAAAAAAAATCAGCTTTATCAGGACGAGTCGAGCATAACGTATTTCATACCGAAAATATCCACCAAAACCATTCGAACTTTTTTAATAATTTCATCAGTTGAAGAGGTCGAAGGCCGTCTAGAACGAGGCATGTCTTCAACGATCTTTCACTCACCCGTTTTACAAGGCTTTGTACCACTCGTAGGCATGTGATTTTGCCAAAACTGAATCTTCGTAAGCCTTTTTCAACATTCGCAACGACTCTGTACTCGAAATTCGGTTGTAAATATAAAATTTGAGTCAAATTCTTTGTTCGATATTTTTATCCATTGTAAAATTCGCAACGCACTATTAAGATGTATCGACTTAAACAGCTGCTGTGAACAAACTGGTTAACAGATCGCGCTCATATTTGGCATAGTAATTAAGGACAGTCCTACCAAGTTAGCAAAATACATTTTTTTTAAATATCTTTACCGGGGAATTTAAATTACAATTTCGTGGTACTTTATTGTCACAATGTATATTTTATAGTCTCTATGTTTCTTTTTAGCTATTACAAACTTCTTGGAAAAAGTAATATGCACTGTTTAGGATATAATTAGCTATAAGACTAACGAATTTATTACTCAATTGGTACGATAAACTATTACCCAAACCAAAGCAATTGAAACACGAGTATTTAATTGCTCTATGCTGTATGTAACCTATATTTGCTTCCCCATGTTTTTATTATATATATATTTCTATAATTTACACGCCATCAATATGTATGTATGTAAATATGTAGATTGTATTGTGAAAACTTACCCCCAGTTCCGAGTACACGTATCAGCTTGAAATGTGACAAATTCACTTTTTCCTCTTCCGTTGCTGTACCTATGAAAAAATGGAAAAAAAAGTTATGTAATTTAATAAAGGAGTTACACCAAACAATATGCAAGTCAACGGTAAAAAAGGGGAAAATATTTAACATTATAACTTAAGTGTGGTAAATAATTGTATTAAAGTGCGTTGAGTTTGTGTTGTAATCGATAAATTCTAAGCTATACTCAGATGGGAACATGAAGGCATATATAACCGAGGTAGAGAGGACGGAAATGACTAATTATACAAGTAGTTATATATATATACATATATTATACTGCAACCTAATATAGTGAAAATTCTCTCAGTTACATACATACTTTTATTTAAATTAATAATATTTTGCAGCAGGCTCGTATTTAGTCATCCAAACTGAGCTCGCCTCGGCAGTATTTTTAAACTTTAATTTTAGTCATCACTATAATTATACAGTTTATTAAAGATATTCCATTTCCCCATTTGCATATAGTAAAAGTGTGTGAAGTCTCTGTGCAAAGAGAGTACCGCGCGAGCTTACAATTGAGACGAGTCTCGAACCTATCAAAACTATGCCGAAATCGCTTCCGCATTTACATCCTCTGATTCTGGCTTTCCGAAAGTTTTTATCCTCCTTTGACTCTAACGCAATGCAATAATTATTGAGACTACTAAAAAGATCACTGCAATCGGTGCATCAAACGCCATGACAACTACGAGGATGATCCGATAAGTTTTAATCTCACCTCACATAGTAATAGTGTGCGAAAGCTCTATGCAAAGAGAATTCCGGCGAAATTACAATTGATACATTGTACGAGTCTCAAATCTATCGAAATCTGCATTCACCACATCCTCAGGATCTGGCTTCACCAAATTTTTCCCGTGCTCTGACTTCAAGAGAATGCAATAATTACTGATACTATAGAGTTAAAAGATCAACTAAGAGGGACCCTTGTGCAGCTTCATGCTGGATATTGTAGCAGGTTAAACTCCTACTTGTCCAGAATAGACCCCGACATATCCAACATATGTTCTGCGTACAATGAGTCTTCGCATGACACTGGCCACCTTTTTGCATGCCCCTCCAACCCCACTCCTCTTACACCATTTTCCCTTTATACCGACCCCGCCGAAATAGCACGTTTCCTGGGCCTCCCATTAGATGACGTCCACGACAACTTGGATAATCCTCACCACCCTAACAGGGATTAGATAACTCCGTTAAAACAAAAACAACAATCAACTAAGAGGGCGATCAGATACATAAGTACTTAGTCTCACCGTCCGAATTAATCTATACCAAAGAAAACACAAAATAGTAGAATTAAACCGGCAAATTTTCTTCGAAGACGGCAAAGACTGTTCAATTAGCCGGAAAAGTGATGTCCATTGTTTTTTGGGATTTTTAAGGCGTGATCTATATCAACCTAACCTATTTTGCAGAGGGGGGAAGAAGTTGGCGCACCGCTTGGTCAGGTTTGTCGAGTTTAAAGGTGAAAATGTTAAAATAAATAGGCAGTTTCCAAAAATTTAGGTTTTATTTCATAGCATAAAATTGTCCATGAAAAACCTTGATCTAGTCGGAATTTCTTGCCGAACAACAATTACGAGGTGTGTTCAAAAAGTATCGCGAATTTTGTGTTTTTTCAAAAATTATTTATTTATTCATGAATATCCCCTTCAAAATAATCCCCATGAGATATTATATCCTTGTGCCAACGGTTTTTACAATCTTCGAAGCACTTCAAAAAATCATTTTTTTTTTATCTTCTTCAGCTCCTCCTTCGATGCCGTCTTTATCTCGTCAAGAGAAGCGTAACGTCATCCTTTCATGGGCCTCTTCAGTTTAGGGAACAAGAAAAAGTCACAGGGGGCCAGATCTGGGGAATACGGTGGCTGCGGCATC
The DNA here is from genome assembly GCA_037783105.1 of Bactrocera zonata. NCBI lineage: Eukaryota > Metazoa > Arthropoda > Insecta > Diptera > Tephritidae > Bactrocera > Bactrocera zonata. Next base: position 531,529 of record JBAWJQ010001790.1, on the reverse strand, counting down.
ATTAGTGTGTTGTTTTTGGCCAAAAAGTCGCGCACAAGCAACGATGTGTGTGAGCAGGGGCGTTATCGTGGTGCAAAAGCCAATTTTTGTTCTTCCACAAATCCGGGCGTTTCTGGCGGATTGCTTCGCGCAAATTGCGCACAACTTGCAGGTAATATTCCTTATTGACCGTTCTTCCCTGTGGCAAGAACTCATGATGCACCACGCCCCTGCAATCGAAGAAAACTGTCAGTTACGATTCCCGATATTTTTTGAACACACCTCGTAGAAGTGCACAGAATATATAATCAGGGGTTCGTGTTGTTCAAAAAATATTGATAAATCCATACGAGAATCATGGAATTATATTTTCGAGAAACGATTTGATGCACTTTTTTCTCATAAGTGATATAAAAAATAAACATAAATTTGCAATGTCCCAACCCTTCTCTACCTACACCACTTTTTCCTACTGACATGCTACCCACTTACACATACTATGTAGATAAACACGTCCAGCACCAAGTGAGCCAAGTGGCTGCTGTTTTTCAATGCTAACGCGTAGGTACTATTATGCACCAATTAAAAATAAAGAAGATATTTTTAGTAATAAATGCATTAAAGCGAGCCGCCATATCCACCATAGAAAGAAATGTCAAGCGACTTGGCTGCGTGTGGGTCGAAATGTACAAAGCTTTCATATAAAAATAAAATCTACAAGTATCAAGGTATGTTTACGATTATAAGCGCCTACATTCTACTAAGTCCTTTGGACGAATACATATACACCAACATACCTACTATGATAGATGGGCCAACAACAAATGTACATGCGTTTATTTATTTATTTATGATAGTCGTCGTCTGCATCGCCAAAGGTCAAATCAAGGCAATTTATTTTTGAAGTATAGTAGGCGAAGAATGTAGGTGCAATGGGAGTGAGCGCAGCACAATATGACAGCTATATGTATGTATATACTCGTCAATGGAAGTATGTATATACACAGGCTCGCACACTTGTTTGTCTCCAACTATTGTGGCGTTATCATGAAATTTCGGTGTGTTTGTTGTTGATCAATTGACAGAAAAGTCCGCGGCAATGGCTCAAGGACACTGTCTGCATGTGGCATTCAACTTGTGAGAGAGAAAACACTGCATGCTCCATATTTTCCAGGGCGCGTACAGGCAGACAAATCCAAAATAAGTCGACACATGTGCAATAACTTGGCAATTTGAGGTTAATGCAAAAACTGTTTCGCACTATCGCACATGCGTCATATACACATATACAGTTGTTAATACCCATGTACATATGTATGTTAAATTGTTGTCGCTAATTTCGCAGCTTAAGAGGCAGAAGGTGGCTTGAGTATGCTTTAACATTGTTACTTTCATTTTCTGACAGTGTACTCAATTTCTATTTTTCACCTTTAAAAGCCTGCGAGTCACGCACACATAAGGATGCAAATTTAGTGCTGAAAAATTTGCACAGTCAAACTCATGGTCTTTGGTTGATTGGCTGCCGAAGAAGCAGCCGAAGTATTACGGCAACAGCCTTGGCGTGCCGTGAACGGTAAAATGAGTAAGGACGATATAATTGCGTGCATACAAACATCTGACTCATGCAAAGGTCATTAACATGGAACCGCAGAAAAGTCAATGCACCACAGATATTATAATTGCTTGCAGCCATTTTTTTAGTCAGTAGACTTTAAAGAGGCTTAGTAGGGAAAACAACTTTAAGTAAAATAAGCACTGAGAATAATTGAATTTTTGTATATGAAAGTGCACTCAAAATAGATAAAAATGTCGTAAAAAATCTATAATGGAAATAGCAGTTTAATATTTTTCTAAAAATTTTAAAACCGAGAATCATTAGTAAAGCATTGAGAAATTTGTGAAATGGCAAAAAAAAGCTTCTTAGAAAAGCTTACAACTCAAAATAAAATAAAAACGCTAACTTCGGTAACACCGAAGCTGCAATACCCTTCACAATTAAAAAGGTTCCCATAAAAAAAAAAAACAAGAGTTTGATCGGTCTATAGTGGTCCGATTACCATTCGCCTTGGAACATAATTTATGCCAAATTTCGTGAAGATATCTCTTCAAATACAGAAGATTTCCATACAAAAATTAGATTTTGATCGATCAATTTGTATGGCAGCTCTATGGTACATGGGTCCGATATCGGCGATTCCGACAAATGAGTAGCTTCTTGGGGTAAAAAGAACATGTACGGTATTTCAGGCCGATATCTCAAAAGCTTGTGGACCAGTTTCCGTAAATACAGACGATGTAAAAATGGCTTGTTATATTGGATTATCGGTAAAACTTAACCCCGAAATAGCAGTATATTTTATTAAAATTTTACGGCATATAGTTTTTATATACCGACGAAATGAGAAACTTTAGAAACGGCAAGAAAAAGCTTCCCGGAAGAACTGTTCTATGAAAACTATCAGAACCCTCAATGTGTTTCTTCTTCTCAATATGTTTAGCAACTTTAAAATACCCAGGAGAGAAGCTCAGTAAAACATTTAGCAAAGGATTATAACAAAATCAAAATTTCCAGCTTAGGCTTCGAATAGAAGTATAAGTTTTCGATCACTTACTACACCATATGTGTATGTCGAACGAAAAATGATATTGACCTTAGTTTAGTATATGCCCAAGAACTCAAATTTGGCTAATTAGGAATAGAATTCCCAGCTTCAGATCCCTTAACGTAAAATATAAACATTATTCAATCAAGCGTCGCTCCTTGGCTAATTGACTGTCAAAAATTGTCACTAGCTGGTTAGGGGAATTGAGTCTACGGCCCAAAGCGCAATACTCACGCAATTTCCTCACACAAATTTGGAAACGAAACGATATTAAAATTGACTTTCATAATTAAGCTCTACGTTCTCAACCTTTTAATTCAACTTAGTAAGTATTTGATGATAATCTTCGCTGCGTTACAGGACGTTGACCTAAGTGCAACATCACGTTCAGCTCGAGGAAGAGAACGAAGGAAATATGAAAGTAATTTGGAGACAGGATTTTATGAGAAATATAAGCGCTGCGGTACACAAGACATGTTGCGCTGAAACTGGAGCAACCAAACATAGACTGATGTTTCCAACTGGTTTCAATTACATTTTTTAAAGAGAATATCATAATGTGTACATAAAAGACGCAAGAATACCACCTGCCATGGACGAGTGGGAGATTAGCAGGCAAATCACTTTGATGAAAGAAATATTTAAGAAGCCAACTGTCATGAGATGACACGAGCAAAGAAAGCAGAAAATAATAAAGGCAAACAGTGAGAGCTTAGAGAAAAAGAAGAGACAAAATACTGGAATATTATCTTCACATGCCTGTTACTGCTTATCTGCCGCAAACGATTAGAACAATTTATCATTTATGAGATAGAGCGACAGAGAAATATAACAACTTCGAGAGAATTTGCAAGCCTTAGCGGAAATCTGTGGCACTAGGTAATAAATGCATATAGATATTTTGATGGACCGACTAAAGTTCGCCATGGCTTCCGTTCTCTTCGTTTGCCAGCCAAATGATTTAACATTAAATTTAAAAGACTAATTATTAAAAAAAGGTAAAACCAGCTAGATAAAAATTGTATAAAATATAAATTCATGAAAACACACTACCGTTAATTCAAAAATAAGTTTTCTGTGATTTTTGCCCTGATGACATGTGGATACTAGTGACTTGTTGTTATGTAAAACATACAAAAACAAATATGTGATAGCACGAACAGTTGCTGCTCTTCGCGTGACTTTACTATTTACATACATATATACATATATGCATGCGAGTGTAAATATATTTCTGATAGTCTGCTGATTTTGCAACATGTGTGCAAACAGATGACTTCGAGTTGCATGCAAACATACACACATATAGTTTCAGGTAAATATAAAACAACAAAAATAACAAGTGAGTATATTTTTCAACGAGATTCACGTTGTATTCTTAGGAGGATGGAGCAATATACATACATATATACATACATAGTTTCGGTGTTTTTCAGAAATAAAAGAATTACAAATGTGCCCAAAAAATAAGGTGACATTGTCAAATCCTTCGACGCACAGTTTAAATTCAAATGTTACTTTATATTTTTTTATATTTTTTATTTTTTGGACACAGTAGTATTTTTCTGATTTTCTCGCGAGCGATGCTAAAAACAATCGTCTTTAATGGGTGGATCGCAGTTTATGTTTAATCTTGTTGCTCTCAAAAAAAGTATACTATATTTTAAGGTTTCCACAGGTACACGGTGAAAAATGGACAAATTTCATGAACACAACGTTTCCATTAATAAATTTAATTCAAAACAGGTTCTTATAACCGGATATGAAAACGTTCCAATAACCAGACTATTATTTCGTTCAAAATTATCTCTGATAAAATGATCACAGCAAACAAATTGATTTGCATTAGTGTCATCTTGTTAGCAATGGCTCAACAATAACTAATAAGTATTCATTCACTCCTGACTGACACTGGCTCGCTTTATTTATTTAGTAGAAATAGACAGAGTTTGTCTGGAAAGTAATAGGACAAATTTTCTTCCGCCTCGACTGTACTTCGGAACGTGCGCGCACCGTCTGGATTCGGTAGAGGGCGTTCCTAACTAACAAACTAGCGGCTGGTCAGTTGTCTCCAAACCCTGGAGAGTCAGGACAAACATTTTCGCGCGACGTGTTTTTGTGAGTAGCGCAAGCCGAAAATGCAGCGTTCGTTAGAGCAGAGGAAAGCTTATTAAATTCTGTGTGAAACTCTGTAAATCTGCGACAAAGACGTTTGCCATGATCAGGAAGGCTTACCCAGATGTTGCTTCAGCAAGAAATGGTGTGTTTCGGTGGCTCCAAGCCTTTTTGGAGGGCGGAGAAGAGGTGGCTGAGAAGACCGTGCTGGGAGACCTGATGATCCCAAAATAAAGAGGCAATCTTCCGAGAGTACAGAGGGGATCCCAGCAGCATGCACCTCGGCTCTTTTGAATGTTTGTAGAGAATTGTAACGATTGTTTCAATTAAATTCGACTCAGTCCTATTACTTTCTGGACAAACCCTGTAGTTTTGAATTGCAGCTTCTGACTGTATGAATATGTTTTAAACACACGTTTTTGCTAACAAAAACCCTGTGACAATGAGTGCCCGGTTAAGAGAAATTTCACTGTATTTACAATGAATACAGATATTGAACAGAAAAAATTTGAAAATTGGAAGTCTTTATTTCAGAAATATTTGTGATAGAGTTATCACCTACCGAAGAAAAACTCTACATATGTACATATTATTACTAAATGTGTCAGAAAACATTTCAAAAAAAATGTTTCTTTTGTTTAAAAACATTACATTCGAACATAGTAAGGAATAGAGTTGCCACATATCAAAAAATAAACAAGTAAACATAAAATGGCTTTCATCTATTATATGACATGATGCATTATTTCATGTTCAAAATTATTATGCTTGATCTTAACCAACTTGAAAATGTTGTTCAATTATATCACAAGCATGAAAACCAAAAAAAAAAAAAATTTTCAATTAAAAAATGTGTTTGTTTCGTAAAAACATTTTCTTTAATACTCTTCTGAGAAAATGAATCTTCGATTATTATTTTCCGTAGTGTCATTCTCATTTCACTACAAAAAAAAATATTTTTCTAAAAAATTAATACAAATATCTATTAAAACCGGTATTTGAGGTTATAGCTGATAAAATCTTAAGCAAAGCAAATTAGGATTATACATTCACAAAATGAAAAAATTTCCACGTTTAACCAAGGCGAAAAATGTCGTAAAACCTCCAAAAAAAAAAAATTATTTTACTGTGACAAAAACGGCGCTCTCGCCTCTCTACGAAAAAGATGATTGTGGTGAATTAAAATGCGCATTGTTGGCGACCGCACTGACAGTGATTGGTGGCTAAATGAAACGATTGCTTGCGGTTATTGAACCGCATACATTTTTCTAAATATTGTTTATTGTCTGTATTTGTAAACACTTTCGAAGAACTGGATCGTTTACAATAGCACACCCCTAGGAAACCAATGAAACGACTTAGCACATTTCAAACAATTCAAGTAGACCCGGTTTTCTAATGTAATTTTTCGTATTCGTAAATAAATTATAAATTCAAAGATTTTAATTGCATGAACTCGATAAAAACCAGCATTCATTTCGAGCAATAAATCATATTGCCGTATCAAATGAATTATATTAAAAGCACACATAATATATTAAGTACAATAAAAGCCTTTCGGAAAAAAGTGATATGGATTTCCATAAAAGCATTGCACTCCATTTAGTCACCGACACACTTCTTGTCTTATTTAAATTGCCAATTATTTACACTTAGAAAAAAAAATTAATCAAATTCATTTGCGGTGGCCTTGTCGAAGTTCATGCACTCGTTCACTTGCACGTTTCACTCTCTTTCTGTATATTGTTTTGACACACTCGCACATTTGGACGCTCTCAACGTGTCATTGATACCGAATCTTTTAAATATTTGCTTTTTGTGGCTCATCCGTACGGGTTTATTCTAAATTTGTATATAGATATGTGGGTATTAATGGTGTGTGGGTGTGTATTGAGGTATTTAAGGTGTGTACGTATGTGCGTACATATATATTAAATATCCAAATATTGTCAATGAATCAGTTTTTACCGGATAAAGTCTTAATTTTATTTAATATGTTGTGATAATCATCAAAACAATATTGTTCAATTAAGTTCTATGAACAAAAATTAGTAAGACTTTGTTTTTAATTTTAAAATTCTCAATTAATTCTTCAAAATCTAGTCGCTCTCGGCCACAAGACACTTACATATGTCAACTTTTTTCCAAAACTCGGAACAACTGTTAACGTCAGTTTCTGGAATAGCCTTCAATGCTCGTAGCGATTCGGGTTCAATTCTTTAATTGACCTAAAGCGGTTTCACCGGAGCGGTCGTTTGAGTTAACTGAATGGACAGAAGTCACATGGAGCTTATTCAGGTAAATACGGTGGCTGCGGCACGAAAATTAAACAAAAAAACTCATGAAGAATCAATGCAGTATGCGACGGTGCATTATCATGGTACAAAAGCCAAGGGTTGTCGGTCCATAATTCCGCGCAAATGACACACAACAAACAAATAGTATTCTTGTTGACCTACTTGATAATAGAAGAAAACTGTCAACATAACCTGCTTTGACGTGGGTTTTTCGGCTTCGGCTCACCTTTCCCACGATATTCGGCCGATTGATTGTCTGTTACCGGATTGTAAGCATAGATCTAAGAAGACTCATTGCCGCTCTGGACATGATTCGTTGTCAACGAGTTCTCGACCATCTGTGAAAAATTTCTACGAATCACAAACACTTGCTCGCGACAAACAATTGTCACCGAAAGCCTTTTCCAACATTCTGGATGTTTCGGCGAATATTCGTCGGTATAACGTGTTCCTAAGTTAAAATTTGCTTTTTCGTTTGAATACCTGAATAACCGTAGTGGTTGAAAAAGTCTGAAATTTTGACTTCAGTCTTTTTAATTGAAAATTAGGAGTTTTTACCGATATTTGGTCAATATAAGGAGAAAAAAATAAATATTTTAAATATCAAAAAATATAGTGTGTGAGACATAAGCAGGTAAGTTTACACCAAATTTCGTGAAATCAAAAATAAAATTGAAAATTAAAAACTGAGTTATGTGAATTTTTCACATAAATTTTGAGGTTATGTGAGAAAAGCTTGTATACAAAGTTATGGACCTATTCCCTACCTACAACATTGCTATATAACTTTTTGCTATAGGACTGGTAGTTTTGGCAAAAAACGGAGTAAATCAATCTTAACCCTCAAAAATTTAGCATCACCCTCCTCTTCCTTTTCCCGACCTCAGATCGCACGTAAATTATTTTTTATTTATATTTATGATATTTTACCATCCGTTTCCGATTAGTTCAATCTACTACCTCCTCTTTTAACAGGCCTTAAACAGTGTTGGCAATGGTAAAACGAAGACGCTCTTAGAATATTTACTATAAAAAATTGTTAACTCAGTTGATTTAAGATTTCTAAATGTATACTAACAACTATTAATTTTTTGATATCTTCCTTAAATCGATTATTGCTTTATAAATAACAAAAACATCACAATGTAATAGTAAACCACTTGAAAGAGTGCTAGTTGAAAGATATTTATATTTTATTTGAGAATTGATAATGAATAACTAATAACTCTATAACAAACAAAACAACAATTTGTATTAAAAACAAATTTAGAAATACACATACTATCTATAAGTACTAGATAGAAAATGCGTTATCTCAGAGGCAAGGAACGCCTTATCAACTTACTATTTCAAGGTTAAAAAAAATGAAAAGACACTTATTTAGTATAATCTATGATGCCTTTTTACTGCCGGTCGCGAGCAGCTAAGCATTAACAGCATTGCTTGAATATTTTCTAAACTAAAAATATTTGTACTCAAACTATACATATGTATGTATGTATGTATGCATTTAATGTACATAAACCACATTCGCATGTATGCAAATATTTATCTACAAAGTTACCACATAAAATACAAAGAGTTGAATTGATAAGAGCAGCAAAACACGCATTGTGTATGGCTAAGTCCACATACATATTTACATACCATATCTATGCACACAGAAAAGATTATACATACATAGATATGTATTGGTCTGCTAATGTAATGCCACCGTAGAAACAGTGCAACTGGTAAACAAAAATACCAAATTGGCTAAAAATAGAAGGAAATAAAAGCGGAATGCAGAAATAGATTTAACCAAGGCATATAAACGTTTGTATGTATGTATGTATAAAAATATGCATTCGAAAATGTATACGATCTCATCGAAGAGCGTGAAGAAACAGATGCATAAGTGAGCTTAAAATACCATAAGATAATCTAGTGAGGAATCACACCCAAAGAAAGTGTATACGAAAAAATAAGAAGTTTAATATGTACATACGAGTATATCATAAGTATATACATATGTATGTATAAGATAATAAGCATGCGTTAGCGACACGATCAAGGAACAGAAAGTACACATGTACAGATATACAGGTACATACATATAAGTATGTAAACTTGGCAAAGCATTTATCAAAATACCAAAACTTAAATGAACATAAACCAAGGATGCTCGCAGAGTGGTCGCTTAAAAGCCGAGCCCAACACTTTTCCTATTTACGTAACTCGCGAATTTACGCTAGACATCCGGTCCGATTAAGTGAATCTTTAGGTCTTAGAGGTTGCAAAAGAGATACTTGGCAATGTAGGTGAAACCCCTACATTCACCAAAGATATTACTGTACTGGTGATGCGTTAAATTTGGTAAGTATAGGAAATAGCATGGAAGCGAGAAAATATAGTGTCTAATAAAAAAACGGACCGTCTTCACAAGCTATGAATCGATTTCTGAAAAAGGAATTTTTCAGATATCAGTCGATTTCCTAATCTTGTGTTCTGAGCAGCCAATATACACTTCAGCACACAACCACCATTCCATTGAAATTTAGGTTTCCAACGACCTTTATTCAATTCACTTAATAGTTACCACCTTTCAGCGTACGAGTATGTTCGGAATTTCCAAAATATTGTGTACGATTTTCGATGGAAATTTTAGAGCACTTTCTATTAGAGATAAAATAACCGTTTTCACGATAGTAGGGTTAAAGTAAAGAGAACGGTCCCGGAATTTTATCCGGCCCAGAGCTGTCAAATCGGCACTATTTCTCCTAATTACTTCAGAAATGCCAGATTAAGCAACAACAACATTATAATGATAATTTTTCTTTCAAAATTTCGAGGAAAAAGGGTTAAATCAAAAAGGGTGTCTAAATGTACAATGTTTGAGATTTGTATACCCTGAACAGGGTATATTAAGGTTGCCACGAAGTTTGTAACACCCAGAAGAAAGCGTCGGAGACCCTATAAAGTATATATGTTTATACATAATTGATCAGTATGTTGAGCTGAGTCGATTTAGCCATGTCCATCTGTCTGTATATATACGAACTAGTCCCTCAGTTTTTAAGATATCATTTTGAAATTTTGCAACGTTATTTTCTCTTCAAGATGCTGCTCATTTGTCGGAACTGCCGATATCGGCTCACTATAACATATAGCTGCCGTACAAACCGGAATCAAGGGCTTGTATGGAAAACTTTCACATTTGGCAAGATATCTTCACGAAATTTGACATAGATTACTGCTTAAGGTAATAACATAGTCTCCGAAAAAAATTGTTCAGATCGGATTACTATAGCATATAGCTTCCATACAAACTGAATTCACAGTTACTAAAAGAAATGCACCTGTGAAGGGTATATTAGCTTCGGTGCAGCCGAAATAGTATTATATATAGTTGCAAAGCAATTAATCTTACGAGTAAGCGTTTGAAAACCACTGTGTGCGCAAATTCTGAATGCATCTGTCTTTATATATAAGTATGTATTCACTAAACTTTCGTTTTTTTAAGTGATGAAATCTATTTTAGAAATATGAATGACAAGAATAGGGGAGCATAATATAAATATACTATATGTACTATATACCTATGTACGCATGCTCGTATGTAGAGAGGAAAAGGTTGACAAATGAGGTGCCTTGATGAGTTGTTCAGAGCTGGTCTAATTTGGCTGCAGAGTGCTGTGGAAGTATGTCGTTTTCACGAAACGCGAACTTATATACCCTTCATGCTATAAGAAAACCTACACTTCAAAGTATTACAGCTTCGATGCAGCCGAAGTTACCGTTTTATCTTGTTTTAATTTCGACGCGTGTTAAAAAATCAACAAAAAACTAAAAAAAAATGTAAATTATGCATAAGTAAGCACATACCACATCTGAATTTTTCCATTAAGAAACCTTTAAAACCAAAATATTTTTTTACGCATATAGCCAGACATACATATGTATGTATGCGCAAGAATATCCCCCATTAAAAACAGTGAAAATATTAGTTTGATTGCTTTAAACATAAAATAGGTCACGACACGAATTGGACGCGGTAACTTGCTCCAAATACGTTAGTATATATGTACATATGTATGTACACACATATGCATTGACACATGCATAGATAATTTTGTGTACCATTTGCTATATGGCTTATACTTCCGAGTACATACTTAGTATGTATGTAGGTGTGTACTTACGTGTCTGCTTGAACGTGAGCAAACAAATAACAGAAATAGTACTCGAGCACACAACGTACATAGATAAATTGTTATGTACATATGCATCTATGTATGTACGTACGTCGATCGGTGGGTGTGTGGGGAAATTAGGTTAAGCACGTGGCAACGGTGAGAGTCGGAATCACATAGTAAAAATGAAAAGAAACGCCGCGAAATATGCAAAAATAATATTTGTATTGGCTGACGGGCAGGTGTGGCATTTGTGTGTGACGTCTACTGTTGCAAGCGATGACGTATTCATTATTTTGATATTACGACACACTTATCCTATGACGCACCTTACCATGTAGTACGCGATGGACGCTGATATTAATTGGAAGTGCGAATGGTATTTATGTATGTACATATGTATGTACAAATGTATATCTTTATTGGTGCGTCAACTGTGTGAATCATAGTATTTAGCTAAAAGGCGTATTTGTGTATGAAATTATGTATGTAGGGACAAATTTATTGGTTGTCAAGGGGATTTTTTTTTTTAATTTTAGGTGTTGCTCAAGTTGCGGATTAGCATGAGCAAAATGACCTGTTGTTTTGCTTTTCTTAGTATGATTGATTTACTAAAAATTAAAGTACGTACATATGTACATATGTATGTATGTATACATATACTCAAATTAAAATATAAATTTCATTAAAACGGTTATATCCACATGCAAGTCCTCGTTTCTTCATAATTTTTTTTTTTTTTTGCAGAGGCATTTAATTTAATAATTTAGTGTAATAATATAATCAACGTTTCATTCAAAATTTGGACTCCTTTGAACCCTAAGCCGGTCCGTTCCGGTTACGTAGGCCCGACTGTCGTGGCAACGTTGTCCCGGACCTATTTTTTGGATAAAGAAAACTTGGTTTCAGATCATGGTGTTGATGTAATGGCTTGGTCAGCACAATCACCAGACCTATAAAAGGTTATAACCATTGTTATTATAAGCGTAAAAGTCACTAATACTACAGAAGATTCGCAGATAAATTGCTAAAGCACAATAACTGGTACAACAGACGTAACACAAGAAAACGGTTTTTATCCGCCTCAGAGCTGTTATTTCGGCTGTTTAACCCAGTTTAACCGTTAAATATTAGTAATATTTCATTTCCAGTAGTGCGGAAAAAATCCAAAAATAAAAATATGCTAAAGAATTATTGAAAAAGAGACTTATGAATAATTATTCATTATCATTATTCGATAACATAATGAAAGTCAACCTTTTGACTAATTACATATGTACTAACATGTCTGTGTTTGCAAAAACATTAGCATTACATATAATAATGTAACACACTACTACATTCACACTACTGTATTATTTAAGTGCCCCTCTTGAAATATGTTTTGTCAAGCGACGTTGGCATACTCGTGCAACTGACATCCGAATTGCAATGCAAAATTGCATTAAATATGTCAAGGTTACAAGCATGTGCTCCACTTTTGCAACGCTTAGCACATATGTATATAAAAGCCGACAACAACACCGTCCGCCTACATAAAAGTGAACAATAGCCAAAAGCAGTCAACATTAAAACGAGCACACTGACAAACCCGCTATATACCACTTTATACTGCAACTAGATAGCATAAAATCGCACTTCTACTAACGACAACAACAACTATGTACTGTATATGTATATAAACATATGTTGATCATAGTTAGCACATACGAGTACATAACCTACCAGACATTCACAAGTTTTTACATACGTAAGTATGTATGTACATACATAGATACGCAGATAGAGACAAAAATTAAATTCGTCAGAAAATTCTCAATATCACAATCAAAAAAATGTCAGCAATCGCCAACCTGTCCAAAATAAGGTACATTTTGAACGTGGTTTAGGGATTTTAATCAGTTGGATAGTGGGAAGCTTTCAGAATATTGTAAAATCGCTTTAAGAGTGAATAGAACGAGCCTTAACTGGTACTGCAACGATTTTCTATAATAATGAATTGTATTTGAGTTAACTATCCGCCGGGGTATTATATTTGAAAATAATTATGTACATATATATGTAAGTATTTTTTCAATGCCAATGAACACACATGCATCGATAAGAAATCTGTTAGAATGCTCCATAAACTTAAATGTGTACGTAACATCGAATACGTTCAGACTTGCGTATGCACGTACATAATATGAATATGTGCGGAGAAATACCGCACGTGACATTGCTTGTTAAAACAGGTTGAAAAGAAAATTATATGAAAAAAGAAAAAAAAATGGATAAACAAAATACCGCCTGGAAAAGAAATTATTATTATCACTACACTACTACAAAGTTGTAAGTTTTGTAGTTTTTTTTTTTTTGGAAATTATTTTGATTGGTTTTGCTTTGTCAATGCCAGAACTTCAAAACTTTCCATAATTGGTATCACGTACAAGTCACTTTTTAAAATAATGTAAATCAAAATTATTACTCTATATACTATGTGAATATATAAAAATATCTCTATATACATAAATTGTTTCGTTGCATTTGCTGCATTGTCGTTTTTTAATTGCTACATAGACGTGATGACATTAAAATCGCCTTGTGCCACTTAAATACGCCAGCTGCGCGATGCTGACGGCCTATGCGCTTAATTCGCAGAAAATCAAGTGCAAAATTAAAACGAAATATAAGAAAATTCGAACAAATCCATAAATATCGTTAAGTTTTTATAAAAAGAGACGCACTATATATTGCCTAACTTGTATGTCATATGTACGTATAGCATTTTCACAAATGCTTCATTTTTTTAACATATTCTAATTTAACATACATATAAGCAAAATAAACTAAGTAATATACCTAAAATGTACTTACATTTGGTGTGGACTTGTGTAACTTCTTCAATTTCACGTTGCATACGTTCTAATTCCGCATTGTTGTTACCATTAGCGAGTTCGGCTTTGCGATTGCTTTCCCTATTTTTACTTGACACCTGACCACTGCTACTTGCACCATTAACGCTCATTTGCTGTTGTTGCTGTTGGTGGTGTTGTTGTTCATATTTGTATTTGTTCTGAAGGTGCTGTTGTTGTGAATGGGAGCCAGCCAATTGACTATTACTGTTACTGCTACTACTACCACTAACAATAAGTGTTGGCATTCCACTACTGGCGCCCCCACCATTAGCTTTTCTATTAGCCTTGTCATCATTATCGCTATCACTGCTGTCGGGCACTTCGATAGTCTCAGCCACTGGTAATGCATTCATCTTTGCAGTAAGTTGCACATAGTAATTATTTTTATTATTATTAATATTATTATTATTGTTGTTACTAGCTGTTGTCTTTTTATTTGACGTCGAGCTACTGACTTGTTGATGTTGTTGTTGTTGAGGCATTTGAGGTTGTGCATAACGTTTGCTCCCATTGTTGTTGTTATTGATGCAGTATTGGTTGCGTTGATCTTGTTTGTTATTAGTTGTAATTGCACCCTGTCTTGTATACTTGCTTTGGCTATGTACAGTCATATGAGCGCCAACTGGCAGCGTTGTGGAATTCGCAGTACCCATGTTTACTTTCTGACGCTTGCTTCGTCCACCATTCATGTGCTGCTCGGCAGAAGATTGACGGGTACGCTTGCCACCACCACCACCACCAGTGAAATGTGTATCATCCGTACTCTGTTCATAGAAACCGCTTTCGTGCTCAGCTTGTCGTCGTGTGCCCATCTTTTTGCCACCAACAGTGGCACTGGCGGTTAAATTCAGGGCTTTGGTACTGCTACCGCCCGCATTGTTGGTATAATAACGACTCATTGCGCCAAACACCTTGTAAAATATGCGGTTGTAATGTGTTTGTTTACTTGTATATTGAAAAGATTTTCAGTTTTTAAGTTTTGTATAAACTGTTGTGAATTTATGGTTAAAAGTTTTTATGAATTTAATTTTTTCAATTGTGACATTTAATCATGTTCAATTTTTTGACAATCGATGGTTATTTTCCGAATGGCAAGCTAGTCGCACTAAAAGTATGTACATACATAAAATCTTCCACGATTGATTTACTTCACAACGAGCTTATAAATGTTGGGAAAATAAAGAGAATCATGTTTCAGTTTTCGATGAAAAAAAGATTTTTTGGTACAATTCAAAAGAAGAAAATACGGTGGGAAGGGTATTACGCTAGCGCGTTGAAATGTTTTTAATAGTTGCGGTCAACTTGACGCGTACTTTTGCGAGGCAAATACTGCATTAGTTGCCACTGATTTTATAAAAGTATTTGTTGTTGTTAGCACTTTTGGAGTTGTTCCCATTTTTTCAAAACTTCCAGAAATCTGTAAAGAAATGATTAAATATAGTATAATATGAGGAAATACTTCGATATGTGAATTTTACATCTACACATCTACATTGTTTATCATATTATTTAACAACTTTATAGAACATTTAGCTTATTATACTGAATACTGTTGGAGTTTCTTAATTTAAATAAATATTTCAGCGTTCTAAATTTCAATAGTTTTATCAAATACATATATAAATTTTTTATTATAGTGTTTGATTGCTTGATAATCCGATTATTCGGTTTAAATGCCATACAAAAAGGTAATCAGAGAAGATTGTTTCCAATTGGGGAAGACGTGTCACTTTCTTGTCATTACAAACTCTCTTCACTACTTCTTTCGATCTTTTATCAACACAAACCACACATCCAAACATATATATGTATATAAGCACAACTGACAACTCCACCCACAGTGTAATTATCCAGCTGCTGTTATTAAAACTCACCTTTAATTATTTGAGATGTTAATCCATACATTCAAACTCGCAGTATCAATATTTAGAATTTACCAAAGATACTTGCTTTTCTTGGCGCTTCTTACGATTTAACTTTAAGTCCGGTGCACCGATTTCTCACAAAACTAAAGGCTATAAAATATAAATATTCATTTTCACGAAAAGTACATCTATTTTAATTATCTCAATAACTTTAATTACAAGCTACACGCGCCTATTTTTCGCTTTGTCGCTTTTGTCAGATGGCAGCCGTTTGTAAACGAATTCACCACCTTACCACACACAAAGAAATTAACACCACGCCATTCCAACACATATGCAATATTTTCAAAGCATGGGAGAGTTGTCAAAATGGTGATGACAGCACAAAAGAGAATAAAAAATAGCAATAAAAAATTAAAAAATGAAAATTTCACTTTATATATTTTTCACTTCAAAACTGCACTTAGTTTAGCTTTTATCAGCCTAAAATATTTTACTTCTTAAACTTGAAATATTTCTTTTTTTTAATATTTAATCCCTTCAAGGAATTTTAAAGCTTTAATTTTACCCAAGCCTTCGTTTATTTTCTTACACTCACTTGCATTATCTATGCACCAAATACGATTTCACCGAACACGAAATCCGACCTTTGCTCAGCAACAAATTTGGCAAACCATGTTTACGCACACGCGATTGAGCTTTTCGTTAAAGAATATTAAATTGATCTATTTGTTAACAAATTTTCCCGATTTTCTTTAAAATTTACACTACGAAGATGTACGAACTAGACGACGTGACATCCACTCCGACACACTGCGTAGTTATTTTTAAAATGCCTAATGTCTTTTCACCTCACATTCGCATACTTCTTCGTTGCACACCAACTTCGAATGTCAGCCGATGCACTGTCAACATATATTATTTTTCAATGACATTTATCATTTCATTCTTTATTTTGCTTCCGGTTAAAAATGTGATCAGCTGATTTTGACAATGAATTACTACAGTAAGCCCCAAAATAGTGTTATATGAGTAGTACATGTTATGTTGAATTTATTAACGTACACTAACTAATTTATAATAAAAAAAAAATAATAATAATTGAAATAATGTAAAAATAGAAGGTTAAATAGGAACTAAAATATAAGGAAGTAAATTTAGTTACCTTATTAATGATAGGTCTGTAGTTATTTTGATTTTCTGACACCGTATGGTCTATACATTTTTTTCCAAATTAAATTTTCAGTATTATGTAAACCAAGTAATAGTAAAACCAACAAAACAAATTGTCTTTGTACTTTAATTTATAATAATTTTAATTTACCTAATATATTCAATATGTTAAATAATATTTCTATGTTAGTATAGATGCATTATTTCTTCCAGAGCTTTTCGTTTCAAATCCGGCACGACACAGTCATCGGCGGCATAACCTACAGGTAGTAGCAAGAGCAGCTTTTCGTTTTCCGGTCTAGCGAGTAACTTACGCAGGGCAAGTCCGCAATTCAAGGGAGTGGTAACCAATGAATTCAAACCAGCCGCCTGTAATGCGCATAGTAAAATCCCTGTGGCTATTGCTACCGATATCTCATTGTAGTAATGTTGTTTACGCTCGCCATTTGGTAAATAACCATATATTTGCTTGAAAACCAAAATTAAGTAAGGTGCATCCGTAAGATAAGGTTTGATGTGATTTGTACGTAATGGAGTCAAATCGGCCGTCCACTGCCGATGCATACGTTGAGCATAATTCATCTCTTCTTCTGTTTCGATTATCTCACGAATATGTTGTTTTATGTTCGGATCACTAATAACACAGAATGTCCATGGTTCAGTGTGTGCACCACTTGGAGCTGTACCTGCAGCGCGTATACATTCTTCGATCAATTCAAAGGGCGGAATTCGCTTAGCGCTATAAGAGCGTACACTTCGACGATTGTTAGCTAAATCATAGAATTGTTTTGGACCACCAGGAAGAGTCACTGTCGCCCCATTGAATGGAACATGTTTATCTACTTTTAATGCTGGCACAAAGCTGTTGTTAGGGGTAGTGTCATCATGTGCGCTTTTATTCCCTTTGCTATTAAAATCAGCTGAAATTTTCAAATAAATTTTTATAAGCGATTCCTTTTGTTATAAGAACATACATACCACCCACATATTCTTCGCCGTCCAACAATGTTTTCCTATGTTTACTAAATTTAAATATTTTCGTATACCTTTGTAATTCAGTTATATAGCGCACAAAATTTACTGAAGCTATTACTAGCAGCGCAGCCAAGACAATTTTCCAATTTTTTACTAACCACGAGTTTAAAAACAAAGAACTCAATTCCATTTTTCTAATGAGAGCGCGATGTTCACTTGTCCAGTTAATTTCTATTTTAATTTCAAGTAATTCAGCTTAATTACAAACGATTTTCAGAGTTAACACAACCTATTTTGCAAGTAGATTACTTGTTGACCTAAATAATAATGCCCTGTAGAAACAAACATATTTACATTTTGATAAGATTACTCAAGTGCGTTTAAGAGCAAAACGATTTAAAAGTCATTACAAGATTATTTGCATATATTTGCAAGCACTAAATAGAGAAACATATTAAAATTATGTATGCAAACACATACATGTACATATAAGCACCATACTTGGCCGCTGTATAGAAAAATTAATTACAAATTTGTTTATTGTGTTATAAAAATTCGTAAAAATCATTCACAAATTAAAGAAATTTATTTTTGTAATAAAATAAAACAAATTAGTTATTGGCAAATATAATATAAAAGATTAATTTAGGCGAAGAAATATAATCATTTCGCTATTTGGCATACTAACACATGTAATTTAATATTCAAAATCACACAAACAAAAAAATATAATTTTGTGTACATAAAGTTTTACGTAACGGTTATGCTTAAATTATTAACTTATTAATAATGATAGTATCCCAATATTATTATAATTTCTTTTTATCTTTTTTACAGCTGCATAGTAAGCACTTTTATAAAGGCTTTTATTGATATGAAACAATCGTCTGCACTTACTTAAACATAAAGTCAACCATTATTTTAGCTTTTTTTGGTGAACTTCACGGAGGACATCCAAAATTTTCCATTTAGCTTCAAAGAAAATTTCATCTGAGACATCTTGAAGATCAATTTTTACCATTTCACAAAGACTATCCAATTGTTTCGTGTGATCCAATGTTCGTTTAGGTGTATTCTGTTTTTCAACTGCATTGTCTGCATTGGTATCGTTGTTGCAAAGTGGTGGTTGATGTGGTGAAGCCTATAATATTCGAAAAAAATATGAGTAAATTCAAATCTTCAAAAATAAGAAATATTTACCTCGGTAATTCGAGGTTCATCGGGCGTAAAAACAGAAAAAAACTGCGGACAATCTTTTACATCCTCCTCCAGATCGTTGTCAACTGTCACAGGGGCTTCATCTATTATGGTCACTTCTTTAGGTTGCGGTTTGAAGCATTTATGGCGGTTTAAGTTTGACGTTGAGTTGCCTTTATATATGTATAGGCGCAAACATTTGCGGCAACATACAAAACCATCTAAAATGGTTCCATCCTCTTTTTTTATCTGTGCGAAAACATCCCAGGTTTTGCTTTTACCTTTACGTTTCTTTGACAGTTCATAAACACCATTCTCAATTTTCTGCAAAACACTATCTCGATAATCCATTGAAATACGTTTCTGTGACAGTTCATAAACACCATCCTCAATTTTCTGCAAAATACTCTCTTCCATTGAAATATCGTATGTATATTGCTAGTTTTATACGTACAAACGATCACGCATATATTTTACAAATAAATGTAAATTGAATATAAGTTATTTACAACTTAGTTATTTGCACGAAATTTTATTACCGCTTAATATTTCACTTTTAAACTTCAAATCAATTAAAGAAAACTATTGCGTACCTGTACTTGAGCTGATACTACTCGCGTATAATTTTTTATGTTTACCTCGTACACAACAATCATGAATCATATCGGTCAACATGAGTATGATTTATCGATAAATTTTGCTTTACAAACTATTACTTTTTTATAAAGTAGATGTCTCATAGTTGCAATAATCTTGTTTTATAATCATAATTCTACAAAAAAAATTCTAATGTTAGTTGTTCTGATAAAATTATCGAACATGCTTTGGAAATCTTAAAATATCATGTCATAATTAATGTATGTGAAGAATAGTCGATTAAAACTCAGCGTTGAGTGTTGCTAATCAATGTGCGATACTTTTGGCTAAGATTATAATTTGATAGGCTGTTATATTGAAGTTATAGCTTGTGTATTTTTTATTATTCTACATGAGTATTATATTTGAACATTTTTTATAAATATATAAAATTTATAAAGTAAATTTTTATTTCAAATAAATCAAAAACAAATGGACATTGTCTCCACTTCGTACAGGGAAATGCAACATATCCATTGTATATGTATGCATAAGTTTGTAAGCAATCATTATAAGGTAAATTGTGCAAGCTGTGGCATCCGGAAATTGATTTTCTCAAATAAACTGCTAGCAAAGAAACTATAACATTTTATCAAGCAATTTTTAACAATTTAAAATAGATAAAAACATTTATATTATAAATTATATAAGCGTAAGTATTCATCTATTGCTGTCAATGAACTAGTAATTGTTATTTATATATTATAATGCACTACTTATATATACATAAGTATGTATTCTTGTATGTACTTATATGTAGGTATATATGCAAGTCAAAAGTTTAGAACGGAAACTTTGCAAACCACTAACAAAGAATATAAAAAATGTGGCGGGAGGAAAGCGGAGTGGGTCGGGATTACTGTAGCATATCCTATTGTTTTCAACGTCGTTGTCAAAGAGTACAAAAAGTCGTAATTGTTGTTGTTGTGGCTATTGACGTTGCCCGCGCTACTGTTTGTGCATTTATTAATTGAGAGGCATATTTACATATACACAAACATATGTATGTGGATGCATGCACAGTTGTTCAAAACATTGTATGTCACATTACATGTTAGTAGTACACACGTACGTACATCTGCTTTGGCATAGACAAACGGTTGGTGATCCAATGAGTGCGTTCTTGTCGATTTTCCTTTTCCATTCTTTTTAGTGTATGGTGGGAACAAATACAGTCCATTTCTAGTCTCTACAGGAATTAAATTGAAGAAAATGTGCAAATGGTAGATATAAAAATAACTTACTAATTCAAGGTTTTTTATAGTGAAAATCAATGTCAAGTGTGCAACCAAATTTTTGCAATATGCCTACAAATGTTTGTGTGCAACTTTGCACCAGCTAAATGCATAATTTGTTGTACTGCTGATGGTACTGTTTCTTAGGCCTACGTATCGACCGGATATAGAAAGCGTAAACTTTGAATATGTACTTACATTATTATTGCCTTAATTTCCACAAAATTTATCTGTTATAAAAAGAATAATTTAGCTAAAAAAGAAATCACAACAAAAATGTGCACCAAGTTTGATCGGATTGAATTCTCCGAACCATAAAGTCAGTGTATAATTTTCAACTACTGTTAAAATATTCGTGTTCAAATATAATAGTCATATGAAAAGCGTTTAATCTGCAATAACAAAATAATTATATTAGCAAATTAATGGTCTGTAGATTCGAGCAATTCATATTTATCAGATTAGCAGAAGCATCTCATTAAACTCACGTCGACGGCATACCTATATAATGGCGATAAAAGCAACAAATGTGCTACAAATAATTATCACCATGTAAAGTCATAAATGCAGATATACACACATACATACATACGTGAAAACTACCCAACTCATTGGTAAATCAGTTTACCAACACAACAAAAAAATTATAAGTCAATAAGTCACAATTTAATATAAAAATGAAAATTGTGTGTGGTTCTTACAAAATACTATTATGTATTAATACAATTAATCATTAATTTTTGCTATAGATCCTTATTAACAAGGCCATTCGATGTAATACACATATGTATGCTTATATGTTATTCGCCGTTTATCGGGTGCAACGCTCAACTCTGTGAAAAAATAACCTAACCGCAAAACAATAAATGTAATATGTAAATCAATTGAGCCCCGTAAGACGGCTGAATTGTTGATTATTGTGTTTTCATATGCTTAGAAATATAAGAACATATGAACAGAAAGCAAGAAAGCGATATAAAAGTGTGCTAAACGAATAGACATAGTGCTAACGCTGCCAAAACATTGGATAGCTTCTATTAATTCAGTATTATTATGCGCTCGTTACGTTAAACATGTGTGTGTTAAATTTTCGTTCGTTATCAGTGATATATCTATAATTGTCAGTGTGCACCGATAACACTTTGCGGCTGAAAACTGCTGAAAATTACGATTACATTACAACGCTGACCAAATATCAGTATTTGAACCAACATGGACGAAGTATTTTCATTACATTTAGGAAAACTCGACATATTTGATGGTAAGTTTAATATATTTAATACATAAACTGCTTACATGCAGTGCTTATTAATATTTCTATTAACACATCCATTTTAATGAATTTATAGCCATATAGTCATACATATACATTTTGCATATTTTATATACATATTTATATCTAGAAAAGTGTTAGATAAATTTATTGCCAACTGATAACAAATGAAAGTGGCTTTAATTTGCACTCCAATCATATTAAGATGCATGTGAAAATAGCTATCACGCCTAGCATACGAACAATTAGCATGCTTTTTAATCTATTCCGTGCAGTTTTTTATGGTAATTTTATTCAGTCATGTGCCATCCATACTGTCATCCTCATCGTCTGTAGGTTCATTAAGTATTTTTTGCAGAAATGTTTCGTGTTCCTCTTTCTTTACATTGCCCAATAGTAAACTTTTGAGTGTTTCTACATGTTCCTTTACCTCTTTAATAGAGGCTTCCAACTTAATATTATCGTTTTTGAGTCGCTCTACATTGCGCTTACGTTCTGTTGCAGTCTCTTTAGACTTCTGTCGTGTTTTCTTCACTGCCTGTAATTTACGCATCATTTAGCAAACATTTATTTTCTATTGATATTATTTCTATTAAATAATTACATCGTTGTTTCTTTGTCTTTTTTCTCGGTATGCATCATCATCATGTTTGGACGCGTCTGATGTGTTTCCACCGCCACCACTAGTCTTCTTCCTCGCTGGCATTTTATCTTTGGTTATACTATTTTCAATTTGAAAACGTTAAAAGCACTAACCAATATAGACAAAATAATAAATTTACTATCGTATACAAATCGCCAACACCAAACGAAAATACGCAGCAAAACTTACAATTGTGAAATACCAGGATGTAAACGTCAAGCCAAAGAGAAATAGCAAAAATAAAGAAAACGTCAAAAAAATTTACAGGGATGCATGCAGCGTATTAACAGATATGTTCACACACTCGAGGGAGAATATTTGATTTCTTAGGAAATAAATATGTTAATTTTAGTTCTTGTTGAAAACTTGTTTTAAATGTTTTACGGTGTTTAGATGACCAGTTAACAAATCTTCTTAATTTCTAAAATGAGATGCAAATGCTCCTACGGTTTCTTATTTTGTCCTAATTATGTCATTTTTATTTAAAAAATGAGACTGATGAGTAGAAAAAATCCAATAATTCAGATGTGTTAATACCAAAGTGTAGTTTTATGAGTGGCCTAAGCAAAACAAACGAAATAAATATGGGTTGAATACAAAAAATAATGTTGCACTTAGCTCACATATATATAATATATAAAAACAAGTATTTATTAAAAATATTTACAATTCAAACCATTGTAAGTTTAAATTTTAAATAAATATAATAAATAGCAGATGATCATGATGCAGGAGTTTATGAAGCTTCTTCATCGCTGATTGTGCTCGGTTCATTTATGTCAAGCAAATATAGCTCAATTCTCATTAATTGTATTTCTCTTTTTTCTTTTTCGATCAGTTCATTTAAATTGTTATTTTCATATTGTAACCTTTGTATATTAATTCTACGTTGTTCTCGTTCATTAACTTTCTTTGATCTGAATTTCTTCACAGCCTATAAAATATATAGAAAGAAAACAAATATATAGAATTATTTTCCGATTACAGGCCTTACCAAGAATCATACAAATAACGTGACAAATATCGAAACCAGCTCTCAGTGGGGTAGAACATAGATCTTTTTTTATAATATTAAAGTAATTCGGTGAAGTCTTGCCATTCTTCTTGCATTTAATTTTCAATATATTCATAGCCACTGATAGAGCAAGAATTGTCGTGATAGATGTATTATTCATGGTTTTCATAATATCGTCACTACTGTGAAAATGTGAATGGGTCACAATAAAGATTTGTATTTAAAAGTAGCAATTATCAGCATGTGGGTAGGACTATATCCAAAGACCCTGTATATAAAAGAAAATTTCGTTGTGTCGGGAAAAAAGAGGGGAAAAGGGTTATTAGGATAAAAAGGTGCCTAATGAAAAATATTTTTATTTACCGCGCGAATACAGAGTACAAGAAATTGAAAAATTATGTCAAGCGGAAGACAGAAAATTGCCCGACCTGAGTTGGGAGTGTGAATACAATGAGTAACACCAAAAAATAAGTTTCCCTTGATAAGCAATAATAGCACATGTATGTATGTAAATATATTATACATGTATGTATAATTCTTGGAAAAAAATATTATATCGAAGTATTACATGCATTCGATTCAAATCGTTTATAAATAGTGAATACCACTGAACAATATTAGTCTGAGTAAACAATACTGTTTTTGTATTATAATCAAGAATGCTAGAAATTAGAGATCGCCATAAAGGAAGTGGCCATTTTTAGGATTACTGAAAATGTTTCGCTCCTTCCGATTCTTTCGTTCACGGCGTACATTGTCTCTGCAATCTGTCATTTTTGATTATAATACAGATGAAAAAAGGACCTTTCTGTTAATTGCAACTTTTCGTTGGGAAACAATTTCCTTTGAGTTTGGCATTTTTACAGACTTATTTTTTCAACACTTATTCTTAATTAAGCTAGCGGAGCACTCGTACATGCAAATAGTTTGCAATCTTCTTTCACAATAAATCGAGTTATGACTTGGCAATGCAATTTTCTAGAGATGATTTTCTTTTGACAACCAATATGGCGGACATGGTTGCATTTCCTTTTTCATTTAGTTAATTGAAAAAAAAATGTTTTATAATATTAAAAGATTTGGCATATTTTAATCAAATAACAGTTCATTTAATAATATTGTATAACTATATTAGGTTTGATGTAAATTTAGATTAGATCATGTTAGATTATTTGCATTTTAAAGAGGCCTAATAAAGCAAACAAACGCCTAACATGTAATTTTTCCTCTTTTTTTTGCCAAAATTTATGATAGAGTTTGCTTTGTCTACATCTGTATATTTTATATTTACTTGTAATTCAATAGTTCCATAGTCAAATTATTTAAAATGAATTTAGTGGCTTAAATCAATATGACTATTATGCAATAGGTGGCGCAATGTTATAAGCTTTGTTTCCGCGCAAGTACTGACTGGCATCCAGCAATTCAAATATGTTCGAGTAACGGTTATTTGTAGCAAAAACAATTATACGCTAAATAGCATCACAATTTTTGAGTTATCGATCCGAAATTTTGTACATGTCTTTTTCTCCTAAAGAAGTTGCTTATTTGTCGTAATCGCCGATATCGGACCACATGAAGAATCAAAATCAAGGTTTTGTATGGAAAAATCTTTTATTTGATAAGATATCTTGAAAGAAATTATCTATCTAGTCCGTTCCGGTAATTTTATTTTTTATCTCAAAGACGCTCCACGTTCTGGCCGATTGTCGATAGAATCGATAAAATAATGGAAATCATATAGTTCAATCATCTCTATATAAACACATGTTCGATTGCCAAAGAGACATATATTGCACACAAAATTTTTGGAACCATTTAAATAAGGCTGGATATAAAAAAAAATCTCACAAAAAAAACAACTTTTTGAACTGGAGTTTCCAACTGCGAATTGTTGGTAAAGCGTAAAAAATCGATCCTGTTCTGAAGCGGATGGTTACTGCTGATGAAAAGTCAAGCGAAAATTTTCGTCGTCGGATCGCGTTGAGACTGGGCAAATGATGACCAAACCAGGATAAATATCGAGGAAGGGATTGCTATATGTTTGATGAGATTAGCAGGGAATCATCTACCACGAGCTGCTTCACTACACTTACTTCGAACCCGTATTGCTAACAGTTGGGTCATCTGAAGGAAATAATTGCGCAGACACAATCAGCTTTGGAATTCCATCTGGACAATGCCAGGCTTCACATCGGGAGCATGGTTGGGAGGTTCTAATGTATCCATATTATAGTTAACTAAGCCTTTGTTACTTTACTGAAGCCGCTCGACCTGCCAAAACGACATCGCTTCGCACTATGGACTCTCGAAAAGTTGCAAGGAGATTTGACGTTTACGGGCCAAATTTTGTTCAGCGATGAGACCCATTTCTGGTTCAATGGGTATGTAAACAAGCAAATTTGCCTTCCTTAGGACGAAGAGCAGGCTGAAGAGATTCAAGAGCTGCCAAAACATCCAGAAAAAACAACGGTTTGCTGGGGTTTGTTGGCCGGTGGAATCATCGGCCAATATTTCTGCAAAATGATGCGGATAAGAATATAGATCGTCAATGGCGACCGCTATCGCGCCTGATAAGCGACTATTTGAAGTCTGAAATTGAAGCTCGTGAACTCAGCGACATTTGATTTCAACAAGACGGTGCCACTTCCCACACATCGCATCAATCAATGGATTCATTGAGAGAATACTTTGGTGAGCAGACAATTTCACGTTTTGGGTCGGTCGAGGGTCACCAAAATCGTACGATGTCACGGCGTTAGTCTTTTTCTTGTGGGTATATGCAAAAGATCTATGCAGACAGTCACGCTTCGATTCAGGTCTTGGATTAAAACATCACGGGTAAGTAGAGAAACTCGAAATGGATAACCCTTTACATACATATGTACTACTGTGTCAAAAAAATAAGGTGACATTTGAATTTAAACTGCGCGCGTTGAAGGAGTTGAAGAATTATTATTTTTTGGGTTGGTAGTACTGTCAGTCACATTTATGTCAAATTTCATGTCAAAATATTCATTAGTGTTTGAGATACGTGTCTTGTGAGCTGCTAAAAGAGAGTTTTTCGTTTTTTGCGATGTCGAAATTTGTTGAGCAAAGAATTTGCATTAAATTCTGTTTACGGAAACAATTTTCTTCTGCGGATACGTTGACGATGGTGCAGAAAGCTTTTGGTGATGAGGCTATGTCTAAAAAAAATGTTTACAAGTGGTACAGTGAGTTCCAAGCCGACCGTGAACGTGTCGAAGGCGAAAAGCGTCCAGGGCGACCATCAACCTCAACCGACGAAGCTTACGTTCAACAAATCAAAGATTTGATGTTGAAAAACCATTGATTAACAATTAGAGACCTTGCTGATGAAGTTGGCATATCGAAAAGCTCAGCCAATACCATTTTGAAGGATGTTTTGGGCCTCAAGCGCGTCAAATCTCGACTGGTACCGAAAATATTGAATTTTTTGGAAAAAAGGCGTCGCGTTGAAGTGTGTGAAACGATGCTTTCCGACTACCAGGGTGTCATGAAATGCATTATAACTGGCGATGAGACTTGGATCTATGCTTACGACCCCAAAACAACCGATCAATCGAGCGAATATCGTGCCAAAAGAGAGCCGAGACCAAAAAAAATGGCTCCAAAGTCGCTCAAAAATCAAGGTCATGTTGACTGTTTTCTTCGATTATCGTGGTGTTGTGTATTATGAATTCCTTCCAACCGGTCAAATAGTCAACAAGCAACATTATTTGAACGTTATGCGTCGTTTGCGTAACGCTATCCGCCTAAAAAGGCCGGAATTGTGGAAAGACAATTCTTGGTTTTTACACCACGATAATGCACCATCCCATACTGCCCTCGTAATTCGTGATCATTTCGCCAAAAACACAACCCATATCGTTCCACCATATTCACCTGATCTGGCGGCGTGCGATTTCTGGCTGTTCACCAAGCTCAAAAGACCGTTCCGGGGACACCGTTTTTATACGATAGAGGAGATTCAAGCCACAGCGAAGACGGAACTGATGGACGGGATGGCCTCCCGGAAAGTGACTACAACTAGTGTTTCGAAGATCGGAAAATCCGTTGGCATAAGTGCATTGCATCGGGAGGGGATTACTTTGAAGGGGATGAAATTGATTTGGAAGAATAAATAAAGAGTTTTCAAAATAAATACAATGCCACCTTATTTTTTGGGCACAGTAGTATGTACAGACAGAAGTGATGAAAGCTTGAAAATTAGGGTTATAGTAGGAATCTGTGAGTGGGAGGTTTGTCAGTTTACGCTATTAATCTGCCGTAAATGTTTTTCTCCCATCAAGGACTTTTTATTTGTTTGACCTTCTAACGTCTGTTTACCAAACTAACGCATCGAATCAACATAAAATGTAGCATAAAATACACTATGAATTTATTAAGTCAATCCACGCACACTTAACGCATGTAATTAAATCACGAAGGTGCACAAACATACACACATATGTGTAGATCTATTTGCACCTGCCAGGAAGAGGGTTGGTGAAATTACTACAATCAGCAGGTTCTAAAAGCAAAACAGGTGCACATCTGCAATTCTTTGGTGTTTGTACGCATGCGCACATGTTAGAATGGCAAAAGGGAGCTGAGTACAGCATCTTTGCGACCGGATGCGGCAGTAAATATTAATTATTTCCAGCTGGCAACCCCACATTCACCACTGGCCACTCTACACTGTCCGACCACCGCCAACCACCTCGTCGCCTATTTGTTTCAATGTGTGTGTTGAGGTTGGTAAGCCCAAAACTTGCTTTGTCCTAGCTAACTTTTCATAATCATTTGTCAATCCGGTTGTGATAGCGGCGCTGATCTCATTCACTGGCCGCCTCCGATGATATTATCTCGGGTGACTTTGGAAAAATTCCACAAACACTGAACACTTCTTCTCACCGCTTGCTGAGATGCGTTGTTGTATTGTTTTAGTTGTTGTATGGGTTGGGTAGCGTGTCCCCTCCCCACTTAAGTGCAAATTATGGGCTGACAGTTCCGCCAGGTGCGAGCGGTTATTTGTCTTCGATTTGCCTTGAAAATCTGGTTGTACTAAGCTGGTGCTCCCGGTGTTGCGCCGCCACCGTTGAGCAGTTGTTATTGCCCCCGGATTTATTTTGTAATCATAAACTTAATTTTCATTGCCTCCCTTCGGTGATAAAATGCGAATGTGAATGCGCGCTTTTATTGGCTTAGCTGACCAGCGAATGCGTCAACTTGATTTTGCTAGCCCTCACTTGTTTCGACTTGTTCAACATATGATTGCAGACATTTGAGTATAGTATAAAGAACCCCTGCAGGGAAAACTTGGATACTGCCTGTCATGGAACCTAGAATATGGAAGGTCGGGCAGTTCTGAAGGATTTGAGAAAATACTTGGCGATTTGAGTTTGAGTCGACGGTGGTTTCATAAAAAGTATATTTCCATCTTCGGTAGTCACCTTTACTAAATTTCTCGGTATACCGAGGTGTATTCAATAATTTTAACGATTGGAGAACCTGTGTGATATTTTCTAATTTTTTGTGTGAGAAAATTCAACACCAATCGTGGAACATTTCAGGCGGAACATAGACCCTCAGTATCAGATATCAATACATAAAATACATACAGCGCGCCAGGCGTTCTTCCTTGTCGCTGTTTGGCGCCAATTGGAGACTCCAATTGTAGCCAAGTCCTTCTCCACCTGGTCTTTTTAACGGGGTGAAGGTCTTCCTCTTCCTCTCCTTCCCCCGGCAGGTACTGCGTCGAACATTCTCAGAGCTGGAGTATTTTCATCTTTTTGGACAACATGATCTAGCCAGTTCATCGTTCCACCGATATTCGCCGCTGCCAACGCGCAAAGGACCATACATCTTTCGCAGAACCTTTCTCTCGAAAACTCGCAACGTCGGCTCATCAGTTGTTGTCATCGTCCATGCCAGTGCACCTTATAACAGGACGGGGATGATGAATGACTTATAGAATTTGGTGTTCGTTCGTCGAGATAAGATTTTACTTATCAATTGTCCCAAGTAGAACTTGTTGGTTAGAGTTATTCTGCGTTGGATTTCGAGGCTGACGTTGTTGTTGGTATTAGTGCTGGTTCCAAGGAGACGGAGCCACGACGGTTTGTTTGATGACAGAAGATGTTTTCCCTCATTCACTATCAGATCCATTTGCTTCGCTTCCTTATCAAGTCTAGAGAAAGCAGACCTAACGTTGGGTTGTTGAGCCTTATTAAATCAATATCATTGACGTACGCCAGCAGCTGTACACCCTTATAGAAGATTGTACCTCCTCTACTTAGTTCTACAGCTCGGATTATTCTTTCCAGGTCTAGATTGAAGAAGTCTCACTATAGGGAGTCGGCTCGCCTGAAACCTCGTTTGGTATCGAATGGCTCGGAGAGGTCCGCCTCGGTCCTGACAGAGCTTTTGACATTGCTCAATGCCAGTTTACACAGCCGTATTAGTTTTGCGGGGATACCAAATTTAGACATAGCGGCATAAAGGCACCTTTTTCCGTGCTGTCAAAAGCAGATTTGAAATGACGACGAGGTGGTGCGAGTTGATCCTATTTTCACGGTTCTTTTCCAAGATGTGGCGCATGATGAATATGTGGTCAGCTGTCCGAATATCCCTACAGGGATTTATTTATTCTGAAGCTGCACTAGTCCACTAGGGCTTAAGTACCCACATATGTGCCTACAAAGTCGTATTTATGCCAGAAGACAATCGAACACACACATGTGTAGTATGTATGCAAGTCGGCTATCTACTTGCTACCAACCAGTCCTGGAATTGTTGTTTGTCATGCCATTGCCGACGCCACTTTAGTGCTGAGCACATCAAGTTATCATCATCACCATTTTCCGCCTCGAGTCCCAGCTATTAATTACCTCTTTGCTTTGCAGAGTTGTTAATAAGCAAGTTTGTCGGTTATTTGCAATTTCTCAGATAGTTGAAGCAGATTACAGCTCATTTTAGATGCGGCACGTTTCGTGGCCGGCAGAAGCAGCAGCGGATTTTCTGACTTTTATTTAATGTAATTAAGTTTTATTTCCACATTAATACGAACATAACTACAAACATCAGGTTGGTTTTGTGTGTGTATGTTTGTGACACCTGTTCTTTGTTATGCTCGACTTATTCACAGAATTAAAACATACTTTTTTGGTTAGCTTTTCGGGAAGAAATACAAATTACATGGAAAAATGTTTTCAATTTAAATTTCATATTTGCTTACTTAAAAAGTGGTTCAGCGTTCATTTATTGACACACGTGCCACAAATCATAGGTTACAAACAAAATATTGACAACAACAAAACGCTGCATTTACACTTTTGTGTAGGCATCACTGGCGTTGATCGTTTGGCGCCACCGAAATTGTGATAATGTGAAAACAAAAGGCAAATTTACTGTCATGCTTGAGGCAAGTGCTGCCCACTTTCGAGTAAATAACCGCTTTCAATGCATCGAGACACTGTTTTGCTTGCAACATTGCTGTTTGTTGTGCACGAGTGCGGAAATATACAAGCGTGTGCATAAAACCAACGGATTTGCATCTGCCATTCACTTTTTTGCTTGAGAGCCGAGCGATTTTGTTGGTGCAACATAAGTTGCATATTGTCATCTGATCCAATTTGATCCGGACTGTCGAGAATACTTACATTTTCGCGTATTTTAATACAAATCTCTATTTCACCTTCAAAATAGACGCCTGAGCCAATGCAAGCATGTCAACGCGTGGTTCAATATTCCATACATTAATTATAAGCCCCTTTTGAACCACAACTCGCTAGATTATTGGAGTGTTTCGACGTCATATTCATAAGCCCACTTGTAGAGAACTTAGCTACTTTTTCAATCAACTCTTTGCAACCTCTACTCGACGTTGTGTTTTCAAAAGATTTAGGTCTTTTGGTATGAGTCTGACAATGACATGCTTCATACCCGAAACATTCACTAAAATGTATTGAAACGATCCATAAGGATGGGTGTATGGCCTAAGCTATGAAGTGGTTCAGGCAAAACTTCTCCGCTAAAACGTTTTTAACCGGTCTTACAACATGAAACACAAGTTAATGATTCGTGTGTAGTAACAAATTTCAGGTATTTTTCGGCAATTGCTTTTCTATTTGATCCTTATGATCCTACCAAACACAGATAATTAGCTTTGCCTTTGATTCGGCTGTTTGGCTAGGTTTCACATATTATTTTATACATTTATGATTTCTGTAATAGATATATTTTTAATCACCTGTCGAAATCCGATCCAAAGTTTCAACTTTGTAGCTTTCAAACAGATTTTTGACATACAAGGTCTGTCGTAAAAGAAACAGGACTGTTAAAAAAAAACAACAAAAAATTAATATTTTTCGAAAGTTATATTTTTTTATTCAAAGTAGTTTCCTTGTGCTTCGATACAGCGTTTAGCCCGGTCAATTAGTATTTCAAATGAGTGTTTAAGGTCATTTTTTGGAATGCTCTTGAGAATATCGGTCGTCGCCTTTTGCATAGCTGAAATGTCCTGAAACCAGTGTCCTTTCATGGGCAAATGAAGTTTTCCAAATAGGTAAAAATCACAGGATGCCAGATCAGGTGAGTAGGGTGAGTGCTTAATATGATGTTTTTTGTCAAAAAATCAGTGACAAGCGTCGACCGATGACACGGCGCATTATCGTGCAACAGGCGCCAGGACGCTGCCTCACGGTATTGTGGTCGAGCACGACAAATGCGTGACAAAAGACGCTTCATAACACCAAGGTAAAACACAGCATTAATCGTTTGGCCAGGTGGGGCGAACTCTCGGTTTACACTACCCTCGGAATCGTAAAAACAAATCAGCATTGTCTTTATTTTTGACTTCTGAAGACAACTTTTTTTCGGTGACTTCTGATCGTCACAGAGGTCCTCACGACCTTTTTGGAATCGCTTAAACCACTCATGTACATTACTACGGGATAGGCAGTGATCGCCATAAACTTTTTTCATCATTTGAAATGTTTCAGTAACCTTTAACACAAAATTTAATATTTGCTATTTGTTTAAACTGCATTTTACGACCGATGACCAAAAGCTGCTGTCACTCTTTGATCGATAACATCGATTGTAGTTATCCAATTGTCCTAAAATTTTTACGAAATGTCAACAAGAGATTTATTTCATATACCCACCGATAGGTGGCGCCACCGGAAACACTTATATTTAAAAATTTCTGTTTCTTTTGCGACAGACCTTGTACATACAATACGCTTTTTCGCTTCAATTCATAGGGCACCCAATTTCTTTGCTGAATATATTAAACGTTTTGAAATAGATACCTGAGTGATTCCCAAAAATTCTGCTAGTTTTTCTTGTGTTTAGCAACAATCTTCATTGTAAGCATTTCTAATTTCTCATCTTCACACTTTTTTTGGTTTCACTGCCATTCTTCGTCTTGCAAGCCAAAATCACCACTTTTAAATCGTGCAAAGGACTTTTTGCCCGTTCGCTCAGCTAGAGTATGTTCCCCATGATTTTCGGCTGGAGTTTTCTTCATAATAAAGTAATGAAGAAAACCCCCCGAAAGAATCATCTTTAAAGGCTTGAAGTTCAACATATTTGAGTACAAATATAACATTGTTGCTTACGCTTCAAATGAATAACAATTTGTGAAAAAGACGCACAAGAATAGCAAGTAAGTGTACAATAGAAAAATAATAAATTTACTACACGAATATAGATATATTTAGTCACTTGGAACCAGCATTAACACCAAAAACAACGTCAGCCGCGAAATCCAACCCAGAATAACTCTTGCCAACAGGTGCTAAGGACTGACTAGGCCACCGAGAAGTAAAGCCCTCTTTCGACAAACAAAAACCAAACTCTATAAGTCACTCATCATCCCCGTCCTGTGCCTAAAAAATAAGGTGACATTTGAATTTAAACTGCGCGCGTTGAAGAATTTGAAGAATTATTTTTTTTTTTAGGTTGGTAGTACTGTCAGTCACATTTATGTCAAATTTCATATCAAAATATTCATTAGTGTTTGAGATACGTGTCGTTTTGTGAGCTGCTAAAAGTGAGTTTTTCGTTTTTTGCGATGTCGAAATTTGTTGAGCAGAGAATTTGCATTAAATTTTGTTTACGGAATCAATTTTCTGCTGCGGATACGTTGAGGATGGTGCAGAAAGCCTTTGGTGATGAGGCTATGTCTAAAAAAAATGTTTACAAGTGGTATAGTGAGTTCCAAGCCGGCCGTGAACGTGTCGAAGACAAAGAGCGTCCAGGGCGACCATCAACCTCAACCGACGAAGCTCACGTTCAACAAATCAAAGATTTGGTGTTGAAAAACCGTCGATTAACAATTAGGGACCTTGCTGATGAAGTTGGCATATCGAAAGGCTCAGCCAATACCATTTTGAAGGATGTTTTGGGCCTCGAGCGCGTCAAATCTCGACTGGTACCGAAAACATTGAATTTTTTGGAAAAAGGCGTCGCGTTGAAGTGTGTGAAACGATGCTTTCCGACTACCAGAGTGTCATGAAATGCATTATAACTGGCGATGGGACTTGGATCAATGCTTACGACCCCGAAACAACCGATCAATCGAGCGAATATCGTGCCAAAAAAGAGCCGAGACCAAAAAAATCGCGCCAAAGTCGCTCAAAAATCAAGGTCATGTTGACTGTTTTCTTCGATTATCGTGGTGTTGTGCATTATGAATTCCTTCCAACCGGTGAAACAGTCAACAAGGAATATTATTTGAACGTTATGCGTCGTTTGCGTAACGCTATCCGCCTAAAAAGGCCGGAATTGTGGAAAGACAATTCTTGGTTTTTACACCACGATAATGCACCATCCCATATTGCCCTCGTAATTCGTGATCATTTCGCCAAAAACTCAACCCATATCGTTCCGCAGTCACCGTATTCACCTGATCTGGCGCCGTGCGACTTCTGGCTGTTCACCAAGCTCAAAAGACCGCTCCGGGGACACCGTTTTTATACGATAGAGGAGATTCAAGCCGCAGCGAAGACGGAACTGAAGGCCATCTCGGAAAGAGACCACAACCAGTGTTTCGAAGATTGGAAAATCCGTGGCATAAGTGCATTGCATCGGGAGGGGATTACTTTGAAGGGAATGAAATTTATTTGGAGGAATAAATAAAGAATTTTCAAAATAAATAAAATTTGGGCACGAGATATACGACGACATTGACATAGTTCAGTGAATTAAGAGATAGTGGCTACGCTAGCTAGGTCATGTAGTCCGAATGGGTGAAAATATTTCAGCTCTGAGAATATTCGACGCAGTACCCGCCGAAGGAAGAAGAGAAACACGTCCCTTCGTTGGAAAGACCAGGCTTCACTTGGAATCTCCAAATACTGTTGTAAATACGACTATAATCCCGTAAACAGTGTCTACATCAATAAAGAAGAAGATATACTTGTGTATGTATAATTCTTAAGTTATCATTTCCATAAGTATATGATTTCATTTGGTCTCCACGTGCAAAATAATAATTCATTCAAGAGTTGAAGCAATGAAGTCAACATTATTACTGAAGACAATACAATATTTGAAGAAATTTCGACACAATTACTATTTTGGGTTTCGTTAATTTTTAGGAAATCAAAGATAATTCTTCCAATAACTTAATAATACAAAATTGCAAAATTGTCTGGCGCTACTTTCGCTTTACTTGCTTTGATTTTATTTCTTAATTTATTTTTTTAGTCCTTGCCTCCGAATGGTGTGTGTTTTGAGGAAATTCGATAGCAATCAAAACTTAATAGCTGCGTGCTACTGTTGGAAATGATTGGAAATGATGTCATTATTGAATTTGAACTGGCGAACACGACCACTAATAGAAGGGTCCAAGGCTCACTTTGGATTAACAAAACAGTAGCCGAAGAAGCTAAATTACGGGATATCTACAAATAAGTTTGTGTAGGAAATACAAGACTTTTTGCGAAAACAGCATGCAGCTATGAACTGCAAGCTAACCGAAATTCACAGTGCACCTGCCACCGAAATTTCGATATTGCCACCAACAAGGCGCAAGACAAAGCCTGATGCATGTATGCTGTCACTTTGCACTCGGTTGGGATCGTGCTAATTTGTTGTGTTGGAAGGACAAAAAAATCATTGCAATTTGATATTTTCAAAATCATTTGATGTCTCAATTTTCGGACAGCTGAGGTGAAGCGTAAAGAAAGAAAGAAAGCTTTCGTCAAGTGTTCTATTTGGTTTCAGGTTACATTGGCAGCACTTATAACTTGCGCCTGCGTCTTATATGCAAGGCATCTGTTTATGGACGAAGCAGGCATCAAACCAATTAAATGCTTAGTGTTATTTAAAAATTTAAATTTAATTGGGTACACATTAAGCGACGAATGAGCACAGATTAAAAACTCATTAGGAACGACAAGTGATTAACAAACCCAAAAAAGGGTATCCACACATACACACATTCACACATAAAGATATAAAAAATGCGATGGCAGAGCATTAAAATACCTCGAGGCCAAATTGCAGGTTTCACATAACGGCAGAGACACATGAAAAATTGCAGAAGGATCCCGCCAACGGATAATGTGTAATGATGCACTGGCGGATTGGCTGGGTTCCGACGTGGTTACTGATTGCAAGTGCAGGCCATTAAAGTGGAATTTAAATTTCTTTATTCCCAGTTTTCTTTTCACCTTCTCCTCTTCAGCAACATTTAATTCTCAAATGTGGTCAATTTAAATTAACGATTCGCGTAAATGCTCATCGTTTAACAAGAATTGAAGTTAAGCAGAAAATTAACGGAATCGGCTGTATATTAAATTTGTTATACAAGGATTTCGTACTCAGAGGATTCCATAGTTTTAAGGTATTGAAAGTAAAATCTGAATAATATCTGATATTTATATTATTAAATTTTGTAAATTAAGTTTTTCGTATATTTATCTTGGTAGTCTTACGATTTTCCGCATTGCCCAGTCATGAAGAAGTTTGAATAGCCAATGGATTGCGGGCTATATCTGAATTTGATATCCCCTCAAAACACCCCACACCACAAGTTCCTTCAGGTTCAGAAAGGACTTGTTCGAGCCGTTCGATATCAATCGAGGTATTAGACAAGGCAACTCCCTATCATGCGACTTCTTCCATCTAATGCTGGAGAAAATAATTCAAGCTGCAAGGCTGAATCGAGAAGGCAGAATATTTTATAAGTATTTTTAGGTGATGAACGCGGGCAAAACGAAACACCTCCTGCCATCAAACAAACAGTCGTCACAATCGCGATTTGGCTCGCACGTCATTGTTGACAGTCATAGCTTCGAAGTCATATATAGATATCTTAGAACAAGTATTAACATCAACAACAATGTCAGCCTCGAAATCCAATGCAAAATAACTATTGCCAACAGTAGGCAATTGAGAAGTAAAGTCCTCTCTCGACGAACAAAAACCAAACTCTAGTCACTTATTATTCCCGCCTTGCTATATGGTGCAGAGGCATGGACGATGACAACATCTGATGAGTCGACGTTACGAGTTTTTGGGAAATATCCTCGGAACATGCTTAGAACTCTCAAATCCCTTTGAGTTATATTATTAGTCATGGTTAGTCGAAATTTGAAACTTTTCCAAAAACTTACGCTTAATAAAGGTAACCCTTGAGTAATACAAAAATTAGGGTGACAATGACAGAATTAGTTGGAATGCTTCGGTAGGAGCTTAAGCATTTTAAAATTCGTTGACTGACCGAATCAAGTTCTTTGAGAAATATTAGTCGAAAGTATGACGAGTCTAAATGGCAGTAGATGTTAGTTGGAAGGGAGGAATCTGTTGGTTTTAATAGTCGAAAATTTATAGTCGTGAGAGGATGATGAGTTTTTACCACCTTAATCGTGGTTGTTTATAAATAGATGAGTTGGGTAGACAGTAAGGCTCCCTTGGTTCCCAGTATTCAAATTATGTTAGGCGAAACAACATTGGCCGTCTTGGTTGAGGTTTTTTTTATAGATAAATGGGATTCAGAGTAGAAATTTCCTCTATCTATAATAATAAAGTCTCTCCAGGAGTTAAAATATTTGATTTGAGTCTTCGTTTGCACAGTTTGCAGGCTTTCTAGTGAGTCTAAAGAGAACAAAAATCTTAGAATATTAATTGCCATAATTATGGTTAAAAAAAAGGTTCTTTACGGAAAGAAGAACTCTTGGTTAAGTAAACTACAATTTAACTGACAGTTGCTTGCTAACCAGACTTTGAGAAAACGGTTCAAACGGTCTTTATATAGATTTGGTGATCGGTTATTTTGTACGGCAGCAGATTATAGCTGGTAATTTATATATACGTACTATATAGGGTCTCTGAAGTATATTTTTGGGTGTTAAAAGTTTCGTGGCAAACTTAATATACCCTTTTCGGCGTCCCATCTTAGTGGGAGCACCAGGTGAATTCCAAGCATCTGAGTGTTCGTCTACTTCGAACCATACTATTTGCAATACATGGCGAACAAAAGATAGCTAGCGAAGCGTAAAAA
Source organism: Bactrocera zonata (assembly GCA_037783105.1). Taxonomy (NCBI): domain Eukaryota; kingdom Metazoa; phylum Arthropoda; class Insecta; order Diptera; family Tephritidae; genus Bactrocera; species Bactrocera zonata. Next base: position 492,936 of record JBAWJQ010001790.1, on the reverse strand, counting down.
TAGATGTGATCATCTCGCGCATATCCGATAACAATAACGAACACCAAAAACAAGGAAAATTGGCAAGAAGGCTACGTGCCGAGTTAATCCGTAGATCCGTCGCTGCGAAGGTGTCTCGATCCTTTGCATTGTTTCGCCGTTTTTTTTAGACTCATTCTCTCTTAAAGTAATTTTTGAAAGGCTTGCTCGCTTCATTTATTTATTATTGTTTTTTTTTTTTTGCCGCTGTCTTCCTCGCATTGTTGCAGCCAGCGGCCTTTGTTAGCATAAGACAAGTGCGTGGGCCTTAATTATGTGGCAAATTTTGTACGCGCTCAACTACGCCAGCACTTAGTTAAAGTTATAGGCAGACAATCAGCCAGCAGCTGCAATCGCCGTGCACTTTCATGAACAACAGCAGCAACAACAACATGTAGCAATTCTAAACAATTGTTGTAACAAGGCACAGCGATTTTGCAGCAGCGAGATGATTGTGCTTTACTTGTTCTCCTTGTTGTTTACCTGCAATTCTTTAAATTTGCAATGTGCAACTTGCAACTTACAGCATTGCGCAAAAATTAACGAACCACAAAATGCGGCGACATCTGCGCCCGACAATCAACGTTGAATGCATCGCCCATTCGCTGTTGGCTGTAACGGAGGCAGCGGCAACGGCAACGGCAGCTTCTGGGGAGCCACCTTCTATGAATTCTACATTATTATTATTATTGTAACTATTGTTGTTGTTGTTGTTGCAGTTGCTGTTGGGTGTTTTTTGGTGTTGGAGATGTTGCAGCTGCAAGCTGCAAATGCTTTCCGTCCGACAATGCAGCCACAACATGCTTTGTCTATAAATGTAGAATTCTTCAATGTTGTCGGTTGGCGTATTTTCTTGTTATTATTGTTGCTGTTATTGCTGTTGCAGCAGTTATTTTGCCGGCATCATAGAGTTTGGTAGCTTATGGCGTTGCACTGAAATTGTTGTCATTTCCGGAGGCGTAGAACTTGGCCGCACCAAGCCAATAAAGTCCTGTGTCTGTTCCTAGGTTTGCCTGCCGCTTCGGCCTTTCGTTTGGTGAGAATACGCTGGGAGCGTGGCTTGCGGCATTGCGTTTGCTGCAAGGCGCCGTAGCTTTTACTGTGGCAGCTGCGTTGTTATTGTTTCTTTTTTTTCGGTCTCACACTGCACAATTACTTGCCTGTTGTGAGAAATAATCACGCATTGCCATTTGCGGAGGCTGCAATAATGCGCCTTCGCGCTGCCGCCCGTCTATGTACAAATGTTCGGCGCGGGACGTAATCGGCGCCAAGCGATTATAATGTGTGGGCCGCCATGGCAGTTTGCGCAGGTGTTCTACAGACGGGAAGGCGCCATAACCTATACAATCATACTAGAATTTCTTTGGTGCATCTATGCATTTATATATTTATGTATGTGTGCGCATGATTGCAATCAATATCAGTTAACATCGTTTTCTAGGCTTGTTAAGTGCTTGAAAGCAAATGCCATAATATTAATGTTGAGCAGTGTCAAGTGCATTTAGAGTTGTTTTGGTGTAATTTAACCGTTACCTGTGCCCAAAAAATAAGGTGACATTTGAATTCAAACTGCGCGTGTTGAAGGATTTGGAGAATTATTTTTTTTTAGGTTGGTAGTACTGTCAGTCACATTTATGTCAAATTTCATGTCAAAATATTCATTAGTGTTTGAGATACGTGTCGTTTTGTGAGCTGCTAAAAGAGAGTTTTTCGTTTTTTGCGATGTCGAAATTTGTTGAGCAAAGAATTTGTATTAAATTTTGTTTACAGAATCAATTTTCTGCTGCCGATGCGTTGAGGATGGTGCAGGAAACCTTTGGTGATGAGTCTATATCTAAAAAAAATGTTTACAAGTGGTATAGTGACTTCCAAGCCGGCCGTGGACGTGTCGAAGACGAAGAGCGTCCAGGGCGACCATCGACCTCAACCGACGAAGCTCGCGTTCAACAAATCAAAGATTTGGTGTTGAAAAACCGTCGATTAACAATTAGAGACCTTGCTGATGAAGTTGGCATATCGAAAGGCTCAGCCAATACCATTTTGAAGGATGTTTTGGGCCTCAAGCACGTCAAATCTCGACTGGTACCGATAACATTGAATTTTTTGGAAAAAGGCGTGGCGTTGAAGTACGTGAAACGATGCTTTCCGAGTACCAGGGTGTCATGAAATGAACTAGCGATGAGACTTGGATCTATGCTTACGACCCCGAAACAACCAATCAGTCGAGCGAATATCGTGTCAAAAGAGAGTCGAGACCAAACAAATCGCGCCAAAGTCGCTCAAAAATCAAGATTATGTTTACTGTTTTCTTCGATTATCGTGATGTTGTGCATTATGAATTCCTTCCAACCGGTCAAACAGTCAACAAGGACTATTATTTGAACGTTATGCGTCGTTTGCGTAACGCTATCCGCCTAAAAAGGCCGGAATTGTGGAAAGACAATTCTTGGTTTTTACACCACGATAATGCACCATCCCATACTGCCCTCGTTATTCGTGATCATTTCTCCAAAAACTCAACCAATATCGTTCCGCAACCACCGTATTCAACTGATCTGGCGCCGTGTGACTTCTGGCTGTTCACCAAACTCAAAAGACCGCTCAGGGGACACCGTTTTTATACGATAGAGGATTCAAGCCGCAGCGAAGACGGAACTGAAGGCCATCCCGGAAAGTGACTACAACTAGTGTTTCGAAGATTGGAAAATCCGTTGGCATAAGTGCATTGCATCGGGAGGGGATTACTTTGAAGGGGATGAAATTGATTTGGAAGGATAAATAAGGAATTTTCAAAATAAATACAATGTCACCTTATTTTGGGCACAGTACTATATGTATATATAAATATTTTAAAATCTAAAGAATTGATACTGATAAGTTTTATTGGTGCCGCAATTTTCAGAATAATGGCTAAACAGGATAGACTCAACACATTTTAACTACTATTTTGGCTATAAATAGTGATCAATAAAATTTAAGAAAAATAAAAGTCCTTTCGTATTTCTAATCAAACTTCAACTTATTTTTTTTTTTATATTTATAACGAACTCTTATGAACCAAATATGTACGAGTATAATTTTCGTCGACCACTTTTTGCTATTTTTCCGCTGGAGACATTATTCCATCAGTGTAAAATTTTTTTGGTTTCTGCGACAAGTAATTTTCACAGGCTTCTCTTGAAGTCAACTTTACGCCATTAAAGGAGTTCTGTATTGACCGAATCAAATGATAGTCCAATGGTGCAATGTCAGGGCTATATGGTGGCATAAAAACTTCCCAGTCAAGCTCTTCTAGTTTTTGCCGAGTCATCAAAGATATGTGTGGCCTAGCGTTATCCTGATAGAAGACTAAGCTTTTTCTGTTGATCAGTTCTGGCCGTGTTTTTTCGATTGCATGCTTCAATCTCATTTTTTGTTGACAGTAAAATGTAGAATCAATCGTTCGACCCGGCTGGAGCAGCTCATAATGTATGATTCGTTTCTAATCCCACCAAATACTCTGTATAACCATTCGGGGTGTCAATCCTGGCTTTGCGACCATTTGTTGAGATTCACCACGCTTGGACCATGATCTTTTTCGCACATTAATGTCGTATTTGATTTACTTTTCGTCTCCTGTTACCATTCGCTTCAGAAATGGTTTGATTTCATTTCGTTTCAGCAAAGAATCGCAGATGTTAATTCGGTCCATTAAATTTTTCACAGACAATTCATGTCGTACCCAAACATCGAGCTTCTTTCTGTAGCCATCCTTATTTAAATGGTTAAAAACTGTTTGATGATGAATGTTAAGTTCCTTAGCGATGTCATGGCTGCTTATGTCACGGCTCTGGTCAATCTTTTCCAGAATTTCATCGACTTTTTCAACGATAGGTCGATCAGAGCGATGAGCAACTATTACATCGAAATTTCCAGAACGGCAGCGAGCGAACAAATATTGTGCTAAACGAACTAAAAAGGTTATTCTGCCTTCCCCATGGATGATTTCTAAAAAGTTTTTCACTAAAACATATTGTCCGTACAATGACCTTCATCTTCTTCTTTATTGGCGTAGACACTACTTACGCGATTATAGCCGAGTTAACAACAGCGCGCCAGTCGTTGCTTCTTTTCGGTACTTGGCGCCAATTGGATTTTCTGAGCGAAGCCAGGTCCTTCTTCACCTGATCCTTCCAACGGAGTGGAGGTCTTCCTCTGCTTCATCACCATATAGCAGGTCAGGGATGATGAGTGACTGGGTCTTTGCTCGTCGAAAGAGCACTTTACTTTTCATTCCGAAGTAGCACCCGTTGGCAAGAGTTATCCTTTATCCTCTCATCTGAAGCTGTTTTCCTCTTTTCCGTGACGCATCTCAAACCCAGCGCAAACCCTGAGAAGGGTTGTTTAGTATTTACTATTCAAGGTACTTGAAGTATTGAGTTTTGACATCGATGCAGAAGTAAATCGTTTAGTGACTGAGCTTCATATTGTTCACTGATAAATAACCTGAAAACGATAATAAAGTGATAATTATAAGATAAAATATAATATTTTTACCATATCACATGTAAGAAGCAGATCGAATGTAGTTCTAAAAATATTTTGAAGATAAGAATTAATTTAGAGACCAGTATCGCTCTACTGCACGCACCTACCTTATCACTACATATTTTAAGCTTACTTATGCCTTGTCGGCTCACTACAAAAGTTCGCAAATTAACTGTAATCACGCTTCTGGCACTTTATGTTGAAGACCAGCACATAAACACTGCTTTTACAGCGGCTATGTATTTAGGAAACTTGATATCGGCAGACTTCATACAAAAACGGCGTCAGTTGAAAAACGTTAAGTGGTGATTATCGACTATGAATATGGCCGGCTATGTAACGGTGAAACAATTAAAAGCGTTAATGTTGCAGCAATTGCCAGTTTGACTAAAAATGCAATAAAAACGTTAACTCAGGCTGCCAGCGAACCATCCATCTAGGGTCAGAGGTTAAAACGTGAGAGCCGGTCAAGCTGTTAATTTAAATATGTGGCATAAGTGGCAAGTCAAAAGGCTAAATGCTTCGGTACAAAGTGGATACCTGCTTTAATTGGAATTTTATAATTTGGCGGTAATAAAAAATAAACTCAAAATGGTAATTGCTAAAGGAAAGAGCCACGCAAGGTTTGAAGAAGATGCCGAAAATGACAAAAATATGCCGCCTAAATGCCTTCAACGCCGCGTTGTGCCAATAAATTTGCAAGCGAACACCTTTCGGCTGATTATGAGGCAAGTGTTGAGGATTTTTGAGGATTTGCAAAGCAATAAAAAAATCGAGGCACAATTTTAATGAGTTCCAAATTACAAAAAAAAAACAAAAACTACAAGGTCTGATAGAATAAGAAAATATTCAGTCAGAATAAATGAAAGCGAATGCGGCAAAAGCGGCCACAAAAGATGTCCAACAGCGCCTGCGCATATGCTAATGGACCTTTTATAATGTTTTTTTGTAAGAAAAATAAAATTTTTAGTAATTTTTTATGATTATTTTATCGGAGCAAATATTTTTTATCATCAACGAATTGCCGAAACCACCTGCAGGCAAGCAATGGCAGCAATAAATGGCAAGTCAATCGCTGGTATGCATGTTTGGGTGTGTTTGTGTGTGCGTTGTCGCTGTGGACATGCATTTGCACTCGCATCATAAAAATCGACAAAACCCTTTTTGGCGCATTTTCAATTTCAGCCTCCTTTTCTCAATCAATTTCGCATTTTTTTGGTTGCCAAAAAATCCTCTTCTTTGTGGCATAGCTGCTGTCGGCAGCTGAACGCCCAAGGCAGCTACTAATATGTGTGTGTATGCGTATGCTGCTGTGTTACTTGTTTGCCATTCAAAGCACCTTAATTAAGCGGAGGCTGTGTTGGCGTTGGCTGGCAGGAGGATGCGCCGCCAATCCGGCAGAGAGATTGGCAATTTATGCCGACAGCCCACGCAGCTACTTCACCTTCATTTGCGCGTTCGCCTTGCGTTTTGCATACTTACTTAGCTGCGGCTTATGCTATCTCCGCTTCGGTTGAGTAATAATTTTATATATTTGATTTTCTCTTTTTATTTTTTTATGCGATCAATTTTAGCCACTTTAGAGGCCGTAAGCATCCTTCGTCAGCATTAACTGTCGAATAATGAAAATTAATAAAATTGTTATTTGTTTGCTTGCAGCCATGCAACCTGTGCATTGAGTATATTTAGTATACATAAGTATATGTGAAAAAACAATGCGGCATTGCGTTTCGACGCATTCAGCCGCTTTCTGCATGCCAACTTAATTTGATCATGCGCCGCGGGGGTTAAGCTCAAATTATGCACAAATACACATGTATTACGCATATGCACACTTATATATACTTATCCTCTTATTCGAAGTTAGGCGAATTTCTGCTTTTGCTGCTCATTTGCTCATTTCAAAACCAATAATGAATTAGTGCGATTGCTTATTGCGTTGAAGCGCAGTTTTGATCCCTTGGCAAAGGTGCAGATTTTACGACTTTCGGGCAATAATGCGCAGCTTGGCGTGTTCAGGCTTTAAATGCACTTTTTATTAAGCTTTAACGAATTCGTAAAAAAAGGTATTGTTCTTTTGGCCTCAATTAGTAGGATTTAGTTAAAGTTTTAAAGGCATAAACGCTGTAGAGTTCTTTGAAAATCCTTTTATATAGCCACTAATGGCTTTAGAATAAAACCTAAATTAATATAGTGTTGAAAAATGAAATCTTAAGCCGTTTTTAAGCTTTATATCCGGCTTAGTTAAAACTTGATCGCCGTTTTCAGCGTGTGTAGAGTATAATTAAGTGGAAATTTAGTATCAAGCCACCTTTCTAATTCGATTCTAATCGAGACGATTTGAATACCCCTCTGGGTATTACAAATTACGAGGAAAACTTAATATACCCCGCGCAGATTATTAATATTAACACAAAAATAAAAGAAAACAATTATAAAAGAAAATATTTCAAAACAAATTAATACTTTTATATTTTCAATCAAAATAGAAAATAATTATAATATTTATAATATAGTTGCCAATTTTTATCATATTAAAAATTATTGAATTGAAAAAAATAAAACAAAATTAGAACTAATTAAATTTAAAAGTTCTCTTGATCCATGTTGAATTGTGTGAAGATATCTTGTGAAGTAAAAAGTCTAAACAGGGACTATCTTTTGAGCGGTGAGCTTGTATGACAACTATATGTTACATGTAGCAGTCCGATCTAAAGAATTTACAAATTTAGCCCAAGAAATGTAATCTAAGTTCCCCTCGGTGACTTGTTGAAAACAAATATAAAAAAAGGGTTGTGAACTTGGCTAAATGTAAAGAAAAGGGTTGAAGACTTTATAAAATGTAAACAAAGGGGTCAGTGACCTCGGTAAAATGTAAACAAAAGAGACATTGAACCCTTTTAATATATAAACAAAGGGGTAATTTACCTCATAATGTAGTGGTTGTTGACTTCACTAAATTTAAAGGAAGGTTGTGGACTTAGTTAAATGTGAACAAAAGGGGTGCTGACGTTATAAAAAGTAAACAAAAGAGTCATTGGCCTCATAATATAAGCCAAGGTTGTGGACTTGATTAAACACAAATGGAAGGGTCATTAATCTCGACAAATTATAAACAAAACTCTTAATCTAAAATGAAGTCATATTTAGGGGTCCTAAAAATGTAACCAAAAAGGTAATTGATCCCTTAAAAATTAAATAAAAGGGTAATTTACCGTATAATATAAACAAAGGTTGTAGACTTGGTTAAATTTAAAAAAAACGGGTCTCAGATCTTATGAAATGTAAACAAAAGGGTCGTTGTTAGCATAATGTAAATAAAAAGTTCACGGACCCATTAAAATGTAAATAAAGGAGGCATTGACCTGATAATGTAAACAACAGTTTTTGCTTTGACTAAGTGTAAACAAACCCTTTGACCTCCTAACAGGTGAACAAAGAGTTCATTGAAAACGAGAAAATGTAAATAAAAGGCTCATTGCTATGTTAATTTTTTGCAAGAAACTGCTCTTTACTCGGAACCGCCGATGTTGGACCACTATGAGATATAGCTGTCTTACAAAGTCATCAGCCAAAATTAAGTTCTACTGCAATGTACGAATATAAAACACGTATTGTTCAGATCGGATCTGTGAAAGGTATTAGAGCTTCGGTGCAGCTGAAGTTAACGTTTTTTCTAAAGTTTTAATATAAAGTTTTGCTATAACTGAAGTTATTCCACCTCTTTTGCTCCTTTCAAGTTACAAGTGTATAAAATTACTTTTTTCGAATTACTTGTTTTATAAAGAAAATTTAATTTTTTTTTTTTCATTTGTAAGGTTTCCTTCACGTCAAGACCCTAATTTCCCCATTTTCCAAAATTATCTTAACTAGTTTGGTCGTGTTCCCCTGAGTTACAAAAGACTTAAGAAACGAACTTGACAGTAAAACAAATGATTTGCTGATTGTGGGAATATATAAACACTTTTTAAATGCTAAAATCAGCAAATTACTACAAATATACACAATTTCTTGTAAGAGTTCGTTAAACCATCTATATTTGTAAGTGAAACTTTTGTAAAATAAATTATAAAAAAAATAACGTTAAGTATAAAAGTAAATAAAAGAGGAAGGATAATGTATTGAACATCAAATTGGAAATACCAAGGGCCTTTCTCCCCTTGATATTTTTAAAGCTGAAAATATTTGTAGATTCTCGTACCGCATTTAAGTTTTCAAATCTTGTTTCCTTGCAGGTCTTTAAACGACATGACATAACCAACTCAGCACCGAATTTCATGCGTCGCTGAAGCGCAAGAAGAATCACACGGAGCCAAATTTGGTAGATATGATGGTTTATCGATGGTGTTCATTGCGTTTTTGGTGCATTATCATTGTGTGAAATCCATGAATTGTTCTTCCACAATTCTTGCCGTATACGTCAGATCTTCTCACGCAAATACTCAATACGGCCAAATAGAACCCTTTATTGACCGCCTGTCCCGCCGAAAAAAATTCATGATGCCTCAAACCACGAATATCGAAAAAAGAATGAGTATCACCTTGATTTTTCAACGGCTTTAACGTTGGTTTCGGCTTGTTTTTTCTTTTATTCCGATAATTTTGACTTTTTTGCATGTCAAATGCATAAACCCACGTCTCATTTGCAGTTATAATGCCTCCATTAATGTGCGATCTGAATTCGTATGATCAAGGGTTATCAAAAAAAAAAAAGAAAACTTTATCGGGACAAGTCGAGAAAGAACGCTTTTCATACCCACAATATCCACCAAACTCATTTGTACCACTCACAGACTCTTGCTTCTGATAAAACTGAAGCAACGTAAGCCTTTTCTTATATTCACAACGATTTTGCACACCCAAATTGGTTAAAAACACAAAATTTGAGACTAATTCTTTGTTCGATATTTTTATCCATTGTAAAAATCGCAACTGAGATGTACCGATTTAAGCAGCTTCTGTAAAAAAAATGGTTGACAGATCGTGCTCATATTTGGTATACCCGAGGAATTTAATTACAATTACTGGGTGTTTTTTTGTCTTACAGTCTGTCAAGTAAGAGCGTGATTGACTTTAACGACAGTTAATGAAAGATTTCGCTCTAATTCCTTGGCGAGCCGATAGAGGGAAGCTTTGTCCTTGATGCATTGTTAACAAAGGTTCAGTTGTTGTTGAACTTTTGAAAGAGAATCACGTTAAACGCCATGTGTGCTAAGTACGCGTCGCGCTATGAGGCTGTGTTCTTTTGCATCCATTCGAAAGGTCCCAAAATGTCGCAATCAGCGGCTGCTAAATATATGAGAAAGTCGAAGGCATTTGTGCAGAAGTGGATACAGCGATATAAAGTGGCTAAAAATGTCGATGATTTACCAGAACGTGATTCGATAGGAAAAGTGAACAAAAAAGATGAAAAAAGAATAGTGAATCTGTTTTCGCGGAATCCTGCTTTAACACTGCGGCAAGGATAAGCTAAATTAATGGCAAAATGTTTAGATATATCCTACAATCTTTCTGAACCCTTCTTCATACTCATGATCTGAAATGGCGCAACACAATGAAGAAGCCTCTGAAAAACTTGTGACAAAGCGACTCGCTTGGGCGCATAAGAATATTGATAGAGATTTTGAAAAAGTCATTTTAACTGATGAATGTTCTATATGGGCACGTTCTGTCCTTACGCGAGCCTGGTCAACTTCCACCAATGGGCGGACCGTAAACCATGGAATAAAGGTGCATCTTTGGGGCTGCTTCTCAAAGCAGGGATCTGGCACTTTGTACCTCTTTACTAACAACCTAAAGGCCGAGAAAACGATAAAAATCTACAAAAAGGCTTTACTGCCATCTGCCAAACGATGGTTCATCACAAAAAAGGAAGATTGTATTCTGCAGGAGGACAACGATCCTAAATACCGTAGCAAGCTCAGTGGAAAACTCAATCTGGCATCGTTACATTGGATTGGCCATCGCAGTCGTCCGATGCAAACCCTATTGAAAATGTGTGGGCATATATTAAACAAAAGCTTCGTGGAAGAGGCACATGCACTTTGAAGCAGTTGTCTTACGAATATCGTCGGATCTGCAGATCCTTGCCACTAGAATACGCCGTCCAATTAGTAGAAAGCATGCCTCGGAGATGCCAGGCAATTATCGACGCCGGTGGTGACTGGACATATTATTGATCTAATTGCATCATTGTTTGTAATGTGTACAATGTATGTATATAAACATGAAAGTTTCATTAAATAATTTTTTTTTTTTATAAGCTAACACAACAACGCTCTTACTTGACAGACTGTAATATTTATATGTTTATCGACGTTTCTTTCTGAGTATTATATTATATACAACTGCAAACTTTAAGCGTTAAAAAATATTCGTTTTTCATTGACCCACCCTAGTAACATAGTTATATATTCATATGTATGCCAAAATTTCCGTCAACAGCATTTCCGAAAAAGAATATGCGCCCACATCACCGAAATCGACGAAACCGAAATGCCACATTTACACGGCATTAACCACTTGTAAGTGGCTACACTTCGACTTGATGTGTGCATTTGTGTACAAATTGTTGCAGCAACATTCTCACATTGCCACCGCATGCCAAACTATACTAGTATCTGATGACTAGTTTAGTAACAATGCCACATGGCAAATGCTTGCAACAATTAAATGCGCTGTCAATGCTCAATAATTTGCCAATGAGCGAAAAAATTCAAAACCCTATTCAGTTGTCAAATATCGCAAGCGCAAGCTCTCGAAAAGCAACAAACACAGCGTCAAAGCGTCAATGGCAAATGCCGACAATAAACAGTTACAAACCGGCACAAACACACGCACACACATGCACACATGTCAATGAAATATGTGTGTGATATATAGTTGTAGGCACAAAGGCACAATCAGAGCGCAATTATCTCGACAAGCAAAAACAACAAAGCGCAAACATGTGGCGTTGCCAACCGGCAGCCGGCAGCCGGCTGCTGGTGCGCCAACGGTGATAGTGGTAGTGGTGGTGGCGGCAGCAAGTTCGTGAGCAGCGCAGGCAATTGTTGCTGACAGCTAAGTGCTGCGCGCACACTAATATGGCACCGCAAATGCAATTAAACAACCAAACAACAATAGCAACAAGCACAAGAGCTGCCACGATGGTCAATGCAATGCAACAATGGCAGCAGCGGCGGTGGTAGCAACAGCGGCGACAAGTCATTTGGCAAATGTGCAGAGCTCAAATATGCCGCCACCGTGCGGCAACAATGCGGTATGAGTTAACAAATGTTGTTGTTATAACGTATGTTGTTGTTTTCATGTTGCTGTCGTCACATTGCCATAGCAAAGTCGCCAAAAGTGGCCAACAACGGAAAATGTTGCGTCGCCGCCTAGCCGGCATTTGGGCAGCGGCGAAGAGAACAACAACAAACAATACAAAATACAATAATGAATAAAAAAAGGTTAAAATATCGACAGCGAGGAAACAAGATAAGCGCTGCAATGCAACAACTATTATGCATATGCAGGTAAGTATGTAGGTAAGTATGTACATATGTATGTGTATATGACAGAATGCAATAATACTCGCCTTGTATGCCAGTACACATGCTTGCGGCATGCCACCAACGGCAATCACTTCGGCATTGTCAGTAGCGCATGTTCGGAAGGAATTAATTAATTTTCAGTGACGTCATGGCAGCCATACTTAGTCGTGTGGCGTCGTTGTTGCTGACAATGTTGTGCCGACGCTTGCGAAGATGGCAGATTGCGTGCAACATATTCGTAATTCAGTGGTTAAGGTAAAGAAGTCAATGCCTGAGCTGTTTGATGAACTGTTAGACAAATGTGCGATACATTTTTTTTTTGTCATTTGAAAAAAATAAAAAATCTAATAAAGGCGCTGGATTATACCTATCACGCACACAAGCACCAGTGGTTTTCCAATTTTTACTTTTGGCCCCATTTCTGAAAGAGAAGGCCCTTAATATGTTTTCAATTTATAAAAAAATATGTAAACATATAACCTACCATCTGATCAAATTTGACTCGGACTGGTCTTTTTAAACAGCAGGTGCAACCCGACTCCATACAAACACAAGACAAGACGTGTTTTTTTTTTGAATATGACGTCAAAACTGTTCAAAAATCTACCAAATAGTCGAATCCGAAAAAACCAAGTCAAAGTCAATCAAAAATTTGGTGATGCTGATGTTCATCATTTCTTTTAATTATCGTGGTGTCTTGTGGCACAAGGTCAAAGGGATAATAAGGAAAATTACTTGACAATTTTGAGGCGTCTAAATGATTGTGACTTACTTTTGGCCAAACACGAAACCAGAGCCACCGTTTTCGCTAGATTTGACTCGCAGTCACTTTTTTCTATTTTCGAAAATAAAAAAAAAACTTCATCGGTGAACGCACTGCACGTCCATTGAGTTATTCGCTGAAGGTACTAACGTTCGTCCCAGGCGAAGAAAATTAAATTAAGCATACTCGCATTATCCCAAAAGGAGCCAATTTTGGATAAGGATGTGTATTAAAACATCTATGTGATTTTTTGTTTGTCTTACAGTCCAGGTATAATTTGATCAGATGGCTTAGTAGTTATAAAGAGTAAGATATCTAAAAACAAATAAGAAATGTATAAGTTCGAATGTAACCGAATATTTCATACAATAAATACCTTCAGGTGTAAAGGTTTGTAAGTTTTATGAGGTCTAGGGCAAGTTTTCACAAAATTTTTGCCGATTTATGCGGTATAAAGTTAACTGGAAGTCTGAAAATCTTTCTATTAGATATATGGGGGCTAAAGAAATTATTAATCCGATTCCACCCATTTTTGACATTTAGTCATACTATTATTAGAAAAGGATTCTCTCCGAATTTATATAATATAGTATATGTATCTCACGAATTGGCGGAATTTCCAATCAAAAACTAAAAATTGGAACTTTGATATAGTTTTATCCCGATATATTCATTCGTGATTGATTTCCATGCTGGAAATTGAAAGAATCGGATGAAATTTTATAATTTTATTCTATAGGAAGTAGGCTTGGTTGTAGTCCAATTTCACACTGGAATATATGAATAATAATATGAGATAATGTTAAAAATTTTGTCGATATCGGTCGGATAAGTCCTGAGATATGAGTTCGCACCGAAATGCGGGCGGTGTCATGATTTTTGACTCCACCTTCTATAAAGTCCTCTTGCGTAAAAGTGTAAAATTTTTAATTTTTTAATGGAACCATTATATGGGGAGAGATCATTTATTTTCATACAATCATTAGAAGTTCTTATAAGATTTGTCCCGGACAAATTTGGATATTGTATCTTAAGTAGTTTAGAACATATGTATACATAAAGGGTGATTTTTTAAGAGCTTGATAACTTTTTAAAAAAAAAAAACGCATAAAATTTGCAAAATCTCATCGGTTCTTTATTTGAAACGTTAGATTGGTTCATGACATTTACTTTTTGAAGATAATTTCATTTAAATGTTGACCGCGGCTGCGTCTTAGGTGGTCCATTCGGAAAGTCCAATTTTGGGCAACTTTTTCGAGCATTTCGGCCGGAATAGCCCGAATTTCTTCGGAAATGTTGTCTTCCAAAGCTGGAATAGTTGCTGGCTTATTTCTGTAGACTTTAGACTTGACGTAGCCCCACAAAAAATAGTCTAAAGGCGTTAAATCGCATGATCTTGGTGGCCAACTTACGGGTCCATTTCTTGAGATGAATTGTTGTCCGAAGTTTTCCCTCAAAATGGCCATAGAATCGCGAGCTGTGTGGCATGTAGCGCCATCTTGTTGAAACCACATGTCAACCAAGTTCAGTTCTTCCATTTTTGGCAACAAAAAGTTTGTTAGCATCGAACGATAGCGATCGCCATTCACCGTAACGTTGCGTCCAACAGCATCTTTGAAAAAATACGGTCCAATGATTCCACCAGCGTACAAACCACACCAAACAGTGCATTTTTCGGGATGCATGGGCAGTTCTTGAACGGCTTCTGGTTGCTCTTCACCCCAAATGCGGCAATTTTGCTTATTTACGTAGCCATTCAACCAGAAATGAGCCTCATCGCTCATCGGACACGGACGCGAAACACATTTCGAACCGAACACTGATTTTGGTAATAAAATTCAATGATTTGCAAGCGTTGCTCGTTAGTAAGTCTATTCATGATGAAATGTCAAAGCATACTGAGCATCTTTCTCTTTGACACCATGTCTGACATCCCACGTGATCTGTCAAATACTACTGCATGAAAATCCTAACCTCAAAAAAATCACCCTTTATTAAAACTCTTAACGAGTTATGGCACTTTATAGATTTTCATTTAATGGCGTTCTGTGGGCATATCAGTGGTCCAATTTATAAACATCTACGAACTCGTCCACACTTTTTTGTTTGTCGCGAGCAAATGTTTTTTATTGATACAAATTCTTCAAAGAGGGTCGAAAACGCTTTAACATTCGAACAACGCCAGGACGGCCATCAACTGAAAATCAACACCTCAATAAATAAAGGTGCTTGAGAATGGACGATTAACAGTCAAAGATCTTACTGGCATCGTTTGAATACCGGAAGGATCAGTGAAAACTATTTTGAAGGAAAATTTGAGTCTAAGAAAAGTGAAAGCAACATTTGTTTCCAAAATTACTAAATTTTTGCGAAAAACGTCGCGTTAATATCTGTGAAACAATGCTTTCCGACTACCAAGATGCCATGAAACAACGAATTATTACTGGCGATAAGTCTTGCATCTATGCTTACGACCCGGAGAGAAACGATCAAATGGATGAATATAGTGACAAGGTGAGCTGAAGACGAAAAAAACCACTTCAAAGCAGGTCCAAAATCAAGGATACGTTCAAATTTTTTTTCGATTGTCGAGGTGTGCTGCACTCCGAATTTCTTCAGACCACAGTCACTGTCAACAGAAGATGCCATTTGATTGTTAGGCGTCGTTTGTGCGAAGCTATTCGTAAAAAGGGGACGAAATTATGGGCGACAACTCTTGGTTTTTGTATCACGCAAGTTTTTTGCCAAATTTTCAATCTATATCGTATCGCCGTATTCACTTGATTTGGCTCCGTGTGACCACGTACCGTTCCGGGGAAACCGTTTTGAGTCAATTGAAGACAGAAATTTATTTTAAAAACTGTTGCGAGGTTTGGAAAAATTTTTGGCACAAGTGTATTGGACCCAAGGAGGTTTACTTTGAGGGGACGATATAGATTTTGAAGAATAAATTAAGAACTTTAAAATTTTGAGCAAAGTCTTATTGGTTTTTGCTCATTGTGGTATATCTAAACTACCATACAACTCGGCAGGTGGAGTTGCGATTGGCATTTCTATAAATTTTCTTCAATTTGTCGGATATAGTTCAATTTAAAACATCGTTTTGTCAGAATAAAAATAAAAAGGTTAATGAGTTTTTGAGATGCTCTGTCTAATTATTAAAGATCTGCACAGTGATATTTTTTTATTGGGTAATTTGAAACAGCAATCTACGAGTATATAAATGGTTTTAGAATTTGTGAGCGAATTAAACATTTGAGTAATTGTTATGTTTCACTAAAGACATGTAATTACGTACCAGTTTACTTTTAACTTTTATAGGGGTATCAATAAAAATCGATATTACCATATACCGGCGAAATACCTTCACTTACAATTTCAACACCTTATTAACCTTACAACCGTGTCGTTGCAAAACCACTAATTAATTGATCGTTTTAATGTCGCATTACGTTAGCTAATTACTTGTCGGCTTCGTTTTGCTATGTATTCCGTAACCTGATTGCCATTTTGCCGCGGGCAATGCACCGTTATCATAACTAATGACTTGGCATTTAATCATACTCTTGCGGGCCATGCTATGAACGCGTTTGTAGTTACAATAAAAGGGTATTAGAGATGCAGGAAGGCGCGGCTTAGGTTGTATTTAAATAATTTGAACCGATTTTGGCGCCTTGCCGCAAAGGTACCGTAAGGTTAATTCGAATCTTTACAAATGTGGGTGTGTTTATTTGCGTGTCACGTTGGCATGTGCCACTAACAAGTGTGAACACCATAAAGAACACTGTACACTTACATAATTACATATGTGTCCATACTGTATATAAGTTCCTATGTAAATGTAGAATATTTGCCTGAAGTAATTTGCATTTTTATTCACCGCATGGCGTCCACAATTAATTTATGCTTGTCACTTTGAAAAATTAGTGGATATTACCGTTATTCGTGGCTTCACACATTTTTAATTGGCTCATAGTTTATTGTCGCCGTTCGTTGACGGTTTTAATGTTATTGTTGAGTTTGGCATGGCTTGAACTCATAGATAAACGAGCGTTATTCAACACCTTGCAAAATTTATGGTTGATTATTGTAAAATTCTGTCTCGCTATTTGCATACCAACAATGTACCGGTATGTTACACATTTGCTTATATAAATATGTATGTAGATTGGTTGCTTAATAAGGCATTTAGAAACATGTACACGTTCCTATTATATGGATAGTAATTCGATATCATTGACACTTGGCTGGCTATAAAAGAGCTTAATTAAATGCTATTTAAAGGAGCTGGTTAATATTGCAAATTAATTGCGCGAAAGACTGCAATTTATGCACATTTTATACGAGAAGTTGTTATTATCAGCTGTATTCGTTTTGTCAAGCATTGGCGAGTAGCGAATCCACCACATTTTAACAGCTGTTCAAACAAAACGGCATAACTTAGAACAACCTTGCGCTAATATGCTTTCTTACACATCCGCATATGCATTTCGTTTCTCTCTTTGTGGAAGGAAAATTTTTTTATTAATCTTTAATTTCTAATTTTAATTATTTAATTCAAGTGTGTTTATTTTATCCACCGAAAAGAGAAAAAAATACCTTTTTTTCTTCTGGTGAAATCGCGATCGCGATATCGAAAAAGAGGCCAGAACGATCGCTGTTCATTCCTTTGATGATTTGGTAAGGGATATTGACCAGCTGTGGGATCTGCATTTGCGTTGTCATTGTGGATGTTGTATAGGGTGTGGGTGTTGGTGTGTGGTGTAGTCATGTGGAATGTGAGCTGCGAGATGGTGAATATGGCATGTCAGTATTGTGCGTCTGAATAATGTTTTTTACTGGTGTGGTGTGTTATGTAGCCAAAGTCTGAAGTTATTAAAATCAAAAAACAAATTTTGTTTAAAAACACATTTTGTATTGGAATTTTTGACATTAAATACGTGAGTATGTCACGAGAATACAAACGATACCTCTACCCTTTGCGAGATTATGTCAGTTTTACATGCCAAGTGTAGACAGGTCCCAATACATTTGGTTTTTCCATTAGATGAGTGGATACCCTTTTTTCTGTTTTTTGCGGAAGCATGATCTGCCACAGGTAAGAACGGTCAATAAGGAATATTACCTGCAAGTTATGCGCAATTTGCGCGAAGTAATCCGCCAGAAACGCCCGGATTTGTGGAAGAACAAAAATTGGTTTTTGCCCCACGATAACGCCCCTGCTCACACACATCGTTGCTTGTGTGCGACTTTTTGGCCAAAAACAACACACTAATGATGCCGTAGCCACCGTATTCCCTAGATCTGGCCCCCTGTGACTTTTTCTTGTTCCCTAAACTGAAGAGGTCCATGAAAGGACGACGTTACGCTTCTCTTGACGAGATAAAGACGGCATCGAAGGAGGAGCTGAAGAAGATAAAAAAAAAAATGATTTTTTGAAGTGCTTCGAAGATTGGAAAAACCGTTTGCACAAGTGTATAATATCTCATGGGGATTACTTTGAAGGGGACAAAATAGATATTCATGAATAAATAAATAATTTTTGAAAAACACAAAATTCGCGATACTTTTTGAACACACCTCGTATTTCGCAAAGATACTGAAGTAAACATTTGCAGTAGTATTACTTGTCTAAAACGAAACTTGGAAGCAAAAAGAGTTTATATCAGTTTAAAGAGGTATCTGCATACTCTCTTTTACTAAATACAGCTTGTTTTCTAATGAGAAAAAGCGAATCCTGCCAATAAAACTAAATCATAATGTTAAAAGTGATCCTCGAAATGAATTTGAGGTCTGCGAATTCATTTATTTCCTAGAATATTTTATATGTTTGGAGGTTGGGTCCTGTATAGAAGTTCACGCCAGTGAGGAAAGTTCTATGAGTGCCATTCACTTGGGAGTGGCCAGAAACGATTATTTTACATACCGCTCAAGAAACGAACATCCGTTTGAAGAGGAATTAAAGTAAGAAGGCAAAACATCCCTCTACAGGGTTGTGCGCTGGTTTTGGGGCCCACCACATTAAAAACGCCCCTAATGAAAAGGAAAAAAGCAAACTCGGACGAGTGACCCCCCTTTTGATGACGACCATGGAAAACGCATTAAGGATTACGATTTAAGGGCATGTACCTTGAATGTCCGGTCCCTTAATTGGGAAGGGGTTGATGTGGGATTCGTGGTGAAAGAGAGACTCCGAATCCTGGAATTCACACCGGTGGATAAACGAATAGCCACAATCCGCATTAAAACGAGTTCTTCAACATATCGCTGATGTTTGTTTCTCTTCAATTACTCCTCCATTATTTCGGCTTGAACATCGTACGAAACTTCTTAGATGAGCAATACTAAATACACAATTTTATTGTTGGCCCTTAAGAGTATTAGAAACCTGGTAGTCTCCCCCACGAATACTTTGGAGAGCAAACACGCTTTTTCAATTTAAAAATAAATAACACCTTAAAAGAGATTATTTGTTCATATTTGCTCACAGTATACTTCGAAATCATTAAGTTACACAGTTTCTTCTCTTTGAAATCAAATTTATTGCAGTCTGGGTACTTTAAATCCCATTTAAGCAACAAGAAACACTCTACTCATAATCCAATAGATCATGTTTGCTCTGGCGCTTCCAATTCAAGGGAAATAAACGTTTCCACACCTCATAGCGATGCGTATTCAGACCTTCGCGCAGTACAATTTCCTCGCCAATATCCAAATAGTGCTGACGCTTGAAGCTAAAAGCGCGCCAACGTATATCGCGCAACTTTTCGTCACTCTGCTTGTTGGGATCGCTAATTGAAAATAAGGAATTTGTTATTTAAATAGAATGGCTAAGTAACACATACTGACACACCCTTTATAAGCGAATGCTGTGAACATTCTCGTTAGCTTATCGACAATTTGATATTCTCTATCGTCCTCAGTGAACATGCGGCTAACAGAGGGTTCCACAAATAAATACATTAGATCATCGTGATGCACAACACCTACAAAGAAAGAGAGGAATGTATTAGGTAACATCAAATTATCACAAATTTCCTGCCTGTGTGCATACCATAGGGTTTATTCGTTGGGTAGTAAATATGGCTGCGTTGGCCCTGAAAACTGAAGCGATAGTAATAGACTTTCGTCGAACGCGCGGCCAAATGTACAAAGCGATGGACGCCGAAACCCGTTAGAGCATCAGAGAAAAGCTGTAGTAGAATTTTTTTCAAGAGAACTGAATGATTCACATATCGCAATTGCACATACCTCCACCATTGGTTGTAATGTGCCGGCGTACTCCAAGGACTCCCTACCAAAATAAGCGTTCTTCAACTCCATACTAATATTCTGCGAACGAGGGCTGTTGGCGCTGTATAGGAAACAAATCGGTGCTATTTGCTCAAAATTATGTGCTAAGGTCTTCAGAAGACGCGGGCTCTCAAGAATCGCTAAACAAGATAATGGAAATAAATTAAACGATAATTGCTTTAAACCCTACACACATATTGCCTGTCCAGCGAACTCATCTTTTGTCCTGCCGGTTATGATGGGTATTTTCATGAAATTGCCATTCTGATAGGATCTAACAGGATCCTCTGTAAGAAAGC
Source organism: Bactrocera zonata (assembly GCA_037783105.1). NCBI lineage: Eukaryota > Metazoa > Arthropoda > Insecta > Diptera > Tephritidae > Bactrocera > Bactrocera zonata. The sequence goes on along the minus strand of JBAWJQ010001790.1, from coordinate 472,501 downwards.
GTTCCTGACCATAATCCGGTTCGATAACAGGTTTCCACAATATCAGCGGATTGTTGCGTCCGAACTCGAACATATGTGGCAAAGTGTTGGCGTACTCCAGATAATGTTTCTAGAAATGTAAAATTTATTAGTTTTTTTTTTATGTAGGGTTTCTGAATAATAATCAGGTCACGTACAGAATTCAAACAACTCATCATATCCGTTAAATTTTCGGTGGTGCAATGCAACAAGGCTGCTTGACGTACAGCCAAGTTCAGCTGTTCCATCGGTAATGGCCACTGTCCCGTTACTGCACCACTCATAACGATTGCTTTGTGAAATAGATTCTTAGACATCGGCGAAACCATATGCAGTGTAATACTTATAGCACCAGCACCATAGCCCAGCAGGGTTACCGAGTTGGGATCACCGCCAAAACGTGATATATGTAATTTCACCCAACGCAGTAGCATCACCTGGTCCTTCAGACCCATGTTGCCCAATGCCTCCTTAGTGCCGGTGCTCATGAAGCCAAGCGAACCCAGCCGATAGTTGAATGTAACTAGTAAAATATTACGATCCATAAAATATTGTGGTCCAGCGAAGTTTTTACTTTGTCCGGAGAGCGCATAAAAACCGCCCGGATGTATAAATACAATAACCGGCTTCTTCACATTCGGTTCCTGTTCTGTGGGCAAATCACGTGTATAGATATTGACACGCAAACAATCCTCCGAAACATCGTCGCTATAAAGGCCGGGCTGCGGACAACGCGGTCCGTCGAAAGTTGCATCGAAAATGTCAAACCACTGATCTACTGGCTCGGGCGGTTTGAAGCGCAACGCACCCACGGGTGGCTTGGCGTAGGGTATGCCACGAAATGCATAAAAATTACGACCGATTTGCGAGGGCAACAGTGTGCCACGTATTTTACCCAACGCTGTGGTGAGCACCATGTCGGATAGCTCTCGATCGAGTCCCTCTGCTGTGTTGTTATCTTCACCATTGGCGCCAGTTGCAAGCGCCAGCACTGTGAGCAATGCACCGAATGCGGACAAACTGCGCAGGCAAAGTAAGTTCCACATTGCAACACTTTGGAAAGTTCCACAAAACTGAGTTCCATCCGTGGCAGCGTGCCCCTTTTATAGGTGCAACTGCTGGTGGGCATTTGATTTCGTTGCACATTCAAAATTGATTATCATTGCCAATTGCGTGGGTGAAGTTTTACAAATGATCTGCACCATCCAGAGAATGTCCGTTGACCACACACATGCGTTCGGTGCGATGGGGAGTGTTCTAATGGCACAGCGCACTTTCTGCGGCGAATGTGGCAATGCCAGTTCTTAGTAATGTTGGCCGTTGTATGCCGGAAGACGAGTCACGTACGATTTTTGCTGAATTAATGAAATCACCATTAACCGGGTCAACCGAACACATTTGCAATTTGGTTTTGATGAGATATTGAACAATTTCTAGTTTAGTTTTTATATTTTGCACAACGTTGGAATTGGAATGGCATAGAATTAATCCTGTTGACTGGCGATTCTTGTTTTAGGAGCTTTCATTTCCGTTTACTTAGTAACATATTCTGTAAATCTGTGTTTAACCTCTTTTATAAATGTGAGTGGCATTTTGGTGTAATCCACACATACATACACTTAATTTTGTACTGAAATTTTAGATAGCTCATTTGATTAAACTATGAACTGATACCTTCGAAGCCGCAAAGGTATTTACTAGAAATTCTGTAATTCTTTGTTATTTTAATGATTGGCATTGGCATCATCATCACCAAGATCTGATCGAAATTTATGTTACTTCGAAGCTCCTATTATAATATATATAGGGAAGTCAACAATGCCAAAACTAAGTTCAGTATTTCAGTAAAGCTAAATCTCAAAAATTAAAAATTTGATATGAACAATATTCACCTAAAATTCATATTGCTGTAACATTAAAAAAATCGAAATTGAGTTTTTTATTGCTTACGATTCACCACAACATATTATATATACTTATGTTCTCAGTAACATTTGGAACATTTTAAAGAGGAAAAAGTGGATTTTGTGCGTCGATTAATTACTATGGATGAGACTTAGGTCTATCACAATGATCTTGAATCAAAACAAGAAGCTAAAGAGTGGTGTGAACTCGGTTGTTTGGCTTCGAAACGAGTTTGTGCCTGGAAATCAGATTTTTGGGATGCGAGAGGAATTCTGTTTGTGGATTACTTGCAAACTGGTAAAAAAAGTAATTCTGAATATTATTGCAACCTTTTGGACCAGTTGAAGGAAAAAACTTCGTGAAAAAAACTCGGTTTGCAAAGAAAAAAAATCCTTTTTCATCAGGACAATGCACCGTGTCACAAGAGCATTTTGGCAATGGCTAAAATCGATGAATTAAAATCGAAAATGTTGGAGCATCCACAGTATTCACCAGATTTGGCCCCCAGCGACTTCTATTTGTTTCCAAAATTGAAAAAATTTATGCGCGGCAAGCGTTTTTCCTCAAATGAAAAGGTGATAACGGGTGTGAAGGCGTATTTTGCAGACCTTCCGGATTCTCACTTCAGAGATGGGAACCACAGATTGGAGGATCGTTCGAGCAAGATTATACTGAATAATAATGTGTATCTTGAATCATAGAATTTTGTTTTTCTTATTAAACGACAAAACTGATTGAACAACCTGAAAGCATAAAATTTTTAGCTTCCGCTGTAAAATATAACCGATCACCGCTTTATAACCAAAACTCAAATTTAGTTTCAATATGAGTGGTTTGTATTACATCGTTTATCCTTTGTCTGCAAACTTATGAAAAATGGTGATACGTTATTTTGCTTTTTAGGTGACGATATAAAGCTTTCACTCTTTACTGTTCAGATAACTTGAAGGGGATCTTTACTGACTTAATCTATAAAATGTGTTTCATAGGAAACTTATTCAAATCGATTAGGTGTTCAAATGACTGATATTGTGAGACAAGAGTTTTCACATTTGGCGCCCTCTTAACTTTTGCCACCAACGATTGTCCTGAATATTGCAACATGTTACATTTTTATTTATTGGGACTTAACCCTAGCATACCATCCATATGTACTGTGGACCTCAGCTAGACTCCAGGGAGGTTTTTGTGCGTTATCTTAGTTTTACTCAATCTATTCATCTGAAACCACCGAAATTATGGACGAGCAACTATTGGTTCCTTCATCACGATAATACACCTTGTCATCAGTATTGCATTGGTTCCTCGAGGCTTTTGGTCAACAACTTGAGACACAATTGGAGATAAAAACCGAATATATGATGGTCTTAAAGGCTATACCGAAAAAAGCCATTCTGACGGGTCTCCTTCCTTTTTTACCACAGCAGTATCGCTCTACATATGGTTAAACTTTGTTGAAACAACCCAGTTTTATCTTTATCACTAGAAGACCAGCTGTGATAATTCTTCATTTAGGCTTGAAAGAAAAAAATAGCTTTCTGCAGTTATCTTGCCGAGATCGAATAAGCTCCTATAACCAGAGTTATGCTTTCATTGGCTCATTATACATAATTAGAGAGATTAAAGTTTAAAGTCACAATTAAAGAGCCTTTATCTTAAACAAGCACAATCGGGTGTCCTTCCTAGAACTCCAAACCAAAACACTTATTTAAGTTTATAACCATGTATGGTATATACTGCATACACCTAATGGCTTTAATTCAGAACAATGAAAGAGCAAAGAAGTGTCGGCATTCAACTTAAATTTCCACCTTTTTGATGTTTTTTCACTTCTTTGTTTTTGTTTTTTATTTTAGTGTTTCTTAACGAAAGTGGAGAGGCGGCATTATCTGCTTAATCAAAAGGACACCCGAACTGCGCTTCTTAAATCTTAAATATACACCAATTTAGTGTGAAATCCGACAAATCAAGTCAGGTAAATTATGCGTCAGTTTGTTTGCAGCAAAGAGCAGAAGAAAACGCATGAGATATAAGGAGATAAGAAATGAAACAAGCTTTTGTCTCTTGAACAATATATGCGTGCAATTCTTTTCCTTATAAAAATAAAAATACCACAACAACAAGGCAGACATAATAAAAGCTCTTTGAAAAGGACCCAACATAAAGAAGAAGGTTTTCAACATTCATATAATTCAACAACAGCTTTCTATTCGATTATAGAGATCTTTGTTCTTTTATGCATTAAGGAGCCACAAATGTTTTGAATGGAAGCTTAGCACATTAGTTCCAGGAAACAATATAAGTGTTTACCTAATTATTAGCTTGAGTTAGATTTTTTGGTTTGCGCAAAACTTGAACTCAATGCCACTGTGGGGCACTTTGCCGCTTTTCAATAGAATATTTAAGGTGCGGGAATATACTGTCCAGAGTGAGAAAAAAAGCCAACCTTTTAAGTTGTAGGACCTCTACAGTATATTTTAAATATTTCAAGCTGATGCCTTTGCTATTGCGAAAGCTGGCTTCTAATGCAGCTGCAAGCAGTGCCGGAGTCAACATCTACGTAGTCAGTTAAGCAATCAAGGCAGTAATTTCTTATTGCATATCGGACAGAAGTGTCATGGGAAGCAGAGCAGCAGTGGAAAGTGTTGCCAGAAGTAAGCAACTTCACTTCTACTCGATGCCAGGCCACAAAAGCATGGAGAGCAATGAAATAGTGGACGAGATTGCCAAGAATGGTGCACGGCTAATGTCCGAAAACGTGATCAACATTGGGAAATCCATGCTCTGCCTATACAGAACACGATCTAGACAAAAGCCTGGTAAAGGAAATGAAAGCACGATGGAATGAAGTACCTGTGTGTAAAATAATCATGAGCAAAACAGTATATCGGAAGTACACAAAATACTTATTGGCACTCGATAGACTTGAGGAGACTGTAGGAAGATGATGTGAATACCAACTGGCCACTGCCTGGTGGTGACACACTATCTCAGCATGGAGATGACAGATCGAGAAGACTGTAGGAAATGTCTAGAGCAAGGCACTAGAGAAACAATGGAGCATCTCTTGTACACTTTTCCCGCATTGACAAGACTACGCTGTAAGTACAGCAAGATGCACAGGAGGAGGTATCGACAGTAAAACCGCAGAGTCTGTTAAAATTCGCCACGCATTCTAAATGATGACTACTCTTCTTGTACCTAGCATTGAACTCCATCTGATAAGACAAATGACTAAGAGTCGTCTATGCGTGGCTTATTAAGCCAAAAAATGCGAGAATATGCTCGATTTCAAGTTAGGTTAATGTAAAACAACGAGTCTAGTTCTACGAAAATGTAGTGAGAGTAAATTTTTCTTACGCTAGTGATAGCCATCCGCCGGTAAGGCTGAGTATTTGTCGGATTGACCGAGTGTCTTGTGGATACAATATGCTAGAATATGGTAATGATTTTAAGTGATTAGATTTAGATTATTTATATAAGAAATAAATTTCCCGGTATTACCAATGTAGAGATGAATTTTTACCTTAATATTTGATTGGAATGCGAATCCACATGCACTAAAATATAAATTACAAACACAAGCTTTTTGGCTGAAACAACCACAGTTAGCAGCTTTAGAAAAAAGTAATAACAAGAAAAAAAAATCATCGTCAAAAATCGTCCCACTGTATATTTAAGTGTTGGCATTTTGTAGTGCAAACAAGACAAACGACCGGCGATATTTATATGCTCAAAAGAAATGATGACGATGATTATTTCTGCGCTTTGAACCCCATAATTTACAAAAGCACAACAATTCTTCAAGCGCGCGCAGATGAATAAGGATAATTGCAGGACTGAGAAGGTGTGACGGCTTCGTCGCGTCTTGAATGTGCGCTCGTATGTAAGTGTGAATGCGATTGCGATAATCCTGCTTTGCGCAGAGCGAGTGAGCATCCAATGGTTGGCACTGCACTGTGGGCGTGCTGTTGCCACATGTTGTGGCGTGTAAATTGCTGGCATAAAACATGAAAAATAACAAAAGTTTGCGATTAAAGGCACGAGTTTACGAATCTGAGGATAATCATTAAATATTTGACAAATTGCTTGTCGTTTCGCGTTGCCTTGCTACTTCGCTGCTGCGGCGCAGCCAAATTGGCATAACAATGTGAAAAATTTAATCATTTATTGCATTCACTTTTGTTGTTTTCGTTTTGGGTGCACGCATGCGCTGTGTATGTAATTACTGTCAAGGCAGGTGTTGCCACCGCAATTACAACAAGCAACAGCGGCAGCAGCGAGTGGCGGCACGAGAGGCAGCGACAGCGACGCGGTCACACATTTTCAACATTTCCGATTCATATCGAAACGCTTAATTGAAACATGCAACAAGCGGGCAATGGCAACAACAACAACTATATTTCCAATGCAATAGAGTAGAGAAACACACACACACATATACAAGCAAACACAGTGTAATGGACAATGGACAGTCATCAAACTGAGCAACGGGGCAGTGACAAGCGTTCTGACACACCTCCCAATAGAATTTTATACCGCAATCAGCTTATGTTGCCACCAACAACAATAACTACAACAACAGCAGCAATTATTTTGCCGGTGCAACATATATATTTACAGTTGCGATCGCTGATAGTTGAGCGGTTTGCGCAAACAAATCGAACGATTGACGGGAAAAATTCTATTAAAGCGCCAGCGAGTGGACGGACGAACAAGCGGGCAGTGCTGTGATTCATATCGTTGCAATAAAGGCGTGACGCAAGAAAATACCAACAATTGGAGAGCGGATTGCGGCACAACAATAACTGTAAATGCATGCTTAGCTATCCTGACAGCAATACCAAGACGACAACAACTACAATAACACAAGCATTGCACATAGGTTATCGCACCAACAATTCTGGTGGACAAAACAGCATTTAAATCACTGTCAAACGGTTGCAAATGTTTTCAACAATTGCCCACTGAGCAACACTTTTGCTATGCCTTCAAGCATGCTGTTGTTGTTGTTGCTTTCATTTATTTTTGCTGCAAAGTCCAAACTCGCACACATTTGCATCGATGTGTGTACTTATGATTGCATATGCTCGCTTGGCCCACATTGTGATTTGCCACAATTACGTGTCTCAGCGAATTTGTTTAGATGCCCATTGGCAATTTTATGAGCCGATGAATTATTGTAATGACTCTGAGCCACTCAAATTTGTGCGCCTTTAGGCCACTCAATATGCATACATATATGTACATATGTGTACGAAATCGGAAAACGATAGGCCAGCACACATACAAGTGGATGGCATTTTTATTCACATTCGTCACATAAATTTTGTTGCTTACAATCAAAACACTCGTACTGATTGTTATTTATAGCAGCGCTGACCTTAAAATGTTCCGTGTGTTGTGTGTGTGTGTTTTTAGCCTCTTTAACTTTTTAGCGCAAAAAAATTCGTAAATAATTTGGAAAGTTGCCTGTTTGCTGCGAAATTTCTTTTACCACTAATATTTAAATTAGCAGAAATAATAAGAGCATTCAAAAGCAGTGCGGCATATAAAAGACTTAAGACACGAACTTGTTCAAATATTAGTGCTTTAAAGTTCATATGGAGTATTAAGACTTTTTCTTGAACTTTGAGGGCACTACGGGTCGTAACAAGGAGTGGAATCTGTGATGAAGTGTGAAGGGCTTCGTAGAAGTCGGTGTCCAAATCGGATGTGCCACCACCTTTAGGTGAAATTCTATAACTACTCGATCAAATTCAACCAAATTCCTGATATGCTTCTTATACAGAGTGAAAAAGAACTACAAACATTCCTACAACCCATATATACAAATTATACCATGAATCCTTATCTTCTTCTTCTTCTTCTTTACTGGCGTAGACACCGCTTATGCGATTATAGCCGAGTCAACAACAGCGCGCCAGTCGTTTCTTCTCTTCGCTACGTGGCGCCAATTGGATATTCCAAGCGAAGCCAGGTCCCTCTCCACTTGGTCCTTCCAACGGAGTGGAGGTCTTCCTCTTCCTCTGCTTCCCGCGGCGGGTACTGCGTCGAATACTTTCAGAGCTGGAGCGTTTTCATCCATCCGGACAACATGACCTAGCCAGCGTAGCCGCTGTCTTTTAATTTGCTGAACTATGTCAATGTCGTCGTATATCTCGTACAGCTCATCGTTCCATCGAATGCGATATTCGCCGTGGCCAACGCGCAAAGGACCATAAATCTTTCGCAGAACTTTTCTCTCGAAAACTCGCAACGTCGACTCATCGGTTGTTGTCATCGTCCAAGCCTCTGCACCATATAGCAGGACGGGTATAATGAGCGACTTATAGAGTTTGGTTTTTGTTCGTCGAGAGAGGACTTTACTTTTCAATTGCCTACTCAGTCCGAAGTAGCACCTGTTGGCAAGAGTAATCCTGCGTTGGATTTCCAGGCTGACATTGTTGGTGGTGTTAATGCTGGTTCCTAGATAGACGAAATTATCTACAACTTCAAAGTTATGACTGTCAACAGTGACGTGAGTGCCAAGTCGCGAGTGCGACGACTGTTTGTTTGATGACAGGAGATATTTCGTCTTGCCCTCGTTCACTGCCAGACCCATTTCTTTTGCTTCCTTATCCAGTCTGGAGAAAGCAGAACTAACGGCGCGGGTGTTGAGGCCGATGATATCAATATCATCGGCATACGCCAGCAGTTGTACACTCTTATAGAAGATGGTACCTTCTCTGTTGAGTTCTGCAGCTCGAACTATTTTCTCCAGAAGCAGGTTGAAAAAGTCGCACGATAGGGAGTCGCCTTGTCTGAAACCTCGTTTGGTATCGAACGGCTCGGAGAGGTCCTTCCCGATCCTGACGGAGCTTTGAGTGTTGCTCAGCGTCAGTTTACACAGCCGTATTAGTTTTGCGGGGATACCAAATTCAGACATCGCGGCATAGAGGCAGCTCCTTTTCGTGCTATCGAAAGCAGCTTTGAAATCGACGAATAGGTGGTGAGTGTCGATTCTCCTTTCACGGGTCTTTTCCAAGATTTGGCGCATAGTGAATATCTGGTCGGTGGTTGATTTACCAGGTCTAAAGCCACACTGATAAGGTCCAATCAGTTTGTTGACGGTGGGCTTTAATCTTTCACACAATACGCTCGACAGAACCTTATATGCGATGTTGAGGAGGCTAATCCCACGGTAGTTGGCGCAGATTGTGGGGTCTCCTTTTTTATGGATTGGGCACAGCACACTTAAATTCCAATCGTTGGGCATACTTTCGTCCGACCATATTTTACAAAGAAGCTGATGCATGCACCTTATCAGCTCTTCGCCGCCGTGTTTGAATAGCTCGGCCGGCAATCCGTCGGCCCCTGCCGCTTTGTTGTTTTTCAGACGGGCAATTGCTATTCGAACTTCGTCATGGTCGGGCAATGGAACATCTGCTCCATCGTCATCGATTGGGGTATCGGGTTCGTTTTCTCCTGGTGTTGTGTGTTCACTGCCATCCAGCAGGCTGGAGAAGTGTTCCCTCCATAATTTAAGTATGCTCTGGGCATCGGTGGCTAGATCACCTTGGGGGTTCTACAAGAGTATGCTCCGGTCTTGAAACCTTCTGTAAGCCGCCGCATCTTTTCGTAGAATTTTCGAGCATTACCCCTGTCGGCCAGCTTATCAAGCTGTTCGTACTCACGCATTTCGGCCTCTTTCTTTTTCTGTCTACAAATGCGTCTCGCTTCCCTCTTCAACTCTCGGTATCTATCCCATCCCGCACGTGTTGTGGTCGATCGTAACGTTGCGAGGTAGGCAGCCTGTTTTCTCTCCGCTGCGACACGGCACTCCTCGTCGTACCAGCTGTTCCTTTGCACTTTCCGAAAACCAATGGTTTCGGTTGCAGCTGTACGTAAGGAGTTTGAAATGCCGTCCCACAGTTCCCTTATACCGAGTTGTTGACGAGTGCTCTCAGAGAGCAGGAGTGCAAGCCGAGTAGAAAATCGTTCGGCTGTCTGTTGTGATTGCAGCTTCTCGACGTCGAACCTTCCTTGTGTTTGTTGGCGTGCGTTTTTTGCTGCACAGAGGCGGGTGCGAATTTTGGCTGCAACAATATAGTGGTCCGAGTCGATGTTAGGACCTCGGAGCGCACGCACATCTAAAACACTGGAGACGTGTCTTCCGTCTATCACAACATGATCGATCTGGTTGGTGGTTTTTCGATCCGGAGACAGCCAGGTAGCTTGATGTATCTTCTTATGCTGGAATCTAGTACTACAGATAACCATATTTCGGGCCCCGGCGAAGTCGATCAGCCTCAACCCATTTGGGGATGTTTCCTCGTGGAGGCTGAATTTACCGACCGTAGTGCCAAAGATACCTTCTTTGCCCACCCTGGCGTTGAAGTCGCCAAGCACGATTTTGACGTCGTGGCGGGGGCATCTCTCATAAGTGCGCTCCAAGCACTCATAAAAGGCATCTTTGGTCACATCGTCCTTCTCTTCCGTCGGGGCGTGGGCGCAAATCAGCGATATGTTGAAGAACCTCGCTTTGATGCGGATTGTGGCTAGACGTTCATTCTCCGGAGTGAATGATAGTACTCGGCGACGGAGTCTCTCTCCCACCACGAATCCAACACCAAACTTGCGCTCCTTTATGTGGCCACTGTAGTAAATGTCACAAGGACCTACTCGTCTCTGTCCTTGTCCCGTCCATCGCATTTCTTGGACGGCGGTGATGTCAGCCTTTATTTTCACGAGGACATCAACCAGCTGGGCAGCGGCACCTTCCCAATTAAGGGACCGGACATTCCAGGTGCATGCCCTCAAATCATAGTCCTTATTTCGTTTGCCGTGGTCGTCATCAAAAGGGGGGTCTCTCATCCGAGGCTGTTTAAACTTTTGCATTGGGGGTGTTTTTTTACGTGGCGGGTCCCAAACCCAGCGCACAACCCTATGCAGGGGGTGTTTCGCCTTCTCACTTTAGCTCGCCTTCAAACGGATGTTCTTAGGCTACCCAGAGGATACTTGGTCAAAGACCGGAAGTCGTGAGCTGCTTGAGTCATATGTAAAAGAATCGTTTCTGGCCACTCCCGAGTGAATGGCGATCAGAGAACTTTCCTCACTTGCGTGAACTTCTACACATGACTCCATCCTCCTTATCTTACAATTTTTTAATCGAGAGTCAATGAAATTTTTAAAAAACTCAAGGAGCGCCTTTAAGGTATTCTTTATTTCTAAAAATTGTTGAAATCATACCATAACTTTCAAAGCCCTTAGATACCGAATATATGCATAACAGTGCATTTAAATGATGTTGAAATAAGTTTTCAATATACAGCTTATCAATTGTGAGTCTGCTTTTTCTTCTAGCAGAAACTCAAATATTTGATAGTTAAATATTGCAGCTAACAGAAAAATCGCTGTGGATCTAAGGGTCGTAGAATCGATCAATTGAATTAGTCTTGAAATGCATTTACTTACTGAAAATAAGACTATTTCGAAAGCGATAGCAAAGATTTTTATTAATAAACCTGAAAGTGTGCTTTTTCAACAGTAACATTTCCAGTTACATAATGATATACTATATGTGAGTATGTTTCATATTATTTAGTAATAAATAAAAATATAAAATAATATATGAATATTTATTTTCATATATGAAGATGAAGCTGCAGATTTATATAATATTTGATCTCTAAGAAATTTATCTCTATTAAGGGGTTACATGGGTTTCTTAGAGCAATAAACTGTTTTTTTTCACAAATTTTTTCTCATATAAAAAATTAAATATTTTATTAGAATTTTTTATTGTTACAAACATGCATTATTAACGAAGAAATTCTGAAGTTTTTGGAAAAATATTTTAAACTCGGCTATTGCGAGGCCATTTCTAGTGATCTCTCGGAAAAATGATGAACCCATGTTTGCAGGATAACTCCTTGAAAAATACATGTTTTAGTTAAAGCCTTAACTTAGAACTTGGACGAAGTAAAAAAAGTGAAAACTAGATTTTTGGCAGACATTTTTACAAACAAATTAAAATTTCAGTAAAAATTTCGCGGCATTGTTTTTCAAATAATTGTAAGCGAAAAATAAATTCTTGGTCCAAGAATTGTATCTCAAAGATCTGTTAAAATTTCAGGAAGATCGGTTGAGTGGTTCTCGAGAAATCTCGCCAACTGACTTCATAAGCACAGTTTCGAGAAAAACGTGTTTAAAGATTTAAGTGACAATATAGCTGACCTCGAGCGAACAAGTTCTCAAGGCTGTATTTCCGAAATTATTACTCGAATCAACTTAAAAATATAGGTGAATATTCTAAAGATGTTGTAGAATTTAATCTTATAAAAAATGAATCGCAAAATGTGTTGGTAAGCGCATAACTCAACAACGCCTGGACCAATTTGACCAATTCTTTTTTCTAAATGTTCGTTGAGGTTCAAAGATGGTTTTTACGGCAAGAATAATTCGAATAATTGCCGGAAACCCCCTGAAAACAGCCCTTTTCTTTTTTCCATACAAACGAATGAATGTGGGTTTATTAACAAGGCTATGGGAACGACTGAACCAATCTTGACGAAATTTTCAGAGAATGTTCTGTGTGGATCAGGGCAGGTTTAAAAATAGTAAAAACCTGTATTATTTTCATGAAGAAAAGTCGGAAAATTGGAAAATTCCAAAAAATTAATTTTTCCATACAAATTTGTTTTTAAATTTTTTTGTTTTGTTTTTCAATTATTTGAATCGTTCAAATTTGTCGTTTGATTCAAAAATTTTTGAAAATTATTCTGTGAAAACGTTATGTGTGTTGCACAAAAAGTGATCAATTACAGATTGAAATTTGTTACGATGCACACTGGTCGATTTCATAGGCCAAAAATAAAAAAATGAAAGTTTGAAATTTACCACTGTTTGTATCAAAGCTATTTCTTAAAACACCAATTAAACTAACGGTAAATACATTTTTTCTCTATCCCATTTGTAGGGGCTACGAAAAGCGCGAGAAGTAAGACAATAGAAACACGCGGACTGTGCAGTGAAAATTGCTCAAAAATTATCTCTTATAATAAATTAAATTGCAATATAAAATCGTGCTAAATCCCCATAAATCGGAATGAGTATTGATAATAGAGATATATGTTGTATAACAAAGTGGTTTTTATATAAAAATCTATTGTTTTATTATTTTAAAACAATTGTTTTATAAGAGCCCTTTTGAGTGGTATGTTTTTCTTTAAACATCGATTTCAGGTATACAAAAAGCTGTGATCCCTGTCTCGCCCTCAAATGAATTAAGCTTGTTTATATTAGTTAATGTTTTCTACGTCTATGCTATTGATTTCAGCTGCAACTTTTTGCAACTTTCTTTGTTATTCGTGTTATTCTACCAGGCATGCGATTTTTTGTGTGTTACTTTTTATAATTTTTTGTATTTACGTGTATGTATATTCGTGCATATTTTATTGTTTTTTTATGTTTTTTTCATCATATATATATGTACATATTGAGCTTTTGGTTTTATCATTTTCTCACTTTTATCAAATGTTTGTTTTATGCGTACTTTTATTTAGACAGATCATATCATATCATAATATCATATCATAATAATCATGATGTTTAGAAAATGTGTGAAGAAATATCACTTATCACCGAAGCAAATTTAATAAAGCTTCAGTATTTATTTATTTGAAGTTTCGTTAACTTGATATTAACTTTTTACCCTGCTATGATAACATTTTAAAGGAGAAACAGTTTTCCTGAGCAAATAAAGGTCCCAGAATCTGATGTTGAAATAAAGATAAAAAAAATTATTGCAGCACATTGCCTCACAAATGTAAAATGAACGGAATGAGCCCTCTAATTACCTATTATCAATAGGAATATGTGGCTTTGATGACAATTCCGGTCAGAGCGAATATAAGCAGAAATTTGAAAATAATAATTTGGAAGACAATAATTTATTTGTCACGACATATGTCCCTGTACAATTGATAATAAAATTGCAAACTGATGAAGAGCACAAGCAAATTTAGAAAAACTGCAAACCCTCGTCCACCCGCTTCGAATTCAATTTCAAAAGGAATCAAACCCTAAATGCACTAGATTTGTGCTAGATCCTGCAAAGGAATTAATTTCAAAATATTCCAGGTATTACCTTCTTTCGTCAGTCATAACATCGCTCCCGATGTTATTCAATATGCACCAGTTTCAATTGGAGAACTCTCATAAGAATCTGCTGAGTCAAGCAATAAGGACGTAAAGATGTATCGACTCCATCATACACGAAAGAACTAACGGATCGCTACAAATTAGGACTTGCTTAGCCGATTGCTTTTGAGTTTTGATCCTTTCATAACCAGTCAAAGAAACTATAATGCAAAAGTAAATCAATTTTCTTAAAATCAATTTTTGGTTTAGTTGAATAATATTCAAACAAATTTTTTTCGTTTATCAACTTTTTTAATTTAATATAATATATAAAATTTGTTGCCATCGGGGGGTGGCGGAGTGAGATACGGGAGAGGGATATTTTAAAAAACTTTGGCAAAAGTTTCACTTTAATATAGGTAGTGGAAGTATTTTTGGCCGCTGATTCCATACAAGACCGACCACTGTGCGATGCCACGAAAAGTTCGCACTAATATCGGTCGGCGTTCTTTTTGGCATCAAAGTATGGCAGCCCAAAACAAGGCAAGGCAAGAAGTACTCCCAAAATGCGATGACATACGTGCGGTATTATGGATCGCGGTCAATCAGGAAGCGATCGTCCCGATGTCACAGCAAGACTTTTCAAGCAACAGCTTCGATGGACTTTATCTTGAAGCAACGTACATATGGCGCTGTTAGGTGCTAGATGTACTCTGTTGAGTGGCAAAAGAGAGGTTTGCCGCACGAACACATTCTTCTTTGGATGGTGGATGGTGGTTGCACCAGATCAAATTGATGAAATCATGCAGTCATGCGGAAATTCATGATGCAGAGAAAGGTCCAGTATTATACGAAATGATGAAAACCAATATGGTTCATGGATCTTGCGGACACCACAATCCCTCTTCGGATTGTATGTCTGACAATAAATGCACGAAGCAGTATCGACGTTTCTTTCGGAAACACAAACTAGAAATGAGGGATATCCACTCTATCGGCGTCGCTCACCAGACGACAATGGCAGAACATTCAGCATTCAATTTAGAAGAATAAATATCGAAGTTGACATCACATGGATCGTACTAAGAGTATATTCACCATTATTGTCTACTTCATATTCAAACCTCATATCAGTGTTTAGTATTGCAGTTTGGTGTAATCGATAAAATACGTTTGAAAGTACGTCACGAAAGGAAGCAACATGGGGTTATTGGACTTGAGCGATACAGTTGATACATAAACTGCAATAAAGCGCTTTGTAGGACATTTACTTCTGCAATTCATGAACATTTTCCAGCTGTTGTGCGTCTCACAGTTAATTTGGAGAAGGCCAAAGTGTGTACGTCAACCCAAAGAATAGAGTACAGCCAGTGGAAACATCGCCAGCAACAAAATTAACACTTACGAGTTTTTGCTGAACTTTCGTCAGAGATCCGTTTGCGAGGACATTTGGAAATACCTTGATATTATACATGGAATGCATCGTTCAAGAAATAATTACGCAGAAAGCAAGGCCAACCAGTAGATGGACATCCAGGTGTGTTATCAACTAATGCATTGGGACGAATTTACACAATCCACCTGAAAAACGACGATTGTTTCTACCTTCGGTTGCTATTGATAAGTGTTCGCGGTTCAACTTCATTGGAGTCATTGCGTACTGTGAATGGTACGGTGTGCAACTTTTTGAGAAGCAAGCCAGCAATTACAATTGCTGGAAAATGAAAATCACTGGAATGCAAATGAAGTTCGCACACTTTTCGCGCTAATCATTTCGACATATCAGCCTTGCAATCCGCGTCTATTATGCGATACGAACAAAAATTAAATCGCCGAAGACATTTTATATCGTCTTCACTAAAAATTGGAAATGGATCAATTCCGGTTGATACTTCCGGTGGTTTGATATCAATTTCATCTGCCGTTTATCAGTTCACAAAATATGAACTCATCATGAATGTTCGGACATTGGCCAAATTATCGTAACTACGATTCCTTAAGTGTACGCGCAATGTTAGCTGCCAAAAATACCGATATTGATGACTTAAACTGGAAGTTTCAAAGTCAGTTTCCGAGAGACTTGCGCTCATACAAATCGATGGGTTGTCTTGACAATGAATGAATTATCCAGTGGAATTTCTAAATTCTTTGGAGAGGATTGGTATGTCACCGCACCATTTGCATCTCAAAGTTATATCTGTCGTTATTATGTTTCGCAATCTTCATGCGCCGAAACTGTGTAATGGAACCTGACTGATTGTGACGCACCTATCGAATACAAGGAGCAGAATGATTGATTCTACGAATTCCTTTGAGTTCTACCGATTTGCCATTTCAGTTCAAACGTATTCCGTTTCCAGTGAAAATTGCATTTGAGATGAAAGGACACAAGGATATTCGCATAGTGTGTGGCATAAATTTGGAAATGCTATGTTTCTCACACGGTCAAATATACGTGGCGTGCTCACGAGTTGGAAAACCATATTTTCTGTACACCGGAACAGAAACCAAAAATGTTGTTTATCAAGCTGTGTTGCATTGAAAAAAAAAAATGAAATGATAAATTTGACTTTCTTTTCATTTCAAAATACATAATTTCACGCAGGACAACGGTTGCGGGGTCAGCTAGTAGATAATAAATTTCTTTTTGTTACCCCGTAAACCCATCGGCTACCAAGCATTTTGCCGATCTGTAAGTCCGAACACGGGAGTTCTTTTTTCTATGGCATCACAAAGGACTATGTATAGTCCAAGAGCGATCTTGGAATAGCCACCTAACCTAACCTAACCTACCCGTAAACCCATGTAACCCTTTAATAAAAAAATTCTTTGTAATCTTGACTATTTCCACTACTATTATTGTTATTATTTCCTTTTTAATGTAAGTGAGTTCATCCAATCAGTCAGGACTTATAATAAATATCTAGAAATATCTAGGCTACATGAATAATATTATAGCATAATGAATATATGCATAGCAATGTTGTTTTCATAAAGTGTTTTCATTTAATTTATTCTTCATAATATCTTAATTTGACAATAATAATAATAAAATAAATATTTAGGAGTTTAGACCAATCAATAGCCCATAAAAAGGAAAAAGTTCTTTATAGCAGCTATATAATATAGTCCTTTCTGAACAATTTTTTTTGAAGGTTGTAACGTTACCTTGGAGAACCAACAATAAGAATTTTTTAATAATTTAAGTTAGCTAACCCAGAGATACATTACTTCAATAAACTTAAAATATATGCAATATGTTAAAAGGCAAATACTAGATCTCACAAATACTCGACGACTTAAAAATTTTATTTTTTTATTTATTTCACATTTTCAATACAGTGTTCAATGCATTTGCATTCAACTTGACTTACAACACTTTCAAATGCTCACTAAATGGCTATTAAAATGTACTTACATTTAAATAATTAATTAAACCATGCATAGTAATTTCGCAGAGCACAGCACAGCAGCAGCGAACGCCATCTGCAAAGGTGTGCAACGCGCGGATTGCGTGCAACAAGCGAGTTAACTTTAATGGCACTTAAAACAGGCACTAAATTCTGCTTGTGGCACGTAAATCAAATGTGCGAAATTTCACATTCCAAAGCGATACGAATCGACGACGACGAAACGATGCCATTTGCAGTGCGGCTGTCTGCTAACCTACCTACACACGTGTATGTACATATGTGAATTGGCAATGCGCGACAGTGTCATTAATGGAATTCGTTCACGCCTGCTGGCCGCGCACTCGCTGGTTCGCAGATTAGTTGCACCAATGACTTCAAAATTTACCACTGATTTGCAAGCAAAAGATTTATGGCGATTTGCATAATGACTTCTGCAACAACACAGGCATATATTATACATATGTATATTACTTGTAAATAAATTGATTTATATGGACGTGTAAGTATATAGTATACGTACATATGTGGAAGTATTTTTATGTGTGTGAACGTAATAAGGGGTATGTTGGTTGTGAATGCGGTGGCACATACGGCGGCAACAACTTGCAACAGTTTACACAATTTTGTAATTTATTGAGTTGCAACCGAAATCGAAATGTATATAATTAAAAAATCGACATGTGAGCAAAGGAAAAAATAAACATTGCATAAAAAAGCAAAAAAAAATGAATTAAATTCGCAACTTTTATGGATACTTAAAATAAAATTGGTGTGAATTTATTTCAAACGCAAATTTTTTCAACGTCAATTCTTGTTTTATTTGTTGTTGTTGTAGATAAGTTTGCGTGCCGCAGCTGATAACTACCTTGATGCTGCGTTCTTTACTCCACAGCTACTTTCATATGATTTTTGGTTTGCCAGAAGTATAGTAAGTGACCGTGATTAGCAACTGATTTTGCAACAACACCAAGTACATTAAGTTTTTATATTTACATATGGATTTTTAAAGCGAAATTTTTTCTTTTGTATCGAAAATATTCAAATTGTTTCGAAGATTTCAGGTTATTTTTTAAATTAGTGTAAAAGTTTGGTTTCTGAAATCATGTGCTGGGCCAATTGGCTTGAAATTTGCATACGACTTTCTTATCTGACAGGTAATGATAAAAGGAGGATGGAGTCATGTGTAAAAGTTTCCCCAAACTGGAAAGTTCTCTGACTGCCATTCACTTGGAAGTGGCCAGAAACGATTCTTTTACATATGGTTCAAGCAGCTAACGACTTCCGGTATTAGATCAACTATCCTCTGAGTACTGGTAAGAACATCGGTTTGAAGGCGAGTCAAAGTGAGAACGCGAACCATCCCTATTCAGGGTTATGCGCTGGGTTTGGGACTCGCAACGTAAAAAACACCCCAAATGAAAACTAAACAACAGCCTCGGATGAGACACCACCCTATTGATGACGACCATGGCAAATATATATACTATATAAATATCTTTGGCACAACACTCGGGAAATTCAGCCTACACAAGGAAACATCCCCAAATGGGTTGAGGCTGATCGACTTCGCCTTCGCATAGAAAAATTCACCAAGCTATTTCCGGATCGAAAAGCCACCAACCAGATCGAGAGCGGTTCGACGTCGAGAAGGTATTTCCAATTGGCGTCAAAAAGCGAAAAGAAAAAACGACTGACACACTGTTAACTATAACCATGTAAGCGGTGCCTACGCCTGTGAGGAAGAAGGATAATGATAAAAGGAATACATATAAGAAATAAGTACATTTTTTTCTAATAAGTTCGAAATTTACGCTTTTCTTAAGTGTAAGACCAAAAAAGACTCTTTTGCGAAAAACATTTTTGACTAACATTCATCAGGATTTAAGATAATTTTAAGCAGTAAAATTTTTCTGACCACGAAACAAATATGCAGACATGCAAGTGAATATAAATCCTTAAGAAATAATTTCCATATGTGCGATTTAGTGAATTCCAGACATAAATTTGATTTTTTATAAGCATACATATATAATATATATATAATATATTCTTTCATAAGTATATGTGTCCCACTTTGTTGTTCGCACATTCGTCTTATCTGCCGTTAAACATCAGCAACACAAGCAGTATACACTCACACATACACAAATGTAGCTGTTGTTGTTACTGTTATGCGCCTGCAATTCATCTTCGGCTCGTTATTGCATTGAATTTTATTTCTCCATTTTCGTCTTCGATTTAACTCATTGATTTGCCGACGCGATTTCAATTCCACTTCGACGCCAACTTTGCATAATTAATTTCATTTGCACATGCAACCAACATACAGCGCCTCCAAACTGGAAACGCCGAAGTGTTAATAATGCCGCAGCTGCGCATGCGCAACGCGAGTAAGCCTCACCAGCGCCTTGCTCGCCCACCAAAGGCCAGCTCAGGCACACATAAACACACATTTTTACATGCGTTGCAGCACATTGCAGAGATTGTTGTTGTTTCTGACTGGCAAACAGTCAGGCAACAATCGCAAGTTGTTGCTTGTTGTTGTTGGCGTCTCAAGATGTCGTGCCCGTGATTTGTTTTGAGAAATGTTGGCAATTTTTCTCTTTCGATTCACTTCAAATTTAAATAAATTAAACAAATTTGTGTTTTGATTAATTTGTTGTTGCTGTTGTGACTCGCTGATGGAGTGTTCAGGTGCGTGCAATTTGTTCGCATATCGCATGACATAAGGTATTCGCACGACTGCCAGTGTTGATGTGAAGCGATTTTTCAAAATGCTCAAGTACAAAAATGCATTAAGAATTTTTTCGTTGCAATTTTTTGTGCTCTTGAAAAAAATAGAGTGTAGTATATAATAGAGTAACGAACTTTTACGAAGGAGTGCATGAATTTCTGGTAATCGCAGTGATATGTGTAGTATTTAAAAGTATCCTGAAGGTTCCATCTCTGCTCTGAAGTACATCGATATGTACAACGAACCCTCGAATGAATTTCTGTCATCAAAAAGATTCCCTTAAAATCCGTTCACCTTACCTAAGCGTACCTCACAAATTGAAAAAGACTCGGCCGAGTAACTAACAAGGCGCAAATACCCAATTATGTTTTGTAAGCGATTAGTTCAGAGGTAGCGTGTCACTACTCCTTGTGTGATCCGTTTATAATTACTTGGAATATTTTTGAAATAAGCTCTGGGTTGAAATTTAGGTGCCTTCATGGATCACAGACTAGGCATATCCTGGTTCTGGCATATTGCAGAAAGAAAATGAGACTCCTCAGTGAAATTCGTTTGAAAGATCTAAAAGTGGTGGTACTATCATAATATACTTGTAATACTTGAACCTTCCAAAAGATACTACAATCTTACTTTCACCTTTAATTGGGCTATATCGTGGTTAACAATTTTTTCGACTGAATTTTACCATCTGATCAAATTTGACTCGGACTGATCTATTTAAACTGCGGGCTCAAGCCGAAATGATAAAAAAAACCCTTTTTGGAACAACGAGAGTCGACCATCCACCTCTTTTAAGCGAAAATATTAAAAAAGTTAAAGAAACAGCGCTAAAAAATCATTGTGTGGGCGTCAGAGGGATAACATAGGATCTCTGCACCTTGTATTAAACATTTTGGTGTGAATGTTTCAGGTGTGTAAAGTGTAAATGCTAGACTAGATTCTTTTGCAAATACGATGTCCAGTAGATGTTTGACAACCAAGTTCAGGTACCAATAACCATTAAACGCAGAAGGTATTCGGACGAACATAGCATCTCTTTTAGCGGTCGAGAATGATCTATTCCATTACAGCCAGGTCTATGTAAAGTAAACCAAGCACTTTCAACCCAGCAGCATTTCCCAAAACTATTTTGGGAAATGTTTTATATCCTCTATCAACACCAATCTAACCAATCTGGCAAAATTTTAGAGATACATTGTACATACATAAATCTTTCCGCCACTTGAGCTCGAGTGCTGATTCTATTGACCTCTCACGAGCTCAGCAAGCGCTGGTCAACAACCAGAACTTGAGCGGCTGCAAGACATTTCCTCTGAACTGCTCTTGGGAAAATCAATCCCACCGCAATTGTAGGTGTTCCAACTGGAAATGGTCCAATAAACTCAAAAGCAATGCGTCTGAATATTTTGTTGGATGTTTTTTGCCAATGCTGGATGGATGAATAATAGGCGAGGTGAAATTATCTAAGCACTTTTTGATATATTGATACTTCGGCGAACCTAACGAAGTGCCTGACATTGATATTAATCGCTTTAACAAATTTGTGGTAAGCGCAAAATGGTTGGTCGATCTATGAGGATCTGATGATCCATTTTAAAGAGTTTCTGGTCTATTTGGTTTTGGGGTTATGCTGCCATTCATTTGCTGCGATGATCAAAGCTACGATCTAACCTCACCTATATCCTCTCAAGATTGAAAGTTTTTCTCAGCGTTGATAACTTGCAAATCCTCTCGCCATATTCTCTTGGTGGTCACTACGCTGTTCGTAGATCACTTCTAATCCAAACTCATAGAAGTTGTGATAGTTAATGTTTGCTTTATGAGAATGTCATCTCACAAAATTATTATGCTCAAAGAGAATATCAAACCGCATTATATGTGACCTGGTCTACGAAAAGGGGGCTTAGGTGTCAAAAAAATCAATTTTCACTTTTTAGTTCACGTGAAAAAGCATCTCATCTTCCATCCAAATCAACTAAAAAGTGAAAATTGATTTTTTTGACACCTAAGCCCCCTTTTCGTAGACCAGGTCACATATATAACTTTCTTCCAGGAATCGCAAGAGATTGTATGCTTTATTTCAGTGACAAATCATATACTATAGTATAAAGTGTTATAGCTTTGAAATTTGAGCTAAACCTTCATTTGCTTCAAGTCTCTATTCAAGGAATTCTTCCTCAGCTTTTCAAAAAAATGCTATATTTCTGACGTCGACACATTGAGGGCAGAATCCGCTAGAACCCAGTACAAGTACTCCTTCTACACACAACAATTACCTACCTCATTTAATAAAGTGATTTAAGATAAAACAAAATTCGTAAAAAATAATAATTTTCACTTCACTTTAAACAAGTATTATGAATCAATTGTAATAATTTATTTAAATAGCGTCATTTAACAAATTCATTTGCCATTTGCTAACCAACAATTTGCATCAACAAGCAACATGTTTTATAGACCAATAAAGGCCGCTCAGATTTCAAGCCGAATGCTGTGCGACGCGCACATGTCTACGCTGCCCGCAGTGGCGAGAGCGCGCTAGGCGACGGCGCATGGGCACGAGCAAATGCTACTATGCCACCACCGAACCACGAGGCACCGAAAGCTTTCAAGTGGGCCGCGGTAATACATAAATTAGTGGCAAAAGCAGCAAATGTGATTAAAAACCAATTGGCGGCGCATAAAATCAGAGCAGGCAGCAAGAAGCCACAATAAATGGGCAAAGAAAAAGTGCGAATAACTATGTATGCAACGCTAAGAGCGTCTACGGTAGAGTAGACTCGCTGTGTCGTGCAATTGTTGCAGGAAGCAAGCGCCGGCAACTTTGTAAGCCACTAGATGTGTACAGGTATGTTTGTATGTGCGAACTGGTCTCTGGGTGCACACGAGCTGTTGTACTGCCAGTTTGTTGGTGCGCATGCGCGCTCACTGGAAAGATTTGTGGCCTGACAGGTGAAAATAATAGACCGACGCTTTAAATTATCCGGCTGCAAGCTAAGGCAATAAAGTGTTAGAGCTCGAGCGGGAAGTGGGATGCTGATTGGGTGCAAAAAATTTAGTGGAGGCGCGCAGGGAGAGGTGACAGGGTGCATAGAGTTTATGGCGGATTAGTGAAGAGGTGAAGTTGACCTGGTTTGGGTGGGTAGTTCGACTGTAGATCGCACAGAGGGGCGGCAAGTCAAGCTACTGTGCGCCATGCAGCTGCAGGAGCATCTGCGCGGCGAAGTTTGTAAAATCAGTGATTGTAGTTATGTCAAGGAAGCATGTGGTTCATATGTATATATATTATATATGCGCTGATGTCTCTCGCCACTTCGACTGTTTGTCTGTTTGTCGTGGCAAAATAAATGGATTTACATTTGCGGAAATTATAAAACGATTTGTTTCAATACCATTTGAAAATCCACACAAGCAACAACAACGAAGCGCGAAGTGCAGCAGCTGCAAATGCATTGCGGCGCGCCACGGCATCTTTCCAAGTCCGCCGCAAATGTATGTGATTTGTGGATGCGCACTTGTGGCAAGTACTTACTAACGTAGATGGATACTTAGCACATGCATTTAGCACACCACTAAGAGATTTGGCGGCGTCTGACGCCCGTTGCCCGACGACGCCGTTCCGCAACTTAACGCCACATTCCGACGCTCGTCGTCGGCCGCATACCGCTGCGTTCGTCTGCAACATGTTAAGTAATCAATTGCCATGAATTCTAGCATTTGGCAGTCAATATTTGTTGCCGCCATGCAAGTGGCAAAGCAAGTGCTTAGCGGTGTGGCAATGGCCGTAACAATGCCGGCAACACTTGCAACAACGACGACAATGAGTATGACGACACGTCAGAGACGCCATCAACGTCGTCAATGTTTTATTGCTGCATTGCCAATTTGGTCATAAATACATATGTGTGTTTGTGGACTTTTTGTTGTTGCTTTTTATTTGTGTGCATGCGCCGTGGCCTCGGTTCCACTTGTGGCAGCGTCATCTGTCTCTTACCACGCTGCACGCTTGTGTGTTGGCGCACACGTGTGCTCAGCCGCGCTTTTATTTTTGTCAGAGCGTTCGTGGTAAGAGCCACTTTTGTTGTTTCTTGTTTTTAGTACGTGCACTTCCTTGAGTCACCAAGCAATTGCTGTGTGAGTTTATTTCTTTTAATTTGTAGCGCTTGCCACTTTTTTCTCTGCAACTGCACGTGTAACATTTCTTCGGTCGTTCGTTTGTAAGTTTTTTCCTTCTGGTTCCTGTCATTATTGTTATCGGCATCATCGCCGTCGTCGTTGTGGTCGTCGTCGCTGCGTTGCAAGTGTCCCGCAGCATAATGCGCTTAATAAACCATGAATCACTGTCCGTTGTCGGGACATGCCAGCACACTGATGACTGATTTCAGTTACGGTGGACTAAAGCATTCATTCTCTTGCCATAAAATTATTCTATATTTTGCCTGCTGCTTTTGTCACCATTGTTCTTACGAAAATTGATAACAATTCACTTAGTGTAATCCTCTCTAATCGAAAGTTGGGAGAGTAGTCTGAATTGCCTACTCAAAAAAATCCGATTGGTTGATAATATTCTCTGTCCAAAGAATACTGAAACATCGCTGAGCTTGATGTTTAACCCACCCGCCTGATGGGAACTTAAGCAGGCGATAAGGTTACTTACCACTGATCACTTTGGACGTAGAATCCCGATTTCGGTAGAAAAATCTCTCTTTCCAAGTAGCTCGTCCTTTGAAAGAGAGATTTTTCCTTGATAAAATAGATGCAATTGGAGGTCGAATACTACAATTGTAAGATTGTTGAAAGAACGGATTTTCAAAGCATATATTTTGGAGGCTTCTTAGACCTATTATGCTTTAAAATATCATAGGAAATATTACTTACAACATTAAAGAACATTAAAGTGATTTATTTTGGTTTTTAATTTAAGCCACGAACTGGGTAACACGACATTGTGAGACATCAGGCATTACAGTAATACCAACTGATCACCTTGTAACTGAGATTTTACGGCATCAAAACTTTTTAGAGAGAGCTATTAATGACTGTTCACATTTGGACCTCTAATATGGTGAATATCTAGAAGATCATTAGTGGTGATTTCAAAAGAAGCCCGTCATAAAGCTCATGAGAAAACTGAAATAAAAACGTTTGTTCCTTCGAAGGAACTCAAAATTGAAGGACCCAAATCAAGAAAAATTATATTAGCCCTCATCCCCAAGCTTTGAAGAGGTGCTACTTCGGTGATATATAAGTAATTTTTGAAGACATATGCTTAGGGAACGTGGTGTATCCAAAAGAGGATGGAATTTACTCATACTGGGGTCCTTACTTAGAACTTCTACTTTTATCAAAATTAATGAGCTTGGGTGTCAATTTTTAATTTTAAAGATATTCCTAGGCTATATTCACTAGGTTTTGGAGCTCTATAGTCTTGAGCATTTCTTCAGTAAATTAGTTCCAAGAAAAGTAAAAATACAATGGCAGTTACTCCTGAGGATAATGTAATAGCCGTATTTGGTAAGTGAATTTGGAATGAATTGAAAGGTTGAATTCCTGCAGGAGGTCATATTCCTCCTAGCTCAATAGCTGGAGATATGCTTCCATGGAAAAAAGCTTAAAAGAAAGATGCAAAAAAAAATAACTTCTGATAATTTCCTCTTATTACCTACAATCTTCGCCACATTGCCACACTGTCACAGACGACATCCCGGATTTATGCTCTTAACGCGACGCGACAAAAGCTTCAAGCTACATTGATTTTGTCACGACCGGTAATAAGCCGAAACACGTGGAACGCAATTGCAACAATGAGGCACATAACCTTAAATGCAACCATACACAATGCGACGCATATTGATGTTGGATCCTGCGTTGCGCGGACCCTAACGGCCTTCCTTGCACACATTCGCTTCCTTCGCGTGATCGGCTCACCTTTGGCCCTAAACGTCTGCAACACTTTGCCCTTTGCGGTTTTCGATTTCATGGTGCGCGTGTATAGAAATTGTACATTTTCGTAGTAATTATTGTAAACGTTTGCTGTTGTTCTTGTTTTTGCGTGTGTAATCGGCAACAACGCGACCAATTCAATGCCGTACTTCGTAACGCAATACACACGAGTTTTGAATGGAGTCAAATCGAGTCAAGTCAAGTCAAGTGAAGTGAAGTCGTGGACGTGGAGATGCGCTCATGTTGCAAGTGTGTATGTATGTGTGTGTTACCCAAGTGCTAAAGAACCCTTTTATAGTGTCTGCCGCTGCGCGTTATCTTTGTTGGCATTGCTGCTTCCAGCGTTGTCCAAACAAAATGTTCGCCACATTGGCACAACGGCCGCGCCGCGCTTACGTTGCATGTTGTTGTGACTCCTCTTACTGATTTCTACCTCGGCAATTGCCTGTTGCACTTATTGTTGTTGTTGCAATATTGTCAAGTGTGTTTGTTGCCGACGCTATTGGTACGTGAGGCTATCAACATTCTCAGGTGCGCCAAGTGTTTTTTAACCCTGTTGGCCCATAATTCTGAGGTAAAAGCCAGCGCCCGAGCTCCAACTCCATGCATTTACACACATTAGTACCTGGCGGAGTTACCTACCTACCTATCGTTGTGTATTTGCTTTTCTACTTTTCTTTTCCTTCAGTTGTTTTCTTTGCGCCCCGCCAATTGGCTTGACTGTTGTTGTGCTGCCAAGTCAATATCGCCAACGTCATCGACAACGGCAACGTTTGGTTTATTACCGCCACAGCTTAGCTCAGTTCGGCTCGGCTTGGAGCGACTTGACTTGGTTCGGTTTCGGTTTGGCAGCGCTCGTCTTGAATTGACTTGACTCTTTCGCCCATTCTTGGTCTTTGTCAAGGGCAAAGTCAGCCACTTTAACTGCTTGCGTCGCGCAACAATGCCAACAACACGGCCACTGACAATATCAATACCTTCATTGGCATCAAGAGCGAAACTTCGCTGTCAAGTATTGACCACAGAAAAAATAAATTTCTCACGATCCATGCAGGGACACATAATAAATAAAATAAGTGCGCGAACGCGAATGGTTTCTGTGTGGTTACACGTGATTATTCCAAACATGTGTATTTTTCCTTTTTTCTTCAATTTCTTCAAATCAATTTCAGTAAATTGCGCAGTAGTTGAGTTTCTTTATTTTATTATGTTTTATTACCATAGGCATAACTCACCAATCTATGCCTTAAATGTTATGTTGAATGCAATGCGGCTTATTGTTGTGTAATAGTAACTTTGTAACGGTAGTTGTAAATAATATATCATTAACGATCAAACATATTTAATTTGAAGTGTGAGATTGATGTGCGAAAAAATGGTCAGATGTGGATAATTTATTTTATTCAACAGATATCTGAAAATCATTTGGGCTGCATTCAGCAGATCTTTGCTGGTTGGCTGGTATCTAAGTTTCACACCTTGAATACACACCCTAAATAATGAGAAAAGTCTTATCTTGGTCCAAAATCTTGTGCCTTTGTAGCTAATTTCTTTGATAACTATAAGCAGAGCTGATATTTATATGGACAAAAAATGTTAAAAAAAAGCGCAACCGAAACCATTGGTCTTCGTAAAGGTTAAAAGAACAACTGGTACAATGAAGACTGCCGGCTCGCAGTGGAGAGAAAGCAGACAGCCAACTCGTAATATTGCGGTCGACCACAACACGAGCAGAGTGATAGACACCGAGAGTTTAAGAAGAAAGCGAGACGCATATGCCGATAAAAAAAGAGGCCGACATGGAGAATGCTCGAAGGTTCTATGCAAAGATGTGCCGATTCATGTAAGGTTTCAAGACTGGAGCGCACTCTTTTGTAGGACCCAAAGTAGTCATCTTGTGACTGATGATTAGAGCATACTGAAGTTTTAGATGGAAACTTCTCCAGCCAGTTGAACGCAATCTGCGCCAATGATCTTGGAATAAACCTGCTTAATATCGCATATATCGCCTTATCGAGTGTAGTGCGTGAAAGACTGAAGCCCTTCGTCAATCAACTGATTGGACCTTACCAGTGTGGCTACAGGCCTGAAAAATTTCCTATCGACCAGATTTTCACCATGCGCCAAAACTTGGAATGTCTGAACTTGGTAATATAGCTGTGTAATCTGACTTTGAGCAACACAAAGAGCTTCGGCAGGATCGAGAACGGCCTCTCCCAACCGTTCGAGATCAAACAATATTTCAGACAAGAGGACTCCTTAGCGTGTGACTTCTTCAACCTATTGCTGGAGATAATAAAACAGCTGCAGAGCTGAATAGAGAAGGTAAAATCTTCTATAAGTGTGGCATATTGATATCGATGATATTGATATCATTGGCCTCAACAAACGCGCTGTTGGTTGCACGAAGAAGCGAGGCAAATGGGTCTGATAGTGAGCAAGACCCGCGACTTGGCTCGCACGTAACTTTTGACAATCATAACTTCGAAGTTGTATATAGTTTCGTCAACACCAACAACAATATCAGCCTTGAAATCCAACGCAAAGTCACTCTTTCCAGCAGATGCTATTTTGGACTGACTAGGCAATTGAAAAGTAGAGTCCTTTCTCGGCAAAAAAAGGCCAAACTCTACAAATGCGGAGGCATAGACAATGACATCATCTGATGAGTCAGCCTTAAACGAAAGAAAAGTTTAGCCGAAGATTTATGGTCCTTTACGCATTGGCAATGGCGAGTGCCGCAGTCGATGGAACGATGAGCTGTACAAGATACACAACGAATCAAGAGACAGCGGCTGCTCTGGCCAAGTCATATTGTCCGGTTGGAAGAGAACACTCCAGCTTAGAAGGTTTCCGATTCAGTACCTGCCGGTGGAATCAGAAGACTTGTACTCCATTGAAGAGATCAGGCCTTCTTCACTTGTCTGCACTTGGTATCTCGCATTGGCGCAAAATAGCGAAAAGAAGAAACGATTGGTGCGCTGTTGTTAACTTGGCTAAAACCGTGTAAACGGTGTCTAAGCTAGTAAAGAAGAAGAATGGGGAAAATATACAAATTCATTACATGCACATTTATCATATTTAAATTAAATAACAAATACCATTCAACACAAATCCCACAGAATCAATTGTATCTGACAGAATATTCCTTTTATATAAATTTATGTTGCGCCAACATCAATTCTACTTAAATTATAAGTTTCATCATATTCTAGTGATATTATTCAATAGCACTTCAATTGAAAATGTTTTCCAAAAACATCACAGCTCTTGGCAAAGTTCCCACAAATCAGTTCTAATCCCAATTATTATTTCAATGAAGTTCAGCTTGATGTGTAAATATATGAGAATAGAATCTATGTCCCGCATAGAATTTCACACGTTCACAAAGGTTTCCGGTTTCCTTTGAAAGAGAATTCACAAGCTCGCGGTAGTGACGAGGCAAGTGAGAACCTAATTTGTAAATAAATCAATGCACAATGAGCATTGTTTATGGGCACAAAGACTTATTTATATTATCTGGCTTGTAATTGCGTATTCATTGAGTTTATAAATAGTGTCAACAAAAGGTAATAATAATAAGAATGGTGTGTGGAAGAAGTGTAAGAATAAATAGCAATAATGAATACTGGAGGAATGAACCGGCAGTTGAAGTACTAATTTTCTTGTGGTTGACTGGTTAATTATTTCTAGAGATATAATTACGTACAATGTAATGAATTAGAGAGGATACATGGGGTTACATTTTGCTCTACTTTTACTTTTGATATTATAAAGGGGTTTTCAATAAGAACGCAAAAGTTTTTTAGAGTAAAACAAAAAACGGTTTGGGATATCAATGAAATTCTTTATTTTTAGGAAAATAAAATCGATGACATTTTATATAGAAGTCGATTTTTTTGCATGGCTACCACGGGCCCGCTTGCAGAAGTCCAGACGCTGAACCCCATTTTCGACGGTTTTCACACATAAATCGGCTAATACTGCTGCAATTTCACTTTCGATATTCGTACGAAGTTCATTAATCGTCGCTGGCTTGTTGGCAAAGACTACAAACTTGACGTAGCCCCACAGGAAATAGTCTAACGGCGTCAAATCGCACGACCAAGGCGGCCAATTCACGGGCAATATCGTGACATAAAACGTTCACCAAACTCTGTTTTCATTAAATCGATTGTGACATTCGCTGTGTGGGTTGTGGCGCCATTCTGTTGGAACCACATATTGTGCAAATTCATATTATTCAATTCAAGCCAAAAATATTCGGTTATCATTGATTCCCAATCACAGTAACGTGTTTTGATCATCATGGAGGAAGTACGGACCAAAGACACCGCAGGCCCATTAACCGCACCAAACCGTAATTTTTTCGGAATACAATGGTGACTCATGGAGTAGGTGTAGTTTGCTGTCTGACCAATAACCCATATTTTTCTTATTGACGAAGCCATTCAGCCAGAAATGAGCTTCATCGCTGAAGATGATTTTTAGATAAAAATCCGGATCATTTTCAAGTAGTTGCTTAGCCTAATTCACGAACATACGACCACTTTGGTGGTCAAGTGGCTTCATTTCTTGCGTAAATTCGATCTTGTAAGGATACAGGCCAAGATCTTTTCACAAAATTCACCGCAACGACGGCACAGGGATGCCCAACGTTTGAGACTTGGGCTTCCTCAATTGATACGCTAGCGGCAGCAAGCTTCTCGACACTACGGGAACTTCTTTGTCTCACTGGCACGGGAACA
Organism: Bactrocera zonata; assembly: GCA_037783105.1. NCBI lineage: Eukaryota > Metazoa > Arthropoda > Insecta > Diptera > Tephritidae > Bactrocera > Bactrocera zonata. The sequence goes on along the minus strand of JBAWJQ010001790.1, from coordinate 441,617 downwards.
TTTTGTACTGTGTCTGTGAATTCACATTTTTCCACTAGACGCTCAATTGTTGATCTGACGGGACGATTATGACGACCATAAGTTGGACGTGGCGCTCTTAAAGTTGAGGCCACTGTGTATATCTTCATATTATCAAGTGGTAAACCTTACTAAAGAATAAAAGACTTAGAACACAGCTTCCATCGAGATTCAAAAACTAAAACTAATTTAAAAAAGTAACGCAAAGGCTTTCCTTTCGCATGGCAACTGAAGCCATGTTTTTCTTTAATACAAATTATTTCCAAAACAAAAAAAAAATCTCACAAGAAGCCTCAAACACATTGACTTTAATAAAACTTGTCATGTCGGCTCCATATTTGGTTTCTACGCAGCTTACAAATGTCAAATGCATACTCATATAACACAACGCTAAACCAGCGGTTCTTATTAAATTAGAAGAAAATGAGCTATCAGCTATCAGCAATCAGTTTTCCACCCAAGAATGCACAAAAACAAATAGTGAAGTGAGCGGAGGCTACAAACCCAATGGGCAGCTCATTTACCCTAAATTATCCACCATTTAAGGCGCTGGCTAGACAGGTCGTTTGGCTATCTTACAAGCGCAGTTACACACGAGCGCATACATAGTGCTTACGAGGCGGCTTTGTGGCGCATATCTACAAGCATCTTGCACATAACAGGGCATTGCATGTTTGTAAGTATTTAATAATTTCGATAGCAAAATACCGCACACCAGCCTCTAGCCGCATTCGACAACTATGTATGCCATCTGGCAGCTTGTTTGCCCATTTTTGGCCACGGGAAATTGACAATATGTACCTGCCCGTGCCCGTGTAGCGACCAGCTGCAGTGTTCGCTTGGAAGGATGTGAAAGATGCGCCAATACATATAGTCAACGGCATAAAGCTTTCGCGTGATCAACGAGCACACAGACTTCATACAAAACTTAAAAAGAAAAGTAAAAGTATGCAAGCTTGGAAACACTGAAGAATATTCTTAGTCGGTATAAGCAAATTATTCCTATGTTTAACTACATACTGAGATATCTTACGACGAAGTTAGATAAGAATTTTGAGCGCTAAAAATATTTGTTAATGAGGCAAAGCTTAAATGCAAGTTAGGGTATAGAATTTTTACTGATAAAATATTTAAAATGATAGTTTTTAGTGGAACGACAGCCGAAGATCGGGATAACAACTCTAGATCTTAGTCAAAAGTACTAAGACTGTTAACTAGTGTCGGCATGAAAAGTATGAGAGTAGAGAAAGAGGTTTTTTACATAGGGTTTCTAGTTAACCTATAGGGTTTGTCCGGAAAGCAATTGGACTGAATCGATTTGAAAAAAATTATTGAACCAATCGTTACAATTGTTTAAAAACTTTCAAAATAAGCTCCTTCTACGTCGATGCAGCGCTGCCAGCGCGACTTTCAAGCATTGAAACCGCCACGGAAGACATTCTGCGGAATAGCCTTGAGAGCCCAGGTGCATGCTGCTGGATCCCTGTGTTTTTTCGAAATGCTTGCCTTTTATTGGCCTTTTCAGGCAAGGAAACAAAAAAAGTGCAGGGGTGCCATATCTGAACTGTGGGTTGTGGCTGAGGAAGCGTTGAGATGCCGGCCTTGGTTAAGTAGCTGTTCACAAGAAAGGTGGTGAAAGGCGTTGTCGTGGTGCAACTTCCAATCGGCTACGATGTCTTGTTGGACCCGATTGACCCTTCTCTTGACGACTTCCACGTAAAACTTGGCGATGACGGAGGAAAAAATTCATTGTGGACGATGCCTTTGATGTCAAAAAGGCAAAGAACATCTTTTTCATTTTGGATTTGCTCATTCTTCCGGTCTTCATCAGCGACCTCTTCCCGGCCTTCCAAAAAGGCCTGGTGCCACCGAAACACGCTACTTCATACTAAAGCAACATATGGGTAAGCTGCTTGATCTCTGTCGCAGATTTACCTAGTTTCACAAAGAATTTAATCCTGTACTTCTGCTCTAACGAACGTTACATTGCACCACTCACAGAAACTTTTCGCACAAAAATGTTTGTCCTGAATCTTCAGGTGCTCGGAGACAGTTGACCAGCCGCTTGTTCGTTAGCTAGGAACGCCCTCAACCGAACCGAGTCGGTGCGCACATGCTCCGATGTACAGTTGCGGCGGAAGGAAATCAGTCCTATTACTTTCCGAACAAATCCTGTATACATATAATGCTTTTTCCTAAACGATTTCTATTTATTTGTAAAAATCAAAATATTCTTCAATAGATGTAGATTAAGTATATGTATAAAAACTCTTTTAAAGGAAATAACCAGCAATAGCTAGATAACACAAAGCCAGCACACACTTTTGCGGCTTAACTGCCTCCCAGGACTCCAGACCTGCACTTGAGCTTATGAATATGCCCGCTGGCCTTGTATGTCTAGTTAAGTTGTTAGATGTTTCTTCTCAACAAGCGCTCAAAGATAGTACGAATTACTGCTTCTTTAACGCCCAACTCTATCTCATCTACCGACATTAACTCGACGAGCGCCTTCAATTAAATGCATAAATACATAGCTGCTAACGGGCGGTACACCAGACAGCCAAGAAGCCGGCCCGGTAAGCTTTGCTTCATTAGCTCGCGCGCAGACTCAGACTCGACTGCAACGTTTTGCACTCTCTTATGCAAACGTACATACTTATATGTATGTATGTATATATGAAGATTAAGAATTGCTATTTTTTCTCTACTTACACTTTATTGTCTATTACTTGGCGGTCTGCTGGCCCATGGCCTATGTCACGCCATGATTCTAATCATAAGTCACATGTCGTTGTTGTCTATGCGATGGCAAAGCAGTCAGTTGGCTGCGGGTTCGGCGGGTGAGACGAGTGTGTAATGATTTCACTGAATCTCGCTTTATTTCACTTCATTCTTAATCTTCTTCAGCACCACTTTTTTTTTAGACGTTTTTAGTATCGTGTCGTAGCTCTGCTTGCAACAAGCCACGTTAATTGGACATCATCGTTGTTGGGGCGCACATAGGTACATATTTGCAGCGCATTTCAATGGTGAATCTCCGCCAGCTTACAACAGTGATTCTTGCAAATATGGTAGAGACATAGCGCACAATACTGGAATTTGAACGAAGGCTGCATTTGTGGCGAATCTTCCCGTTGCAACAGAAGACTAGACTTAAGCACAGCATGGGAGCGGTTGTTGTTGGCGAGCATTTTGCTGAAGTTGATCAAGAAGAAGTTCATTTCTTCACTTATTTGGTAGTGGTAGCTGGGTATGAGACAAGAATCTGACAACAATCAGTAGCAGCAGTTGCCACTACATACATATATTCATTCAAGAAAAAAAGGAAAAATTGGTATATTAAAATGAATTAAGAATTCGGTACCCACCATGCGGGACTTTGCCACTGACGTACGACAGTCCCAACTCAGTACTGCATGTTGCCCTATCATTCTTATCTGTTCATTCTACTGTCAACACTGTATCTACTGGTTGCCTCTTCCAGCTAAAAATATGGGCACAGCTGGTTAAACCGCGGTCACGGCTCGTCAACAGAGTTCATGGTATTACAATATGGCAGCCAAGTCGCTATTTACTTCGCGGGTGCCAACGACATCGCTCAAAGCACGTACTTGCATGAAATTTAGTGGCAAAAATAGGCTTAAAAAAAGGGTAGTTTTATAATTCTGTGCGGCAAGGCTTAAGAGATATAATTTTTCTAAAGACATCCGATTTCTTGCAAGCTTTTATCTTAACGTCAATTAATTACACTTTCTAAAAAACATATTTCCAATGCATCCTTTCCTGATCACACTGATGCATTTTGAACCCATTTTATGGAATCGAAACTTTATAATGAATTTTTAGCAGAATTAGTACAGTCATAATGGTTTATTGGCAACCCTTTCACCAGCCACCTCTACTTGGCGCGAGTTGCCGGTAAGTGCATATTATTGGAAACTGAGAAAGCCATGGAGAACCCTCAACTGTTGGATGTATGAAATCAAAACGAACTCGGATTTTTATTCAAACAAGAACTTTAAGTAAGACGGAAATGAACTCGTCAAATATGAATGTTTCCTAATGTGCGGCCGGGGTCGGCTATTGGAGCTTTTACGAAGTTTGAGGTTATGTCAAACGTATTGTGGCGGAATGAGGAAATGTGCGTCCACAATAAAAGGTTAATCGACTACACGGTGAGGTTCTGTTTCCTTAACAACTAGCGCCGCTTGGCGGTTCCGACATTCTTCCAGAATTGAAAAAAATAAATTTATTGAATTAATTGGTCTTAGTAAGGTGCATCTCCCCACAATGATGGGAGTTCTAACTGAACATGGTTCTACTGATATCCTTGCGTTGAGACTAAACGTTTTGAAGGTAAGCAGCCAAAGTGCTGCAGATGAAAATATCGTCACATTTTTTCGACAGCCTTTGCAAGACTGAAATTTAAACATCTCGACGGTCAGACTTTGGCGAACCATGAGAGATAGCCAAAGTTGATATTAGCTGTCGCAACAAATTTTTAAATTAAAGACGCTTTATCGATGTATGACAGTCTTTTTGAGTTCTGGTCATCATAACAGACAAGTGTTTCTAGAAGCCAAGATGGAGAATTCGTTGCATCACGATTATCAGCCTGGTTATTAAACTAATCTAATCTACTGACTGACTGTTAACATTAACTGTACCAACTTGGTGTCTTTGCAGCATGTCCTCTACTATTTGACAAATTAAAAGTAAAAAGTTTGTTGTTGCTTTTGGTAGACTTTCGTAAAACAGAAAAAAATTTAAAAAAAATTTGATTCAGCGCAGCCCAAGCCAAAGCTCTTCAACTGCTGCACCAGCCGTGTCAGTTGAATTACGAGTTCCTCACGGTTTCTACTCACATTTACTGATAACGTTGACAGTTGGTTGCTTCCACATTTGACTTCTGTGTTGCCGCGCCGCACATTTAAATAACAAGCAACACAATAAGTTAGTTACACTCACATACACACACATGCTTGGCTATATTTGTTTGTATGTGTGTTGTGAATCGCAGATGCTTCGACTTCTGCGTGCACCAACATAAAGTTTCGAGCTTGTAGGCCCATGTGCATATGTTTATTTGTTGTTATTGTTGTACAAATGTTGTCGCGCATATTAACAAGTATGTTGCTACCAATATTCGCCGTTGTTGCGCGTTCTAACATCGTTGTCGTCACAGCGTGAGAATTTCTCCGAAGAATCGTTGTTTGTAGCTGGGAAATCGCCGTTGACAACCACACACTGCAACCACAATAGTTCTTTAACTACAAATTTCAATTACATAGCAACAACATTTCCCAAGAATATTTTCTTAGGTAATCTCTTTTGTATTTTCACAAGCCGCGTAGTGCGGTATTCAATGGAACTATTGGAAGATACTTAGGAAATGTTTGTGGTAGGGAAATAGTATATAGTAATTTTTATTTTTTATTTTGTTGATTTTAAAAAATGGCTAAAATAGAGAACAACTGTGCAAATAGCGGCAATAACCAAAGATCGCTTTGTTGAACATTAGAAGATATTAAGCAAAAGGGTCAAAAATACGTATAATATATCAGATACATTGGTTGCCTTTTACATTTCGCTATTTAGCAATTCTAGTGTTGCAATCTGTCAACTCACAGTTTTATCGTAAAGTTTGACATTTTCGATGTCATACTCTTGATGGAATTTGTGTTGTTTATGGAACATAAGGGATTAATGGGTTTAAGGGTTTCAAAATATCGATTTGTTTTATATTCTAAACCTCTGGAGTATGTTTTTAAATTCAAGTCTTCTTTTGCCGTCTTTAAACGAGTTTTTTACGAAACTGTGTATTCGCGCGATCTTCATTAAATTTTACACAGTTCTTTGAGATGCAATTCTTAAAGACTTAGACGAGGGATTTTTTTTCGATTACAACTATTTGAAAAAAAATATATAGCGAAATTTGCACTAAACTTTACATTTTTTTTTTGCAAAAATAACCGCCAAAAATCCAAATTTCAGTATTTTTTGTTCTTCGTCCAAGTTCTAAGTTTAGGTTTTAACTAAAACACTAATTTTTTCACCTTAGATGATCCTGTAAGGAGTTATCTTGCCAACGCGGGCGCATCTTTTTCCGAGGGGTCACCGAAAATAGCGTCCTAATAGCCGAGTTTAAAATATTATTTTCCAAAAGTTTCCGAATTTCCTTTTTAATAGTGTATGTTTCTAATAATAAAAAATTCTAATAAATTATTTCATTTTTATAAATGAGAAAAAATTGTTGAAAAAAGGTTGCTTTTTAACCGAGGAAACCTACGGAACATCTTAAAATATTCAACTCGGACAAAAATTTAAATAAATCGCGAACATTTTCGCGCGATAATTTTTTACAATTTTCGACGTGGATTAACTCATCAAGAGTGCATAGATGAACTTAATTCAATTTTTACGATAAAGCTACCTTAAGGACTAGTGTTTATCGGTGGTATGTTGAATTTGATCGAGGTCGCAGATCACTCCAAAGTGAATGAAGTGGGTGTCAAAAATCAGAAGTTTTTCAGGAAACTATTGATGCTGTGCGTGAACTGATAAAGCAATATTTACATGTGATTTAGTACATCACACATTCAATATTACATGAATATTTGACTGTAAAAAATACTTGCTCACGTAGGATCCAACATAACTTGTCAATCGCTCTAAAAGGGCTCTAGGATTGGTCGAGAGAAATGTTTAAACGAAACACGTCTAAGACAAAATTATAGGTTATTTATTATGGATTTATACATATGAGCCCGAAAGTAAACAGCGGTTGACTATGGGTGTTTCAAAACGAACCGAATGCAACAAAAGCTGTTCGCGCACGAAGCACTTTCCAGCAATGGTTGCGTATTCTTGTGAACAAAAACTCATGTCGCAACCATACCACCAGAAAAACGCAAAATGGTAAAGTCTGAGTGGTATACAATCATTTTTTTGCCAGTTGTCCGTCAAGAAATCAGGAAAACCAACGACCGAAGACGGATATCTCTTCACTATGACAATAAGAGCTCTCACACATCGATTAAAACATCGATTTGATATTTCCTTCACCATATAGTCCGGACTCGACAGCGAATTACTTCCTTTTATTTCTCGTCGTAAAAAATAAGAAGTCAATGTTTTGCGACACCTGAAAATGCAGTTGCTGAGTTCATAACGAATGTTTTGAAGATATCTCAATGAGTGACAAAATTGCTTCGAAAATTACTGCAAACGCTTGCCAAAGTGTATAAATTTTAATGGAAAATAATTTGAAAAACAATAAAGCGATTTTCGTTGATTAATATTGGTGTTTGTTCTCTAATCTCAAAATATAAAAGGCAACATAAGTTACATTGATTTAATTATCAATTGTACTCTGATTGAGGTATATTTTGTTAGCCACGAAGTTTGTAGCATATAGAAGGAAACGTCGGATACCCCATAAAGTGTATATGGTATATAAATATAATGATCAGCCGAAAGAGCTAGAGGAGTTTAGCCGTGTCCGTCTGCCGTCTATACGCCAACTAAGTCCCAGATACCGAACTGAATTTTGGACACGTCTCTTTGTACGCTCATTTTTTTGGAACCGCCAATATGGAGTATAACTGATGTACAACAAGAATGGAGGAACATTGAGCCATCGTACATTCATTCTCTCATTAACTCAATGCCAAAGCGTTTGGAAGAAGTTCTAAACAATAACGGAGAACATACTTCTTATTAAATTAAAAAATATTTACCTAAGAAACTAAAATACTCTTGTGCCTTTATAATTATTTCGCACTAGATTTGAATTTTTTTTTTAATTTTTCCTCCTTGGAGCTCAAAGGGTTAAAAATTTAATTTTTGTTCATTTGTTTTTAAGTCGTTCTGAAATACATTAAAATAATTTATAAATAAAATCACAAAATATTAGAAAGTTCCTTTTTTAAGAAATCTTTTTGTAGTGCCTTTATACTTATTTCGCAGGGAGTATAAACTGATAGATAAAAATGAAATAATTTTATGGAAAACTTTTTTAGTTGAAAAGACATATTCACGAAATTCGACCACTACAGCACATAGTTCAATATATTTTTTTTTATTAAGTAACCCTTATACGACTTGAAGTAAAATAAAAGCACCTTTGAAGGGTATATAAGAAGAGTTAACATTTTGTTTTGATTTTTCTTTTTATTAAAAATCCCAATCCTTGCCTTTCTTAATTTCCTCTTTTATCGACCTAAAAACTCGAAGTGTCGACACGCAATCGTTAACGCAACTCGGAAGAAATACGTTTGATTAAATGTTATAACCACTGTAATTGCAATAAAATCCTTAAACTATTTACAAGCGCATTTCAAAACTCACACATTTCTTTGCGACACCTGACTGTGGCATTCCACAGGAATTTATGTCGCCACACACACACGAAACAGCGGTAAATCGATTAACTAGCGACAATTAATAGTGCTTGGCCACTGCGAGAACAGTAGCAGCGCCAACAGAAGTCTGTTTAATAAGCAAGCAATAACAAAAATAGCAACAATACACTGGCTTTATGGATTGCTGCAGCAACGCAAAGTGCGTACGCCCAACGAACGGCGTTTGCATGGCACAGGTGTGTGTGTGTGTGTGCATTTGTACGTGTAAATTATAGCCAAGCAATAAAATTCCACAAGTGGCATGCCGACAGACGGACGTTGTATTAACTAAGCTAACAACAAATCAGTAAACTTAGCAGCAACACATAAGTGTAATTCAATACCAAATCCGCAAGTCCGTTTGTATGTGTGTGTGTATAGTATGTACAGATAAATTTTTCGCTTATTTTGCTCACTTTTATTTTGACATAATTGTGTCGCTTTAATTATTTAAATGTGTTTTATTTAATTGGAAAATTATTATTTCAACTGTTAAGTAAGCAATTACCAGAGCCGCTACAAAGTGGTGAACGTGCGGCAACAGGTATTTAACGCGATCAGCGATCAGCATGTGGCACATAAGGTAATACATACGTGCGTGTGTGTGTGTGTGTGTGTCTGCTCATAAAGGGTGTTTTGCTCGAATTGCTCGCGTTCGGAAGTGTGTGTTTGTTTACGAGCTTGCGCTTACATGCTACAATTACACACAAAATTAAGTTTTTAATGACACAGTAACTTTGTAAGACTAATAAAAAGGTTTCACCATAACTCCAGTGACAAGTGGGTGTGCCCGCTGACCGTTAAAATATGCAGAGCAAGTGAAATACGACATGATTTATGCGCTTGTTATGCTATAAACTGTTGATGTTAAGCCATTCCTCAACTTTTCCATTAAAATTCATAAATCTGTCTTCAACTAAAAGAATAAAAAAAAAATGAAAGGAAATTTGTTATAGTAAAAACTAGATCTGCTGTCAATGTATGGAATGTTTTTGTAATTATAATTTCCAATTAAACATTTATTGAGGCATTTGTTTGGTGTTCAAGTAATCATTGGACTTATTAATATTATTGGCTGTTATATTTATTGATAAAAAATAAAATAGTTTTCCGAATGAGCATCCTGCATCTTAAATACTGAACTCTAATATAATAGATACTGTTTTTTTCCAACATTTCTAAGCTTCTGATGAAAATTAATCTGTTACTCGCAGCTGTTGTCAGGAACTCTCAATCAGCAGTTTCAGACTACCTTACTACTGTAGCGCTTTTCAAGCCGTCGTTGTTGCTATTAAAGAAGCTGTTACTGTTTCGTAGTGCAGTCTCCGTCAGATAAGTCACTATCCACTTTGATAGCGAGACGACGACACTAGCTTTGAGCTCACTATCCACACGTTCAAGGCCGGTTAAAGAATGCCTAACCTCATAAGATCATCGATGATAAGACTAGTATGAGTGCCAGACCACAGCAAAATCGCAGGTAACTGCAAAGCTGACGAACACCCAAGACGGTGCAAGTACCTCGCTATCAGTAGAATTTCAACGGTGGTGCTCCGCTCACTTTACCACTGTGTAGTTGGACTTCGCAGGAGCTTGGCTAGCACTGGGCTAACATGGATTCTTGCATTATCGGAAGATCCTTTTTGCGCAAGGTTGATCGCAAGAAGTTGGATGTGTAATGAGCGCTTTATCAACAGTAAAGCTAACCTCTCTCTGGTTACGGAAGTTCTAAGAGGTCATTGCCATGTAGCTGTTTTAGAATCTTACCGCTGCCTGCTGTAGAAACTGTCTAGAAGAAGACGAAAGGGAAACACCTCTAAAACTTCCTTTCTGATTGTCTCTCCTTTGCTTAAACACTTGAGAGCTCACACCTCTGAAACTTCCTTTCTGATTGTCTTTACTTTGCTTAAACACGTGAGAGCTCACAATTTCAGATATCCTACTGAGCTGGTTGGAATACACATTAAACGCCTTGGCAGATTTGTATTAGTCTCAATACGCATTGTCGACTTATAGTATATGAACGGATGCAGGAGTGCTATTTTCATAGCTTCACAAAAGACTGCATAGGCCATGCCAATCTCGAGCGACAGCCATCGAACCTTATCTAGCCTAATTCTTTATTTAAATATTTCTCAGTTATATCCTTTTGTGTCGTAGTTTTTATTCGAGCATCTCTAATCAGACCAACTTAAAAAATATTTTATATAAAACCGTTGATCTCACTAGACTTAATATTAACAAAGTTTATTCTGCCTATGTACAGAACTTTCGTTCACATTCCAGCTACTTGGATGACGTATGGAACGACTTGGCGCATTTTTGTCGAGATCTTGAAAAGCGTACAAAATACAGCTTGTGCAAGAACTGAAGCCACACGACCTTCCCAAGCAACATCGCTTCGTTCTTTTGGTTTTTGGAAAATTTCAAGATGAGCCGCATATTTCGAGCCAAATTTTGTTCAGCGATGAGGCCGATTTCTGGATCAATGAGAATGTAAACAAGTCAATTTGCCGCATTTGGGACGAAGAGCAATCTGAAGAGGTTCAAGAGCTGCCATTCATTCAGAAGAAAAACAGTGGTTTCTGGACCGGTGGAATCATCGGTCTATATTTCTTAAAAATGATGCCGGAGAAAACGTAACTGTCAATGGCGAGTGTTATCGTGCCATGAAAACCGACTATTTGATGCCTAAAATTGAAGCTCGTGATCTCGAACACAATTTCAACAAGACGACTCCATTTTTCATATATCGCATCGAAGAATGGATTTATTGAGATAACACTTAGGTGAGTAGAAAATTTCACGTTTTGGGCCGGTCGATTGGTCACCAAGATCGTGCGATATCACACTCAAAGACAGTTACCATACGAAAACGAGTCATCGAAAATTGGACACAACGGATGGACCGTCTGAGACACAGCCGCGGCCAACATTTGAAACAGATAATCTTCAAAAAATAAATGCCAAAAAATGTTCTTTCGAATGATGATAAACATTCCCTATTAAAAAGGGATGTGAAGTATAGCAAATCAGGCGTTGATTAAAAACAACTCACATCTCAAACTTAATTGGGTCCTTAGTCTTAACAGCGATAAACAACCTATTTTAAGAATAAAGCAGTGAACGTTAAAGAGTTAAATGTAATTTTATTGCACTACGTATACAATACCAAAAATAATCATTACTCAATCAGTAATGTGCAATTGAGATATTAAAAATCGTTGCAAGCGATAAAATCGATTGCAAACGATTTGAATAAAGCCAAAAACTAACAAAACAGAAATTAAAATAACACAAAATTTCGTTAAACCAAAGTAGTAAAAAATCACAACAAAAAAATACGAAAATTATTTTCCAACCAAATTGAGATCTCAATTTCATGGATTAGCAGCAATTCAATTCCGTAGCCAATGGTGAGCGTACAGCAAAATATTTGCATACTAACTACCAAAAGCAGCAAGCAGCAAAGCGAGCAATAAATAGTATTACAACAAAAAGAGCAAAAAATAAAAATATTACGAAAAAGTGCACGCCGAGGAAAAGCACTCAGCTGTAGCGAACAAAACACGCTTCATATTTTCCCATGACCTCGAAAGAGGTAATTTTATACGCGCAGCCACGGCAACCGACGCTACAGCAACCATAGCAGCCACTGCAACAATGATAAGCGCCCAGCAAGGCGACTGATGGTGGAGCAACAGCGGGTCAACGAGCGCCAGGCAACCACTCCACCAGCTCCACCACAGCGCACAGCGACGATTAAGCCCGTCGGCCCAACAACAAGAAGCAAATCATTGCTGGCAGTCAACAGGCAATAACGTGATTTTGATATTAACCGCACTAGACTGGCGCACACCGGAGGCTGAGCCGCGCCGCGCCGCCTGCAGTGGGTTAAAGTTGTGTTGCCGACGCGGCAGCGGTCGCTGGATCGGTCACTGGGGTGAGGTGCTCACTTTTGACCAAAGCGCAGTTCGACGCTTGCAACATTTGTAATTGTCTACGGCACAGGCAACAAATGAGCAACCGGATCGCAGCACTATTTAATACGGTTGCTGTTGTTGTTGTGTTGTGTTTTCTTGTCTTATTCCATTTTGACATTTACTGGTGTAAATTGCGCGTCATTTAATAAACATTTAATTTGTTTTATAGTCAAAGCGAACTCGCCTTGTTGCACAACAACAACAACAACAACATCAATATCAACTAAGACAAGCCGTTTGCGGCGCTCGTCGCTCCTAATGAAGTGCATGCTAATGTTGCATTTGTCTTTTCTCTTCTCCACTTTTTGTTGCCGCTTCTTCGTTATGCCTGTCGCTGTCGTAACTTGGCGTAATTTGTTTTCGTGATTCGTTATTAATTGATGACCGGCGGCGACAATTTTTTTTCCACCAACACAAAGCGAACACAAGTGGCCGTTAGCAACTATATACCACTTCATTTCGTATTTTTTTTTTTGCTCTTTTTCCATCAATTAGGTCTAAGCTAAGAGCGTCTAGAGATCGTGTTGCAGTACTAATGATTCCTATAAAATAATTACAGGTGTGTGAGGGGCGCATACGACCCATAGTCTTCTACGCAGCCGCAGCTTTGATGTGCGCTAAGTAAGAAATACTCACACACACATGTACAAGTTTATGTAATGCTGCTTGTGGCTATGCGCTGCGTGAAATGCGGATCATATTCTACTGATCTTTATGCGATCACGAATTTTCACAGTCCTGCGTAATTGAACCGCACATCAATGTGTCCGATGATTGCTGACGCGTGAGTGCACTAAAGATTACAGGGCGCACAGACGCGTGTGTATGTATTTAGTTGGCTTAAAGACCTGAAGGTGAAAATAAAATACCAATCAACACAAATTACAGTCGACGGCTTTTCGAGAATATGCAGGAATAGTACATTCTCTTCGAGGCAATACTATAAGTCGAGTTTAGTCCGTAGAGTTTATGGACAACTGTAAGGTGTTAGGATGGGTGGGTTTAAGAAACTCGGAGTATGACTTTGATTTTTTCATGTATTAGATCTATAAAGAAGATTACCAAATGTTGTGATGTGGTGGGGTGTATTTAATGGAGTTTAAGACGATTTAAGGGCCTATATTGTGTTAAAACAGCTTCATTTGGAGAATCAAGAATTGCTGATAGTAAGTCAGGTGTGGGAACTGTTCAGGAATAGAATGGAACAAAAAGGCAGGAGCAGCCAAAAACACCATTCCTCCAAACAGTTCTAGACCATATGTCTCTTTCAAGGGTTGCTTCAAGCAATGGACCCTAGATGACGCCAAACTTTGTTCCCACAACAGGCAGGTAACCGGAACTTGAAGGCCCTTGGCTCTTGTTTCCAAATAGGGATCACGTCGCCTTACTAGCACCTAGCATTATATTGGACTTTATCAATATGCTGGGACTGAGTGAATCTTTGTGATTTAGGAAAGGGCACAATAGACCTAAGGTCTCGGTACATTCTTCGCCTATTTATCTAATTTAAGTAACCGAAACGGGCGCGGATTTTCATGCAGCCAAGGAATTTAAACTCGGCACCATGCCTCGGAATTCCTTAGTAAGGTTTTCTGTCCCAACAAAAACCACAACAACGCCAAACTGCGAACATCTTCTCACACTCGATTTAGTTACTGAATTCAGGCAAAATTGGCAATGCGACCGAGAAAAGGAGACGAAATAAACGCAATGTTTTGAGTTCCCAAGACCAACGGTTCTGTGATCGACAATGCCAACGGCAAAATCTATATATTCACTGTTGGATCAAAAGGTGAAAGAGGAACTGGAATTGAATGAAATTAATACTATTAATCTCCCGGCGTTAGGTTATGCATGGAGGCTATAACCAAACTTTCAGTGAGAAACTCGATAAAAATTAAAAAGATATTCAGTTATATAGGAAAGGAATAGAAAGAAACAAAAATGCGGGAGCAGCCAGAAACACAATTCCCCTAAATTGTTCTAGACATATGGTCTTCTTCAAGGGTTGCTTGAAACAATGAACCCTAGAGGAACCCTTATGTCTTGGCCGTTCTCACGACAGTCGGGTCTACGAAACCGGAACGGACCAAAGCCTTTTATCCAGTCAAGGACTGTCAACTCGGCAGAATTCTGACGCTACAACAACAACAAACTTAGGTTTTGGAACCTTAACTTAACAATGTTGTAGGGGCCCCTAAGACCCCAATTGCAGGAAATTGGTAAACTATATTCGACGGCTGGCACGGACACAGCAATAGCACCTTTGCGAATGTCCAGCCTTCAGCCCAATTAAGACGGGATATTTTCCATGGCTCCCAATGATCCGGCTTAAGAGATATTGGTCTGTTGAGTGGGAAGAAAATTAAGTATTTTACCAAATCCACTCTGTTTTGGTCATACTAAATTGGTTACCACACGGGAGCACAATGTGCCTAAAGATGGCCTTAATGTGACACCCTGTGATATGGCACACTTGCGTTTCCCTTTTCAACCAACCATCCAACTAACCAAGTCAGTTGTCTAAGTATCCATGCTTCACTAAAAGACCTAATAAAGGTTATATCTCTCTTATATTCTCCAAGAACATATCTCTACATTGTCAGTTGCTTTGTTACCTCGTTCCCTTGGATACCTAACGACCTTCTTAACGTTATTTCAGGTCGTCAGAGTTATTCTAAAACCTCAAGTAAAAGGTTTCTAAACTTGCTTTTGTGACTCCAAGAAATAGATTTAGAATTAATAAATAATTTTTCAAAACCTAAAGGGCTCATTAAACAGTTCTACCGAAACTTAAACTCATCTTGTACACTTAAAAATTATGTATTTTCTATTTTCATGGTGTTTTCTATATATAATTTGTGACTTGGAAGGCCCGAGAAAAATTATTTTTATCATGTTTCGAGGTTTCTCGGAATCTATTTTGATTAAAGCCTCAGATATATTCCTAACGAATTCAGTATTTAATTGCTCAACGAACTTTTAATACTCTAATCAGACAGCTGAGGTTAGGTAAGGTTAAGCCAACTCAATACGTCACATATGTATGCTACTCAGCATTCCATCTTTACTGAACCAAGACTCAACCTCGCTACTAAATGAATCCATAACACAAATGATGATAAAGTAAAACGTGCGGTACAAAAGTAATAAAAATAAAATTCAATATCAAGTGCATGCCACAATCCTAAATTCAATTTGCTTTGCATTGGAACTGCGCCGTTGAGACGCAAATTAACCGCAAACCACAAAGGCCAAGTTGATATGACCACTAAATAAAATTTGCTATGGGTCTTCACCTTCGCGTTGAGCTCCTTAACACACCGCCCGATTGCAGCGCAGCCATGTGTAAGCAACGAAATCAGCAAATGGGCACAACAACCACAGCTCACGAAGAAGCGTCTGCGCAATGAGCTACTGATTGCACGCCACCAACAACAATGCGGCACGATCAGACCAAAAGGTTCAACCAATCATACATGGTAATTTGCTTTTACTGTTTGTTATTCCTGCTGCCAACCAACATCATCTGCTGCATGCTGCCTGCGCAGCCAATTT
Source organism: Bactrocera zonata (assembly GCA_037783105.1). Classification (NCBI taxonomy): domain Eukaryota; kingdom Metazoa; phylum Arthropoda; class Insecta; order Diptera; family Tephritidae; genus Bactrocera; species Bactrocera zonata. The sequence goes on along the minus strand of JBAWJQ010001790.1, from coordinate 425,656 downwards.
AGTATGCCACAAAGCGAGGCAGAATTCGAAAATCATCAATTGAATTGACTGAAGCAGATCAAAAGGTCGTTCCAACTGAAAAATATCAAAAATAAAATAGAAGAATGCCGGAGAAATGCGCGAGTAGCAAGCATGCCACAACACTACCGGTTGCTTAGCTGCAACGTGATTGATCCACGAACTTTATGGCGCGCACTAAATTTGCAATTGCAATGTAATCACTGGTAATAAAAGGAGTTACAACAACAACAGTGCATAACACTCTGTAGCTACAACATGCGCGTTTGCATATGCTACGGCAGCTGTGCGGCATAGTTGCAAGAAAATGAATGTGCTACAAGGTTGCCGAAAGGTCACGAGTTGATCGTTGGGCGATCGATCTACATTGCAACACTAAATCGCTCATAAGCTAATCTAGTGAACTGATTGCTAGGTATGTATGTATGTGACGCTCATTTCCGCATGGTCGGCCAATTGCACGAGTGTTAACACCGTTACAACGCACTTGTGTTGCCAATATGCACTATGCGCAAGTTGCCGTCTGTTACCAGCCAATGTGGATTAACGCATGCGCAAACGATTCGTTGTGGCTTCGTGTTGACCAAGTTCGCTTTACTAAGCTCGACGTACTGTTGGCTCGCTGACTATCTTATGATATCGTGCTTACCACCAACTGTTGTCTTGCTGTGTGCTCTTCGCTCAAGTACTCTCCACTTGCTTTCCCCACTTAGTGAGCATAACAGTGGCTGGGGTATAGGTTTGAGGAGTACAGCGGAGAGTGTAGGAGAATGTCTGTAGCATTGGGGTGTACTTAACAGCTGGAGAAAGCGCTCATTAACAGTAGGGGTAAAGTAATGATAGAAGGAGAAAGATGGGGTATACAGCGCTGTTAAAAATGAGGGTTATAAATCGTAGTTAATGCAGAGTTCTACAGCAACTGTTATGTATTTAGAAGGGGAAATTTTGTGTAGAGTAAGGAGAAGTCTGTTAAATTATTGATGTTAAAATTGCCTGTTAATGAAGATGTTAAAAGCGAACTTTAGCTGATACTTTAACATTCTCTGATAACATTTGGTTATACATAAAAATGTATTTGCCGAAGACAAATTGTAGAAGCTTAATTTTTGAATACTTATCTTCAACCGGAATAATATTTAAAAGAAGTTAAGTATTTTATATTAAAATTCTTTAAAAAAAAATTAAAGTAAATATAAACACAGAATCGACACCTTAAAATAACGGATATCAAATACTTAGGTGCAAAGAACCTCAAAGCCGCACGCCGACTCTGATTATTAGAAAAGATTATCTCTAGGCGAATTTAAAATTTTCGAAAAACAGATTTTTTGTATGAATAAACACTTCAGGTTTCTAAAAAAAAATTTTATGAATAGATAGAAAATGAAAAATCCGCTGTAGTGTCAAAGCATTCGGGTCAGTTTGTACAGCAGTAAACGCGTTTTTCTCGAAATTTAACTTTTTAGATTGAGCTACTATAGTAAAGCGTTGTTTTATTCCTATGAAAGTACATTCGATGCCATTCTTTTGCTTGACCACCACGGGCACGCTTGCAGAATTCCAGACGCTGAACCCAATTTTCGAAGGTTTTCAAGCATAAATCGACCGTTTGCTTTTCGTACGAAGTTTTTCATGGCTTTTTGGCATCGATCACAGCTTGACGTAGTCTCACAGAAATAGTCTAATGGCGTCAAATCGCACCACCAAGGCGGCCAATTGTGTCGACCATTTCGTGAGATAATACGTTCACCAAACTTGGTTTTCAATAAATCGATTGTGACATTCGATGTGTGGCTTGTGGCGCCGATCTTTTGGAAGTACATATTGTTTATATCATCCAATTCCCATTCACAGTAACGTGTCGGTCTTGATCATCACGGAAGATGTACGGCCAAATGACTCCGCCGGCCCATAAGCCGCACCAAATCGTATATTTTTCGCGATGCAATGTTGACTCATGGAGTTCGTGTAGATTGCTGCCTGACCAATAACGCATGTTTTGCTTATTCAAGAAGCCATTTAGCCAGAAATGAGTCTAATCGCTGAAGGTGATTTTTGGATGAAAATCCGGATCATTTTCAAGTAGTTGCTCAGTTCAATTCAATTCCAATTCACGAACTTGCGACGATTCTGGTGGTCAAGCGGCTTCAGTTCTTGTGTCATTTTGATCTTTTAAAGGTGTAGGTCAAGATCTTTTCGCAAAATTCGCCACAACGCCGTCACAGAGATGCCCAACGCTTGAGATCGACGTGTGAGAGACTAATTCGTCTCACTGTCACGGAAACATCTTTTACTATGTCTATGGACTAAAATTTTTTCACTTGACGACCTTAAATTGGACGCTCTTAAAGTTGAAGCCACTGACTCCGTATTTTGATAGTAAATTTTAATAATTTCGACTCGTTTTTGGATCGTATATCTCTCTATGATGAAATGGCAAACTTTAATGAAGAGAAATGTCAAAAGAGCGGCATCGCTTGCTGTCCATATCGGTATATTTTTGTAGTGCCCCTATTACATGGCCACTATCGGATTTATTCACTTGAAATTTTAGCTGTAGCTTCATGGTAATATCGAATTGATCTAGTGAACTATAAACTGCAACTTTTTTTTATGAGAAACATCCTGCGAAGTTTTCGCCAAATTTCGTAAATCATTTTTAGGCAAAATTGATGTAGTGTTGCAAACATATGCCCTCTTTTTCTTAGTTTCTTTGGCTTTAGCAGCACTGGGTTGCTAATCGCGGTTTCATTTACAAGTGAACTACGATTATTTTTCAATTGAACGTGAGTTTTGACAAATTTTTCCTTTGGTTTGAATTCATTTTTTGATAGTATGTACTAGAGTAGATAAAGCTCCGCCTAAAGAGTACATGTCAAGGGTTGAGCCTGAGCGGCTCCGCATGTAAATGTCAGGCTCATTATGCAATATCATTTGCTTGCGATGTTATATCGCCTGACCTCGGTCGAAAGATCATAGTTATAATAGCTGGGGAGACAGGGATGAGGTTGTGGACAGTGGGTCAAGTTGTTGGTTGAATAAGACAGTATGGACACTTTACTACCTCAATACCCTATCGTACTTAATAATAACTCTTATGTAGATTAATATATTATTTTTTTTTTCATATAGCACAAGATTTTAGAATCACCGTGACCCGTTGGGACCCTCTTAGAAAAGGTTTTACAAAAGTTTGAACCAGCAGCAGGCATTTTGTATCAGAATTAGTTGTCAAAGTTGGACTCAAGTTATGGGGCACCCTTTTTTTATAAAAATATCAATACTACATTTCCCAGCAGCGTGATGCGTGATGATGTAATGGAACGTCATAAAGCTCTGTGCAATTTTATTATTGAAATTCTTACTATCACTCGTTAAAACCCATACAGAACTCTCAATCTGCCATATTTTTTAGCTTTTAAAAATGTAATTGAAATCTTATTTATAAAAGAAGGAAGAACGAAATAAATCAAGTGATAAGACATAACACACTGCCACAGGGGACAAGCAGCGAAAAATGACAGCTGCAACATACCAGATTTGACAATTCACCAAAAAAGCCCACAAAATACGAAAAAAGAGCGCAAACAACTGTTGTAGAATTGCTGAAAAATTAATTGTGAGGAGTGTACAAGCTCCTTAAGGAACCAAACAATAACAACAACAACAAGCAAAAGACATGTGAATACCATTAAGAGGCAAGAAAAATTTGGCACTGACAAATGTGCCACCTGATGATGCCGCGATATGCGCGACAAGCGAAGAAGCAACGAAGAAAAGCGGTAGCGAGACTGCGGCAGCCAGACGACAGCTTGCAACATGTTTTGCCAATTTGAAAATCACCTAATTACGTGCGACAGGCATAACTGTCACCATGGTCAGTGTTGCTGCCACGGCCGTGGCCAATAACATTAAGCTTACTACCGTGAATTGGTGATTGCTTGTTGCTGTCACTCATTGAATTGCTAACTGCCAACATATTCTCATATGTATGTATGTATGTATATATGAATATGTGTGTGTGTATTATAGCAGCGATTGAAAAGTACCTGCATGTTGCTACAATATTATGACTTCTTTTCTTAATTGAAATCATCAATTTTCGCGACTTTTTCTCAAATGACGACAGCTGCAGTTGCATGCCACATAATCAGTAAAAGCCAGAAATACTTGCAACATGAAGCACACATACACAAATCTATGCATTTTGTTGTTGTTGGCAGCATTGTCGCTTTGGCAAAAAATGTCGTCGCAGATTTTCAAGTCCAACGCATGCGCAATGGATGAGTGTCGTTGACTGATAATGACAGTGGGCCGACGCACTTGTACCCACCGCAACCAAACATGTTGCATATACACCTGTACATAACAGAGGAGTTGAAATGCATGTATGCATGCCGTTGACAGTAGCTGCCGTCGCGCTAAAGATGGGCAGCCGAAAACAAGTGCTGTGTGGCAGGATGTTGTTATTGCCACTTGCTGCCACCGCCTGACTCTTGCACGCTTAATTGCACGCAATTAATTGCGCAGCCGCACAGCCATGGCGATAAGCATCACACACACAGACGCTGCTGTTTGAATATTGTACGCGCAACAGCGACATTTCCGCAATTTGGTGGGCAATGTTGCAACAAGACGCCTTACTAAATAGCACTGCCCATATGCAAATGCATGTGTTTATGCAGCATCCATGATAGGTAATCACTTGTTTAGCATGTCGTACGTACGTATGTGTGCGTACGCGCATGCGTGAATGGCTCAGTTGTCGCGCATTGACCGGTTTTTCCTTTTATTATTCATTCATGCGTTTCGCTGGCCGATAAGCCAAATGCGACAGTTGCAAAAACAAATATTTTCGCCTCAAGTGGGCCGCAGGCGCGCCAATCCACTTGTCAACTGCGCCACGCAGCAACGCAATGAAATCTTCAAGCGCACCGCTGCACTTCTTGCCACATAGCCACTAGCAACAAGTTGCTGATTGGCTTTTGGCCACTTGTTAAGTAGAAAAATCATATTTCTGCCAATGCTCGCTTCCATCATAAGCTGATCGCTGTGGCTTGACTTAAACGCGTCTTGCGCATGCGTAGCTGGTCAGCCCGCCGGGTGACGTTGCACCGATTTTGACACTTCTTATCGTTACGCGCACACACACACACATATATAATTTATGCATATACGAGTTTAGCTACTTATGCGCCTAGCAATTAAATATTATTTATATTTCAACTATAAATACTCAAACAAATGCGCATACATATTTATTGCATGTCTGTATATAATATTTATGTATGTGCATAATTTGCAATTTCCTGTTTGTATGTATTTTCCACTTGCCACAGTTGTTATTGTGATATTTATTTATCCTCCAAAGTTGTTGCAAGAATTTTAATGCGTCTCCACTACTACAGCTAACTGCTTCCAGCACGAGTGGCTTATCATGCCGCCACCAAACTGGTTGCAAGCAATTTCGCCGCGTCTAATGCAAAGTTACTGCGAGCTGTGTGTGAGTTGTCTTTTCGCTGGGTAGACAGTAGTTGGCGTATTAAAAGCCTATAAATCAGGCGTCGAAATGGAATATGTGAAGTTGTTGCAAAAACAAAAATTAAATAGGAGGAAAAAATTAGAAAAATAAATAAAAATTGAAGCTACGTTTCTGAAAAGTGGTTGACACTTTAAATATATTTTTTATTTAATTCCGAATTATTGCAGACATGTGACAAATTTCGGTCAGAAGATTTCTTCTAGCTCATTTATGATTATTCTGATTGTCGTCCGTCGGTTTCAGTTTCTAACCGCAGAAATCAGTTAATATATTTCCACAGGTCTCTGTGCCCAAAAAATAAGGTGACATTGTATTTATTTTGAAAATTCTTTATTTATTTTTCCAAATTAATTTCATCCCCTTCAAAGTAATCCCCTCCCGATGCAATGCACTTATGCCAACGGATTTTCCAATCTTCGAAACACTGGTTGTAGTCACTTTCCGGGATGGCCTTCAGTTCCGTCTTCGCTGTGGCTTGAATCTCCTCTATCGTATAAAAACGGTGTCCTCGGAGCGGTCTTTTGAGCTTGGTGAACAGCCAGAAGTCGCACGGCGCCAGATCAGGTGAATACGGTGGTCGCGGAACGATATGGGTTGAGTTTTTGGCGAAATGACCACGAATTACGAGGGCAGTATGGGATGGTGCATTATCGTGGTGTAAAAACCAAGAAATGTCTTTTCACAATTCCGGCCTTTTTAGGCGGATATCGTTACGCAAACGACGCATAACGTTCAAATAATATTCCTTGTTGACTGTTTGACCGGTTGGAAGCAATTCATAATGCACAACACCACGATAATCAAAGAAAACAGTCAACATGACCTTGATTTTTGGGCGACTTTGGAGCGATTTTTTTGGTCTCGGCTCTCTTTTGGCACGATATTCGCTCGATTGATCGGTTGCTTCGGGGTCGTAAGCGTAGATCCAAGTCTCATCGCCAGTTATAATGCATTTCATGACACCCTGTTAGTCGGAAAGCATCGTTTCACACACTTCAACGCGACACCTTTTTTCCAAAAAATTCAACGTTTTCGGTATCAGTCGAGATTTGACGCGCTTGAGGCCCAAAACATCCTTCAAAATAGTATTGGCTGAGCCTTTCGATATGCCAACTTCATCAGCAAGGTCTCTAATTGTTAATCGTCGGGTTTTCAACACCAAACCTTTGATTTGTTGAACGTGAGCTTCGACGGTTGAGGTTGATGGTCGCCCTGGACGCTCTTCGTCTTCGACACGTTCACGGCCGGCTTGGAACTCACTATACCACTTGTAAACATTTTTTTTAGACATAGCCTCATCACCAATGGCCTTCTGCACCATCCTCAACGTATCCGCAGCAGAAAATTGATTCCGTAAACAAAATTTAATGCAAATTCTTTGCTCAACAATTTTCGACATCGCAAAAAACGAAAAACTCACTTTTAGCAGCTCACAAAACGACACGTATCTCAAACACTAATAAATATTTTGACATGAAATTTGACATAAATGTGACTGACAGTACTATCAACCTAAAAAAAAATAATTCTCCAAATCCTTCGACGCGCGCAGTTTAAATTCAAATGTCACCTTATTTTTTAGTATCTAGTGATTTATGCCCTTCAGATATATTTTATACATCGGTATGATGAAGAGTACTTAGAACATATGAAATTTTGATTATCATCGTTTGACATTATAAATCGACATTGATTATAATACTGTGAAACTTTTTCCATCAAAAACATGCCATAATCACTACGGGACGAAATTAAGCTTACTTCTACTACGGCGGTCTCTTCTTCATGTTAATCTTTTGAGGGAGAAAATAGCGTGGATTCGTAGAAGAGAACAGGATTTTTCAAAACCTTATTTATTAAAACATAATTTATAAATTTTTTCCGGCAAGAAAGCTATATTTAGATTACTATTTGTATAATAGAATAGAACTAGGTGCAAAAAATAGTAAGACTTTGCTCATAATTTTAAAAATCTTAATTAATTCTTCAAAATCTATGTCGTTCCACTCAAAGTAACTCCCCTTGGCCCAAATCACTTGTGCCAACGTCCTTTCCAATCCTCGAAAGAGTTGTTCTAGTTAATTTCCGGAATAGCCTTCAATACGCGTCAATTCACGTTTAATGTCTTCAATTGACTCAAAAGTGTACTTGGAGCAGCCGTTTGAGCTAGCTGAGTAACCAGAAGTTACACGGAGCTAAATCAGGCAAATGCGGTGGTTGCGGCACGAAATTGCTTGAAAATTACCCTGAAAACTCACAAAGAATAAAAGAGGTATGCGACGGTGCATTATCGTGGTACAAAAACCGAGAGTTGTCGGCCCATTATTCAGGCCTCTTTTAACGTATAGCTTGGTGCAAAGGACGCAAAACACTCAAATAGTATTCCTTGTTAACAGTTTGGCCGGTCGGAAGGAGTTCGAAGTGCACCGCACCTCGAAAATTGACGAAAACTGTCAACCTAACCTTAATTTTTCACCGGCTTTGACGTGTTTTTTCGGCTTCGGCTCACCTTTGCCACAAAATTCGGCTGATTAAACGTATGTTTCCGGATCGTAAGCGTAGCTCCAAAACTCGTCGTCAATAATAATACGTTTCATGATATCTTTTTGGTCGGAAAACATTGTTTCACAGACGTTAACGTGCCGCTGGTTTTTGAAAAAAATTGAGTGATTTGTAAACCAAATCGCGTTTTCACTTTTCTGAGACAAAATGATCTTTCAATATGGTTTTCACTGATCTTTCCTATAATCTAACGATGCCATTAAGTTCTCTGACTGTTAATAGTCGAATCTCAAGCATCTATTTTATTGACGTGTTGAACATCAGTTGATGTTAATCACCATGCTGGACGTGGTGGGTCGTCAGCGAATATCGTCGTGAATTATTCTTTGAATAATTTGTATCAATCAAAAACACTTGTTCGCGACAAATAATTATCACCGAACCCCTTTCCAACCTTTTGAACATTTCGTCATCGCACACAAAATTTAATGGAACTTCTTTATTAAATAATTTCACTCATCGTAAAAATCGCCGAATGCTCTTTATGCGGCAAGCGTATACTAAACACAGAGTATTTTATCTTGATGTGGTATTAGGTTAGGTTAGGTTAATCTGGCAGGCCAATAATGCACGCAAAGACCAGTTTTGGTTCTTTATGATACCAGATGGACTTCTGTTGCTAGGTCCAAGCGGAGTAGTCTTCCTTTAGGATTTAACAGACACAGCGACCTCACTCTCTCTCGATACCTCCTCCAGTTTATCATATCATGGCGACCCCGGACGCTTACAGTGCAGTCTTGCCAATACGGTGTAAGTGCACAAGAGATGTTTCCCTGTTGCTCTGCTCTTGACATTTCCTGCAGTCTTCTCGATCTGTCAGCCGCATCCTGTGGGCGTGTGTCGCCACTAGACAGTGACCAGTGAATATTCCCATCATGTTCCTACAGCCTTTGCTATTAGGAATTTTGGGTACTTCTGTCCTCTCGTTTTGCACATGACTTTTGCAGTTTTCCAGTTTTTCACTCGGGTAGCTTATTTCATCGGGTTTTGATATTCTTTAGCATGCTTCTGTCGAGATCGTCCTTTAGACAATTATGTGATGACATTAAGGAACGACTTTATGGGCTTTTTGTATACCATATCAATTATATTAAACTCATCTAGGAATTTATGTGTAAAAAAAAGTTAAATATCGAACGAAATCTTGTTTATCCTCAACGGTGATATATACTTAAGTCCACTCGTATAGTACATATACATAAGTATGTATGTACATATAAAAATTTTATCTCGAGGAAAAAGCAATTCAAGTAGAATAAAATAAACAACATACTATTAAATCATTTCTATTACGAGCTCTTTTGCATTGAATAGTTAATTCGCTCTTGTCCTGTAAATTAACCGATATGACTATCGAATTGAAGCGCACACACGCTTTCCATTTCAAATTCATTACCCATTGAGCAGTGGCCCGAAGTGCAAATACAGCTGCAACAATTCCGATGAGAAATATTATTCTCCCATCAACGAAGCATAGATCAAATCACTCCACAATAACACTGTCATAACAGCGCGCATTCACATCGAGCAAACGGAACAAACGAAACAAAATGCATACAAAGTGCAATTGCGCTAATGAAACAATAATCCAATTCGAGGGTAACAATAAATATTCAACTTGCATACAAAAAGTTACAATCAACAAAAGCACACCCCGAAATCGCAGACAACACAACAAAACACTAAAGCAATCGAAGGGAGGCAACGCGAATGCCAGAGAAATTCCCACGCGCACGTGGCGGACGCACGTACGGCAAGCGCAGTGAAGGCGGCTGTCTAACGGTAACGGCTGCGCTGAGCTCATCACACAGCCAGATAATTGAGCCGAACGCAAGGCGAGTAGCGCGATGGGGTGGTTGATAACGGTTAACAGCGAGAGGCGTTCATGTGGCTGCGAAGTGTACAAACGCTCATCGGCAAAGCCCATCGGCGACAATTGGTCGTCAAAACCGTATTAGAGCTTCGAGAGCAAGCGGATGCGCGCAGCTGCAGTCGTTCAGGTGTCGCCGAACCCAATAAGGGTTGTGCGCTTTGCGCTTTTCGAACGCAGATTGATAAGCCGCTACTATAAACTCGGTTAAGCCGGCAATATGTTTTTGTTTTTTCTTCTATTCCAAAATCCCATCGCTCTTTCACGCCAGTAATACCGGGCGGTGTGAGAACGCACAGTTCGCACTGCGTGAACGATGAGGCAAACCCTCGCACCTTCAAAGCGCTACTAAAACACTATTAACACCAGCGTTTAGCGTAAATAACGTCCGTTCAACGTCTGCTGATTCGTCGCTTTGACTGCTGTGAATTTAACTAATTTTGAAATAACTGGCATGCCACTTGGGCGCAGAGCATGGAAGTTCCCATCGGAATCGGTAGCGCGGTTGAAAAGTCACACGAGAACCACGCCATCTGATGTGAAAATATTTTAGAACGTAAAATCGTTTTCACTTAGTTGTTTTTGCATTTCGTTCGTTTGAAGCGATTTTAGGTGCTGGCAACATCACCGCCCGCATTTTAGTTGCAGAGGGCATTTTTTGTTGTTTCTGCACGAAATTCGTTTATTGCCGTTAGGGACGAGCAAAGAACTGACTTATGCGAAGAATTTCGAAATTGTTACGTTTATAAGCGGAGCAGGCCTACAAATACACAAGACGTCAATTGAAAGTTTACAATGTAGAGTTTCGTGAGTCTAGCAAGAAGAAATTGCAACTTCGTATGCACCGAAGCTACAATACTCTTCTTCTTCTTCTTAATTGGCGTTGGCACCGCTTACGCGATTATAGCCGAGTCAACAACAGCGCGCCAGTCGTTTCTTCTTTTCGCTATGTGGCGCCAATTGGATATCCCAAGCGAAGCCAGGTCCTTCTCCACTTGGTCCTTCCAACGGAGTGGAGGACTTCCTCTTCCTCTGCTTCCCCCGGCGGGTACAGCGTCGAATACTTTCAGAGCTGGAGTGTTTTCGTCCCTCCGGGCAACATGACCCAACCAGCGTAGCCGTTGTCTTTTAATTCGCTGAACTATGTCAATGTCATCGTACATCTCGTACAGCTCATCGTTCCATCGAATGCGATATTCGCCGTGGCCAATGCGCAAAGGACCGTAAATCTTTCGCAGAACCTTTCGCTCGAAAACTCTTAAGGTCGACTCATCGATTGTTGTCATCGTCCAAGCCTCTGCACAGTATAGCAGGACGGGAATTATGAGCGACTTATAAAGTTTGGTTTTTGTTCGTCGAGAGAGGACTTTTCTTTTCAATTGCCTACTCAGTCCAAAGTAGCACCTGTTGGCAAGAGTAATCCTGCGTTGGATTTCCAGGCTGACATTGTTGGTGGTGTTAATACTGGTTCCTAAATAGACGAAATTATCTACAACTTCAAAGTTATGACTGTCAACAGTGACGAGAGAGCCAAGTCGTGAGTGCGACGACTGTTTGTTTGATGACAGGAGATATTTCGTCTTGCCCTCGTTCACTGCCAGACCCATTTGTTTTGCTTCCTTGTCCAGTCTGGAGAAAGCAGAACTAACGGCGCGGGTGTTGAGGCCGATGATATCAATATCAGTTGTACACTCTTATAGACGATGGTACCTTCTCTATTTAGTTCTGCAGCTCGAACTATTTTCTCCAGAAGCAGGTTGAAAAAGTCGCACGATAGGGAATCGCCTTGTTTGGTATCGAACGACTCGGAGAGGTCCTTCCCGATCCTGACGGAGCTTTGGGCGTTGCTCAACGTCAGTTTACACAGCCGTATTAGTTTTGCGGGGATACCAAATTCAGACATCGCGGCATAGAGGCATTTCCTTTTCGTGCTGTCGAAAGCAGCTTTGAAATCGACGAAGAGGTGGTGGGTGTCGATTCTCCTTTCACGGGTCTTTTCCAAGACTCGGCGCATGGTGAATATCTGGTCGGTTGTTGATTTTCCAGATCTAAAGCCACACTGATAAGGTCCAATCAGTTTGTTGACGGTGGGCTTTAATCTTTCACACAATACGCTCGATAGAACCTTACATGCGATGTTGAGGAGGCTTATTCCACGGTATTTGGTGCAGATTGTGGAGTCTCCCTTTTTGTGGTTTGGACAGAACACACTTAAATTCCAATCGTTGGGCATGCTTTCGTCCGACCATATTTTGCAAAGAAGCTGATGAATGCTCCTTATCAGTTCTTCACCGTAATGTTAGAATAGATTAGGCTAAATTGACTCAGCTCGCCACGCCTATCATTTACACACATACTTATTCTGTAGGGTCTCCGATGTTTTTACCCTACAACCGGAATCGCTACTGCAAAGAGTTTGAGAACTCAAGGGCTCCGCTTAAAGTAACAAAATCAATATTCTATAAGTATGTAGTTCTTTCTGAGGCTTTTCTATTCGAGTCTTAAGACTTAAAAATAAATGATATGAGCTATGGGTTTGAAAACGATAAAAGTCGGTTGATTCCCTTAAGCTTAGAAAAGCTTAAACACTTTTTTTTAAAAATAGTTATCTTTATATACTAAACAACTTTTGCAAAAGTCCGTCATTATTTCAAACTTTCCTTTCTCAAACTAGCAATTTTTTCAAATTTCACTCGTAAAAGTCAATCCGAGCTAACCGAACCCCGAAGTTATAGCTTCAGTTAATTTTCTAATCAACAAGTTCCAGCGTTGGTCAGCGTCAGTTCGTCTAAGCCATTAGATTGTCAATAAAAAGAAAACCTGTATTTCTTCGAATCTTGATAAAATAAAAACTCGTAAACTTTCAATTGACCAGCAGTGTACCCACATTTATCCCAATTGAGTACATGTGCGTGCGCCTCAAATTCCAACCAACCACATACCCTCCCCCGCATAGACTTCAATTCATGTTTATTAAGAGACATCCACACAATGATTTAATTCAATTTAAATATAATACTTTTGTTTGTGTACAAAACGCTGTTGCACATTCTTTCTCAACCGGACATCCCGTCCAACGGTTGAAGAGTCACAACAATCAGCGCTGAAATACAGACTTGGCTTGGCAGTCCAGTTAAATTATGACAATTATGGACACACAATGAATTAATAGTAAATAAACCCGCAGCTTAACCAATATAACTAACAAGTGTGTGTAAGTGTGTGTATATCAACATGATCGCCAATAACGATGAGAGCGACGCGTGCGCGTCGGCGCGTTAAATAATATTGCTTTGTTGTTTGAGCCTCTGGAATATCTTTCACACGCCAAGCAAGTGTGGGAAACCCAAAAAGTGTGAGACTGAGAATCGACGAATTTTGCCAAGTTCACGCAATGTTCTATGGGAGAGTGCGTTTAGATTCAAATATGTATGTATACACGAATGTGTGTATGGCTAAGTATTTACAAAGAATTTCTTAAGCATTTTCAAAATTGCTGATTTTTTAGCGTACAAATTTATTCTCAAGCTTAAATAATCATCACCCAATTGAGGAACTTTTCCCTAAAGGAGTCGTTGACCCGAAATATATACATACATACATATCTACTTATGTACATATAAGTACAAATATAAAACAAAACATACCATCGAATAATTAAAAATCGAGTTAATCCAAATCTACGAGGTATGACAATTAAGTAATGAAAACCGTATATTTGAAAATTATTCTACAACTCTGCCATCCCCTTCAAAGTAGTCTCCTTGGGCAGCTATACAGCGATTCCAGCGCGTTTTCCATGCTTCGTAACATTTCTGGAACGCTTCGACTGGAATGTCCGCGAGTACCCGGCCGCCTGGATGTCCGTAATCGACTCAAAATGGGTTCCTTTGACCACCGATTTTGTTTTAGGAAACAAAAAAAGTCACATGTCGGCGAATAAGGCGGCTGTTGCAACACGACGATCCCTTTAGAGGCCAAATACTGGGACACGCTGAAAACGGTGTGGCACGGCGCGTTGTCGTGATGAAGGATCCATTTACAAGCGATGTCCGGGCGCACCCTGTTGACTCGTTTTCGCAATCTTTCGAGTACTTGGCAATAGTAGACTTGATTCACAGTTTTCCCCGGTGGAACGAATTCTTTGTGGACAATTCCACGGCTATCAAAGACTTGCTCATGGATGCCGGAAAAAGAGAAAGGGAAAAAAAAGAGAAGGGAAAAGGTCACAGGTTTACAAGCGCGACAATCAAATCAGTCTCATTACTTCATTGTCAAATCTCGTATATTCGAGCTAGACTTCTTTAAAAATCATTTACTTGCAAACATACAACTATGAGCAAAAATAATAAGACTTTGTTTATAATTTTAATATTATTATTTTATTCCTCAATATCTATGTCGTTCCCCCCAAAGTAATCCCCCTTGACCCTAATACAGTTGCGCCAACGTTTTTTCTAATCCACGAAACAATTGTTAAAGGCAATTTCCGGAATAGTATTCAATGCGCGTATCGATTTAGGTTGCGGAAGGATAACTCCGACCTCCGATAATCGAAGAAAACTGTCAACATAACCTTGATTTGACGTGGTTTTTTCGGGTTCGACTCACCTTTGCTACGATATTCGGTCGATTGATCGTCTGGGCCAGTAATAACACTTTTCATGATATCCTCATAGTCGAGAAGATTTTTGCACAGACGCGACGGTGTTTTTCGAAAAAAAATTGTTGAATTTGGAACCAATCCTGCTTTCAGTTTTCTAAAGCTCAAATGATCTTTTAAAATGGTTTTCACTGATACGTCCAATATTCCAGCGATGCCAGTAAAATCTCTGACTGTTAATAGTCGATTCTTAAGCACCAATTCCTTTATTTTATGGACATGTTGATTATCAGTTGAAGTTGATGGCCGTCCTGGACGTGGTTCATCGTCAGCGCGTTCTCGACCCTCTTTGAATAATTTGTAATAAAGAATAGTCTTCAGAGAGATCCACATGACTTATAAACTAACCAACTAGATTTTTTCGATATTATATTGAGAGAAATACTCTTCTCATAGTCATACCTTCTAAGCACACATTTAGGTGAGTAATGTCAATGGACTGGTCGACACATCACTGTTGGTTCTCGATTTATCCGCGATCGCAAGAAGATTGAGGTAGACTATTGCAGCGAGGTATCCTTTGAGACATCTGCCAGCCCAGACGCATTGTTATATCCACTGAGACTTTGGATCTCTTATTCAGGTATCCTATAAAATATAAGAGATCAGACAACCGAAAAGCCTTCAAAAAGGAAAAATTATCACTTCATTTAATGTACATGAATTGGGGTGGGAAATGGGCTCAGCTGACAACTCGCAGTTTGTTATTGGATAAGTGGACTTTGGGAAAACTCAACGTATAGTTTTTCTCAATTTAAAGTTGGATTAAAAATTAAATATAGAGTTGTTAACAATGGTTGGAATACATAAAAAATAGTAGAAAATGCAGGAAGAAAACTTCTTGCACATTTTGTACTCATTGGCTAAGGTTTTGACATTTTCATCAAAAGGCTTTAGAGCATCTAAGTATAAAGTAGCAGGTGCTTTATAAGCTTACATACATATCTCTACTTCTTCTTTCTTCGCAAAATTCAGTGGCGTTATAGCTCTAAAGAGAATAGCGAATGCGTGGTTATGATATCTGCAACATATTGGCAAAGAAGCTCAATTCAATGACTACACAGGAATTCGCTATAAAACTCCACATGCACTGGCGGCCGCGATAGCCGCAAAGTGCATTTATTGCGTCGGTTACGATCAACGCCCACTATGGTCCGCTTTAAAAGCCTTTTAGTGACTGAATTAAAAGTATATGCATATAAACTCACCGTCATAAGGCAGAGAGCATGTAAAACTAAGTTAGTCATGGAGGTAGCCTAAACAATATTTGTAATAATAAACAGGCTTTCTATGTAATGCGCACGTGCGCGGTCTGCATTATACTTTAGAGGCGGTGCAGATATGATATTAAAATTATATTAGATTCTAAAGGGTGATTCCTAAAGTGGTATGTTACTGGAAATAAAGGATAACACGTTTTAATGAACTCATTCGAAAGGGCAGGCATTGAATTTGTTTACGATTTAAAAGTACGCAGTACGTATTGCATTAAAGTTAGTCAAAAGCGTCACAGTTCGCAAATTTTCAAAATCGCTTTCTTTGCATATATAAGTAAATTTACCCAAGAAATTGCTTTGTCATTGTCATCAAGTGTTAATTGCGTCCTCTGATTCCTTGACATTTGCCATTTTTCGAATTGTGACTCTTTTGGAGGATAGAGTCATGTGTAGAAGTTCCCCCAAGTGAGGAAAGTTCTCTGAATGCCATTCACTTGAGAGAGGCCAAAAACCTTACATATGGCTCAAGTAGCTGCCGACTTTCGGTCTTAGACCAGGTATTCTCTGAATAGCCAAAAAACATTCGTTTGAAGGCAGCTAAAGTGATTAGGGGAACCATCCC
This sequence comes from Bactrocera zonata, assembly GCA_037783105.1. Lineage (NCBI taxonomy): Eukaryota > Metazoa > Arthropoda > Insecta > Diptera > Tephritidae > Bactrocera > Bactrocera zonata. The sequence goes on along the minus strand of JBAWJQ010001790.1, from coordinate 409,162 downwards.
TCCCCAGGGTTGTACGTTGTTGGATGGCATTTCAAGCTCCTTACATACAGCTACAAAAGTTGTCATTGGTTTTCGGAAAATGAAAAAGAACAGCTGATACGATGAGGAGTGTCGCGTCGCAGTGGAGAGACTGACTACCTCGTAACTGAAGAGGGAATCGACTCGCATTTGCAAACAAAAAAAGGAGAGGACGAAATGCATAAGTACGAAGAGTTTGATAAGCTGACCGACAGGCCGAAAATTCTACGAAAATATACGACAAATAACAGAAGGTTTCAAGACCGGAGCATTCTCTTGTAGAACCCCCAGAGATTATCTAGTGGCTGATGTCTAGAACATACTAAAATTAAGGAGGAAACACTTCTCCAGGCTGCTGAACGGCAGTGAAAACATAATACCAGGAGATGCCAAACCCGATTCCCCAATCGATGACGATGGAGCAGACGTTCCATTGCCCGACCTTGAAGAAGTTTCTATAGCAATTACGCGTCTGAAGAACAACAAAGCTGCGGCGGCCTAGAGATTGCCGACCGAGCTATTCAAATAAAGCGGTGGAAGAACTGATAAGAAGCATGCATCAGCTTCTCTCCGAGCCGTTCGTTATCAAACGAGGTTCCAGACAAGGGTTCTCCCTTTCGTGCGATTTCTTCAATCTACTCTTGGAGAAAATAATTCGAACTGCAAAATTAAATAGAGAAGGTACCATCTTCTATAAGACAGCTGCAGGTGTACGCAGTAGATATTGATATCATTGGTCTCAACCACCGCGCCGTTAGTTCTGCTTTCCCCAGTTTGGATAAGAACGCGAAGCTGGTAGTGAGCGAGAGGAAGACGAAATATCTCCTGTCATCAAACTAACAGTCGTCGCACTCGCGACTTCATCGTAGATAAATTTGTCTATCTTGGAACCAGTATTAACACCAACAACAATGTCATCCTCAAAATCTAACGCAGAATAACTCTTGCCAACAGGTGCTACTTCGGACTGAGTAGGCAATTCAGAAGCAAAGTCTTCACTGGACGAACAAAGACCAAACTCATTATTTCCGTCCTGCATATGGTGCAGAGGCATGCACGATGACAACATCCTATGAGTCGAGTTACGAGTTTTCGAGAGAAAGCTTCTGCGGAAGATCATAGTTCTGCTAATTAAAAGACCGGGGCTAAGATGGTCATGTCGTCGGTATTCGGCGCACTACCCGCCGAGGGAAGCAGATGAAGAAGAATATTATGGAAGACATCATCCCAATCTCTCAACACATATTATCAAAATTATTCAACACTATTCAAAACGTGGTTCCTTTCATTCATTCAATTCAACAAAATAACACTGCATGGACCACCCTCTATCCTATGCTCTACATATAAAAAAGTTATAAGCCAATGAGAATTAAAAGAGAAATAATGAAAACCAATTGCTTTAAAAACATTCACAAACAGATAAAATTTATTTGAAACCACAAAAGGAAAACACCAACAAAGCAAAAGGCGAATTAAACGCGCGCAGCCACTTTGGACTCACGAAAAAATACTTTTGCGGCTATAAGTGTAATAACTGGAGCTGCGACTCGGAGGCCTGAACTCGAACGCCTTTTTGAAATAATGAAATTATTATAATTTAAACAAATGGAAAGCTTAATGCAGCATTCACCAGCGCTCCAACAGCAAGGATTGTGCGCTTACACCAGGGCTGGGCGATCGCAACGACCGCAGCTGATATCGCGAACCACCAAAGACTCGCAAGGCAAAGCGGCCGAACGAAATTCATACAGAGAATTATGCATTTAATAAACTCATAGCGATCGTTGGGAGTGTACTCAACCATAACAATTTACAGCAACAGTAACAGCAACAACAATGAAAGTAACTTTTACGAAACACAACAAGTGATCATCAAAGCGATCGTGCAACGATCTTTGTGGCAAATTGCTGGCGCAACCGATAATAAACGGCACAACTGAGCAATTGTGATCGGAAAACAATGCAATCTGATATTATGTTGCAAGTACGCTTACTCGCTTGGCCGCTGTGAGATATGGCGGTATCACTTATAGGTTCATAAACCCATTTGACTGCGGGTTCATCTAACCAAAGATGTGCACATACAAAAGCACTTGCATATAAATATGCAACAATAGAAGCAGCTGGTGGCACGACCCTCTAAAGTTTTGTAACTACAAGTGTATTAGGTTGAAGCCCGACTATCTGTCTCTATTATTACACCAGCTCGAGATCGTTTCGATTTTGGGTGCAGAAAATTGCTGTCCAATTGTTGCTTGCGATTTGAATCAGCTGCTTAAATATAAAAATAAAATAAAATGTATTTGCATGTGTTTGTGGATTAGTAAATAATAAGAAAGTTCGTATAAAGATTGCTGGTGTACACTAAGAAGGAGATGGCTCCACGTAAAGCTTTAACATTCAACGGCTTGTACGATATCACATTTATACAGAATATAAGTAGGTCTATTTCGTTAACAAAATTTTGGATAAGCTTTATTGGATTTCAATGTGGATTATTTTGTGTTGATTCGATCAACATACTTGCCCTCGAAAGTGATACCACGATTAAGGTGAGCTTCCAAACTTTGGACACCAAGTTTATAATATGATTTGTATTTTGCCGATTGTCTCTTCTTTGTGCCGAAATATCTTTCATTCGTCTTCTCTTAAGGTTTAGATATAGTAAAAAGTCATTGGAAGCTAGACTCGGTAATTAGAAGCGTAACTAATTCAATTTTGTTATCATTCTCGTGGATTTGTGACACTGTGGCAAGGTAAATCGGTCGATTAGAAGAAAGCAGGTTACTTCCACTTTGCACAAAGCTTTTCATAACTAAATTTTCGTGAGCCAAATATCTAACACGTTATTTTGATGTGTTGGAGATGAACTTTGTTGAAGGATTATCCAAACTCATTTTGTAAGCCTTGGAGGCAGTGTCCATTTATAGACCTTATACGAACTTTTTAGCTTACCCAGCATCCATTCGGGGTCGAAATGCACATTCGCCTAAGGTCCCACTTCGAAAATCATAATACAAAGGGTGATCCATTCCGAGATTCCTTACTTTTTTTAAAGAAAAAACACAGAAACTTCAAATTTAATGGGAAGTGGGGTTTATCATTCGAAAGAACATTCTTTGGGATTTATTTTTTGAAGATTATCTCTTTCAAATGTTGGCTGTGGCTATGTCCAGATGGTCTATTCGTTGAGTCCAATTTTAGATGACTCGACTGATAACTGGCGAATGACCAGCGTGATGTTTTGCTCCAAGGCCTGAATCGAAGCGGGATTGTCCGCATGGAGTTTAGACCTTACATATCCCCACAGGAAAAAGTCTAATGATGTGATATCACTCGTGCTTGATGGCCAATCGACGGACTCAAAACGTAAATCCATTGATTGATGCGATGTGTGGGAAGTGGTGCCGCCTTGTTAAAACCCAATGTCGCTGAGATCACGAGCTTCAATTTCAGGCATCAAATAGTCGGTTACCATGGCGCGATAACGGTCGCTAATGATGGTTACGTTCCCAAAGGCATCATTTTTGAATATGGACCAATGATTCCACCGGTCACAAACCACACCAAACCATCGTTTTTTCTGGATAAAATAGCATATCTTGAAGCTCTTCAGATTGCTCTTCGTCTCAAATGCTGCAATTTTGCATGGTTACCTACCCATTGAGCCAGGAATGGGCCTCATAGTCGAACAAAATTTGGCTCGAAAACGTCGAATGTTCTTGGAACGTTTCAAGAAACCAAATTCTTACAGAACGTAAAAACTTACATGACAGCTTGACACGGCTCACACGTGCTGTGTCAAAAAAAGGCTATTGAAAAAGTATCTTTACTTAGATGATCCGTTATTTCGAGTAGGCTGAAGCATTGAACAATGCCTTTAGAGAATACAATACGAGGTATGACAATTAAGTAATGAGACTGATTCCATAAAAACCGTATATTTGAAAATAATTCTACAACTCTGCCATCCCCTTCAAAGTAGTCCCCTTGGGCAGCTATACAGCGATTCCAGTGCGTTTTTCATGCTTCGTAACATTTCTGGAACGCTTCGACTGGGATGTCCGCGAGTACCCTCGTCACGGCCGCCTGAATGTCCATAATCGACTCAAAATGGGTTCCTTTGACCACCGATTTTGTTTTAGGAAACAAAAAACAGTCACAGGGTGACACGTTGGGCGAATAAGGCGGCTGTTGCAACACGGCGATCCCTTTAGAGGCCAAATACTGGGACACGCTGAGGGCGGTGTGGCACGGCGCGTTGTCGTGATGAAGGATCCAGTTACGAGCGATGTCTGGGCGCACCCTGTTGACTCATTTTCGCAATCTTTCGAGTACTTGGCAATAGTAGACTTGATTCACAGTTTTCCCATGTGGAACGAATTCTTTGTGGACGATTCCACGGCTATCAAAAAAGGCAATAATCATCGTTTTCACCTTCGACTTGCTCATGGATGCCGGAAAAAGAGAAAGGGAATTTCAAGGTCACAGGTTTACCACAAACGCGGCAATAAAATCAGTCTCATTACTTAATTGTCAAACCTCGTAAGAACCGAGAACCTGTAAAATAAATTATAGAGAAGTACATGCTTCCCATTAAACATTGAAAAATGCAAGGAAATAAGCACTATTTACTCGTCAGGTAGGCATCGGAGGCAGGCAGGCAGAAGATCTCGATACATCTTATGGCTCGACTGAATACATTTTGGTTTATGAGTAAGAAGTGTGTCAATGCAAAACACGTACAAAAATAGATGAATATTTTCCAAAAATAACGTCGAGTAGACGTCGCAAAAGGCACATTTGAAAGCGTAGATGAGGAGCCTACATTCATAAAACGCATCCTTAAAAGGTGACGAGACCTGGATTTATGAGTATGATGTCGAAATTGTCCAAAACTCGAGCGAATGATGTTCCATAAGAGAGTCGAAACCGAAAAAATCAAAATTCGCTGAAGACAGCCGAGATGTGGCCCTCCGGACTTTTTTGTTTCCTTACCTGAAAAGGCCGATGAAAGGCAAGCATTTTGAGACAATAGAGGAGATCCAAGCAACATGCACCTCGGCTCTCAAGGTTATTCCGGAGGATGCCTTCAGTGGCGCCTTCAATGCTCGGAAATCACGCTGGCAGCGCTGCATTGATTGGTTCAACAAATTTTTTTAGATCGACTCAGTCCTATTACTTTCCGGACAAACCCTGTACATATATGGCAAACCCGCGCTGTTACTGGCGCTTTCAGCATCAGCTTCACTATGAGGCTAAAATGAGGCGTCTATAATATATTAAAGCACACAATTTAACAGAAATTAAGAATGAAAATCATTTATAACTTCCACTTCAGTCGTGTCAACAATTTTGATCGACATGAAATTAAAATCAAAAGCAACCAGATTCTTGCAACAGCCCCAAGACTGGTTGAGCAGCGAGCTTGCCACAAGTGAAGTGTGTGTACAAATGCAAATTAATTAATAATCAAACTTATTTGCAGCTGCTCATTTGCCACAACGGCGACTTTATAAATAACTAAACTTAACTACAACTAAGTACACACATACAGACACACACACACACCCACAGAACGTAGACGGTGGTGTGCAACAGGAGTGTGAGTGATGAATAAATATTTGTCGAATGGGTATATAAAAATCAAAGCCAGCCAAATCGCCGCAGAAGTGGTTATACTTGTTGCAAGTAACCCACTTGAAGTGCATGCACATGTGGCGGCGGCATGCAGCATCTGCCATCATTTAGGCGATCACAATGTGGACAGGCGAGAACAGACAACATTTGCACCTGCCGTCTATGTGATTTTAATGCAGCGCCAAGTTTTCCCCCCACGAGAAAATCCAATGACAACAACAACAACAACAACAACAACGACAACGACAATAACACAACAATTGCCCCCTGCAATTGTGCCACACGGCGGCGGCGCATGCAACATGCATACTCACGTATCTAACTGGTGGCATGTATGTGATTTGGTTGCATGCTTCTAAGCGAGTGCATGTGTAAATATCAGCGCTAAATGCTGCCACATTGTGGCCATGAATAGAAGCTGCATGAGCCACGGTCGCCGCCGCTCCAGTGCGTCCACTGACAACAGATGCACACCGGGGCGGCTGCAACTTGTTATCTGCCATGTTTCTCTAAGCGCACACGCTACGCACACACATACAAGCAAAAGTTAGTTAGCCGGACGGCTTGGGCGCTTTTACCACATGGTCATCGTCGGCTTCCACGAATCATTCATTCATTCAGTCATTCATGCGCCCAGAGTGCGCAAAGTGTGTGGGGTGGCTTTGTGCCGCCGGTGTCCATGTCATGTTGTTGTTGTTGCATGTGAAAATCTGAGTTGTTGCCGCACTTGAATATGAGCGTGGCATGCACAGCTGCTAAGTGAGTGCGAATAGTTTAGATGTTCGGCTATCTACATACGCGTACTCGATTTTGTTGTTGTTATTGTTGTTATGTCTGTTACTAGCAAACTAGCTGATTGAACATCTGCCGGTTGTGGAATTTAAAGAGCCACTTGCAACATGCGATGGTCATTGCTGCCACAATATGCTGCTACATCAATAAAGTTAAACTAATAACATGTCTATACTCGTATACATACATACACATATTCAACGTGCTTCTTCTTGCCAACTTGTCCCGCATTTAAGTTTTTTGGAGCAATGATTTCAAATTGCTGTGAGCAGGTGGCGCTTAATTGAAGGAAAACTCAAGTCAACTGGAACTGCTGTTGGCAATCAATCTTCTGCGAAGAAAGTCGTTTTTTTTTAGCGCACCATGGAAAACATAACCTCACTTATTATTTTGTAGTGGATTGGTGAAAACCTTGTACGAATCAGTGCTAATTTGGTCGCATAAATTTATCATTCCGCAGAAATCCCGTTCCTAAAAAAGATAAGTTCCCGATTTTCAGTTGCCAAACCTTGTATCAACGAAAGCATACGAGAACTATGTTGTTGTACCGTTACCACCACAGTCGAATGTACGGAACCGGATTTTAACAGAAGTTGTTGTTGCTGTTGTAACAGTTATCCAGACCTTGTTTGCCTGTTGGGGGTTTTCAACAAAATTATCAAATGGAAGGTCCAAAAAACGCGTTGTTTCGGCGGAATCGGACAATAAGGAAAATGTTGTTAAATGTGTTGGTGTCATAGGGCACTCCTGAGAGGACTCAATGCATGCAGGACATATGTAGATCTGGTATGTCGGTGTCGACTCATGATAAGTAGAAGGCGAACCAGCCACTGTAACGAAGTCTAAATTCACAAGGCTCTCTTCTCTCTCTGCTATGGCCTGGGGTTTGACTCCAAAGATGCTGTGAGGAGTAAGTGATGGTGTTAAAAGCTTCACTGTGAATGGCGTTCATTGCTTGTTTGAAGTCCGTCGTCGCCATAATTTTGATCATATGAGGCGGCTCTAAGCAGATGACTGCAAGGCCGGCTCCTGCGATTCTGACTAAACTATAAAAAAAACAGAAGTTTTTTAAGGATGTGCTTTTTATTTTTTTATTTTTTATTCGATTTCTTAGTCCTTTTTAGCTTGAAAACAGTAGTCAAAAAGTGGACTTTTTTAAATCGCTTTAATTTTTCAATTATTCAAACAAGCTTTTTTGTCCAGATATAACTGGGAATATAAACATTAATTAAACAAATGTTGGTTGTAGGTTCTAAGGCTGAAATCCATTGCCAAGAATTAAATTTTTTAACTAAAAAATAGTTTCTCCATTCAATATTCAATTTTCATTACTAAATTAAAATAATAAATTTTCAATGTTTAATCGCAAAATCGGAATTAAAAATTTCGAAATTTTATATTTAATACCAAAATCGAAATTAAAGATTGCAAATTATATTTTCAATTACAAAAATAGAATAAAAATTTTAAATTTTAAAATAATTAATTTATAATTAATTTTTAAAATTAAAAAAAAAAATTAAATTTCAAAATAAAAAATTTTAAAATTTAATTTTTAATCACAAAAATGGAATAAAAATGTTATCAAAAATTTGTTAACAAAAAAATTCGCAATTCTGAACTCAGGGTATATTATATATGTATATATGTACATACATATGTATAACTAATAAGTACACATCTCAACTACGTATTTTCTGAACACTGCTTATTAATAAACGGTTTCAAAACTGTTTTTTTCGAAAATAATTTTTGCAAGTCAATTTCTTGCACAATATCAAATATTCTTGGAATACTAATAAAAAAATTAAATTAAAGAAAAGATATAATACTGTTTTATGACATTCCGTTATCCGTTCCCACGACATTCGGGTCTACGTAACCGGAACGGATTCGGATTTTTATCCGGCCAAGGATTGTCAACTCTGCAGATTTTTGCCGCTACAACAACAACAATGACTATTCCCTTATGTTGACTCCTTTATGTCGTAACGCTTTCAGCAAATCCCCCTTAATACGCCGCTGATGAAATTCAGGTAACCGTTGTGTTGCACCTAACATTGCGTCAAAAAATGCTTTCAAACCTTTTTCTTCCGGTGATAAGTTCTCGTATGGCGTCGCCTGCATACGTTCCGTCATACAGCCTGTTGTCGTTAAAGTAGTTGTAGCAGCATTTGTTGAACATGTTTGTTGTGATTTTGTGCGTAAAGTATTTAACTTACGCTGTTTTCTTTGCAAATCATAATTGGGAGATTCTAACCCTTCTGAAGTACTCATTCGAACTTTGAAAACCTTGTTATCGATTTTTATTTCGATAGAACTTTCATCTTTTTGTTTATTAGTTGTGTAATCCATGTGTGCTTTTTTGCGGGATGTAACTGTAAGCGATTTGGATGTGGAAGGTTTCTCAGTGTCTTCAGCAATGTCTTCACTGATGTCAATCGTCTCCAACTCTGTTTCTGACTCCATATTTCTGTTTACTTGCCTATCGGCTGCAAAAATTTCTTCCTTTTTTATTTCTTCCTGTATCGCTTTTAATTTAGCATCGCCCACAATGCTTTTGATAAAGGGCATCATGAAAAGCATTTCTTTGAAATAGCGATAGTCATGAAACTTGATGCTTGAGTTATTAGATGTTGGCAGTCCGTCGTTTAGTGGTGTTTTCCTGGACACTTTAAGTATGTGCACATAAAAGTCGCTAAGCAGTCGCTCCCAACGTTTTTTGGATTCATCTGAAGTTTAAGAAAATATTTATATTAATTTAATTACATACACACATGTATTATTATAGTTTTCAGTTACTTTTTTTAAATCCACATGCGGCGTCAATTTTCTCCCAAATTGCATGTCGCACTTTCATCGATAGACTAGTGTATAGCAACGGATTGGTCTTCACTAAATTTATTATTTTCAAGTTTTCTTTTAGACAAGGCTACATTTATTAAAAGAGAAAAAATAAGATTGGTGAGGAAAATTGTGTTAGACCATTGTTGAACATTATGTCTCCTGATTAATTTTTTCATTGAATTGTGTACATTAGAAATTCTATATCTCATAAAGGCATCGAGCTCAAATATGAAATTTAAGGTTATGTATAAAGTAAACATTTGTAATTAAAACAAGAAATAAAATTAACTTCGGTTGCAGCGAAGCTGTATTACCCTTCACAAATAAAAAGAGTATTCGTACAAGAGCTTGTTTTTAATCTATCAGCTAATTTAAGCTAATTTTAAATAATCGTGCTATTATGACATATAATTTTTCTCAACGTGATTGATAACTCTTTGGTTTACTTACTCGTATTTACTTCAACAAAACACTATTGTTTTTTATCCCTACCTCTGATCTTTCAGCAATGTGAGTATCATGCACAAGCGGACACTGGGCACTAGTCGTTTTTATATCCGATCCTTCAGACGAGTTTTCATAAATTGATGGTACAACACCACGCTTCAACAATCGATTCCTAGCGTATCCTGGAACATTTTAATAACACATTTAAACATAATTTGAAAAACAATAATGTTTGGTAGTATGAAACTAAGTGAAAGTAGTTGAACAGATTGTTTAAAAGTTTTTTGGAAAAATTATTAAGTTTTTAAAATCACTTTAATCTTAATTTAATAAATAACAAGATAAATGATATCCAACTATACATTTTTATTCCAATTTGCTTAGAACTGACGCACGAATTTAGCTGCTTGCATTTTTCAAGATACCTATGGGATTCTTTTACATTTAGCTGCATTTTACTTGCATTTTTCTTTAGAAAAGAATTTTTAGGTACCGCCTCACTGCTTAGAACGATAGACTTATTATGGACACAACTCGATACAGGATCACTACAAGTACTCGACATGGCTTCCGTTACCAGACTACTAACTAAGTAAAATTAAAAATAATGAATGAACGGAATATAAATTATAATTTCATAAAATACAAGTTTCGGCTTCTGCTTGTACTTCAACTCGTACTCGAAACTTTGTCTCCTGTGCTTCGATTAATTATAGCATCGCATTCTACAAAGAAGTTTTTCTGAAAGAGGCTCACAGCTTCCATCGATAGGCTTTTCATTACTCAACGTGGCATCTGCCAACAGTTCACTAGCTAAATAATTTAAATATATTGAATGAATGTATGAAAATTAAACGACTTCATTAAATTATCATACCAACATTATTTTTGCTTTTCCTAAAAGCACGAACACTTTCATTATTCTGCCTCTTGGGGCGTAATTTATCCACACAAGTTTTTTCATGATTTATCGGCTTGTTGGAATCACTACTGGCACTTATGTCCATCCGGATAAAGTAAGAATTTTATCTCTGGTAAGAATTAAGATGTTTGTCAACAGTTGCCGTTTTGTTTTGATCTAACATCTGTTCTCCTTTTCGTTTTCTTTTTGTTTTTGGCGTTGCCACTCATCGCAATGGCAACAAAGATTTTTCACCAAGGTGCTGAACATACTTATTGACATGTGTTCCCAAATATTTTATAACTAAGGCATGGACTCTAAATCTAGTATCAGAAAATATTTTTGAAGGCACCTCCAAATGCGAAAATAGCGAACAAGCAATGGTGGCAAAAGGAAGATCTGCAAAATATAGAAACTGTTGCTATTTTTGCAAACGGGACATTAACTGAAAATAAGAAACTCATATGACAAAGTTGAAAAACTAGCGTTTCGTAAATGGAAAACTCTCAAAACGGAGCTATTGTTAGAACCAGGAAAATTAAGCAATCAACAGAGCCGAAAATTTCGATAGCGCCCTAGAGGGAATGAATTGTGAGTTGGCAGTAATACCACAAAAACACAGTGCTCCTATTACTAGGATCTTCTCGAAGTACACACTACCAAAGTAATACAAATGTACTTAAATATATATGTATGTATTCAAATATAAAGGTGTACTGTGAAATACAACAGAAGGACGAGATAATTCGTTGCTATAGTTAAAAAGTTTTACTTTAAATAAATAAATGAATAAGTTTCTATACTATACCCATTTCGAATTGAAGACTGTTCCCAAAGTCGTCGCGAGTGAAATGCTTCATGCATATAAAACTAGTCTTTGGATTAAAGTAGTCTTTTCGCCGACAAAATTCCACCCACTTTTTTGCCAACTCCATATTCGAAGGGAAAATGTAGAAGCTACAATTGGAGGCTTTTGAGTGATTGTCGCTGCGACAATTGGCAACTGCACATTTCATTTTTTTATAAATTATTTTATAATGCACTGTATTGTGTTTGTTGTTATATTATATTCTTTAAAATAAATTATTACATTTGTTAAAATTAGACATTATTTTACGTAGTGAAAATATTTCTTAAAACACACACACATAATGCTTTATAAGCGTTTGCTAACCTGACGTCAGCAAACAGCTGATTACATATGTCAATTTTACACGAAGAACTTTGTGTGCAACTAGGTAAGATTTTCACAAATTTCCTATTTTATATAGCAATAATTGCATACTATTATAAACCTTATCGGTGACGACTAGAATAGTCAAAATAAATAAATTTAACACACCTGTGACTGTTGTTGTATCGACAGACTCAGCTTTACAACAAGCTGTAATTGTTTTTTCTTGTCGGGTAGCACAGATGAGAGATTAAAAACGAATGTATATGTATCCATATTTTGTACATATCTAAAACAGCGTTTGTGTATTCAACCAATTTGCTGTTTCGCCCTGAGCAACGTCCTTCTATCAGCGTCAGCTAAAATTTCTGCTGAATTTAGCGATTGTAGCATGTCTCTCTTAACTTTATTTTGCCATTTTAATGGTAAAGTAGACGTTGCACGGTATATTGCATCGAAATAATTACGCAAACACAATTCATTTTCTGTCATGTTTGCCTCACAAATGGCTGGTATATCCATACGTATGTTCTCTAAAGGTGTTTGGGTCTCAGCAGATGCTCTTACTGACGATATGGTTATTGGCTGAATACTACCTTCTGACTTTTTGCGTTTGCTTATATTCAAAAAGTTCTCTCCCAAATCTGTATTTATCACTGTAAACGGTAGTATGAAACGCATTTCACTATAGTAATCCCAACAATTTGAATCATCAGATCCGCTTGCATTACTTTTTTCAATACCGTTTGGTATAAATTTACTGCGATAGTTTGTCAAAAAATTAGTTTTAAGATCTTTCCATGCTTTTTCTGCATCGGCACCTGAAATTTATGGTTTATTGAAACCATGTAATGAGATTTGTATTTAAATAAAATATATTACCATTGTCATAACCACATTCCAGCGCAACGTATTCCCAAATCCTGTTCGTACGTTCGTCTGCATCCAAGTAGTTTTCATGCCGAGTGTCATACAAGACTTTATTCTTTCGTACAGCTTGTATAAGACACAATAATTGTGGATTATTTTCTAAGGACATGTTTAGGTCTAAACAAAGTTAAGAGAATTAAAAAATGTCCACACTTATAATAAAATGTAAATATTAAGTGTGTTGTATTATTGACAAATTACAAGTTGTAGTAATATTTTATTTAATATTTGTGCTGAATGTAAACAAATAGACTTTGCAGCTGATTTAATTGCTGTGTATAGCCGGTAAACGTTTTGTGACGTCGAATTTAAGACCTATTAAACACAGCTAGTTTTCATGACAAATTTGAACAAAAAAAGGAAAGAGTAATTTATACTTGATATGTGGACTACAAATATTATTATTTTTGGTAATTTTATACCAAAGGTAAAATATCCAATTTTATTTTCAAACATATATGCATGCTATAAAGATTAAAACTAAAAACAAATGAGACAAGGAACACACCTAAACTATTACTTGAGCCAACTAAACACGTCCACACGAAACGATAGAAGAAGAAACATCTGTCATCGCAGTCATGTGCAAATAAAAGAGGAAATCCACTGATTGATTGATGAAGATTGACGCATTTTCGGAATAAATAGCGGTAGAATTTGTTTAAACTCCAGACATAAAATTCACTTTTGGCCTTTTTCTTGTATACATGTCAATGTATGTATTCGTGTAGCTGCATTTGTTCACCACCGACTGCATATACGTAAGTGGGATTGCCATCATCCATGTGCAGTAATGTTTCTTCCGCTATATGTTCTGTAACTCCTTCATTATCCTCCATAATCTCATCCTTTTCGTATTGCGTTGAAACTACAGGCTCCGTAGCATTAACATGTGTTTTAACATTTTGTTGACGTCCTAAATTTCCAAGGCAACCTTCAAAAAGTATTTCAGCTATCGCTTTGCGTGCATAAATTCTTTGCTCCTGGGACATTTCTTCATACTGTATTGCCCACGATTTGGCTAATATCTCTGTAGATTCACTAATAGCAAGACCTGATCTAGATGATTGCACCGCACGTCCTCTCGCCTCTTCTTTAATTATACCAGTTAAATGTGGCTTTCTGATTTGTCTAGCTGTTAGCAGTTGCTCTGACAGTTCTGGTGGCGTAGATGCTATGGATTCAGCCGTTGCATTCTTACTACAGCCTTCGACAGTTTTTACATCTAACATATCGTCGGCAGTATGCGATGAATCATCAATGTTGATGATTTCATGATAGTCTTCGGTGTCTGCATCTCCAACCGTTTTGATGTCATCATCATCTGGCGCTGTTATTATGTGCTGTTGCTTTTGGTTGGGAAATGTAAGTGTACGAAATTGATTCTGAAATTGCTGCTGAAACGAATTCTCATCTAAATACTGAACCGCCTCTAAATGCTCCTCTGTTTCGTTACCATTGTCAGATGCATATTCGTATTTGTTAAGCTGCATTTTGTATTCGCTGGAACTGTCTTGTGAAGTGTGTGGTGATTCCAAAAGCTGTGACCTTACTTTCTCAATATCCGAATGTGATCTCGCCATCCGCCGCTGCTATGGACAAATGACAAAAACATACAAATGATTTTATAAATCTAAAAAGCCACAAACAAATTACATATTTTTAGATGTCTTACAAACTCACCAAAATTTTCTTCTCACTATTCGGCACACGTTTCCGCTCTTTACGAAACTCTTGGCTCTGCAAAAAGTCGAGCATGTGAAAATACCAGAGTGAGGTGTTATACCGTTTGCCCATTTGATTGCTCGCTTTAATGCGCGTGCATTCACGTCGATAATTGGTACGAAATATGTTGATTTTGCGCAAAACATCTTCCCGGCATGCATGTGGATCAATTTCGCGCATTTTCATCACCAACATCTCATAGCCGTGTGTCTTACTCTGTCGATCCTTATACAAAGGATTACTCAGGTCCCACAGCGCTGGCAAACTCTCGTATAGCGCAAAAAACTCTGTCCAGAAAGCGCGCTTATCAATAGTGTGTGCATGCGGGCGGGCATTCGCCATTTTGTTGCTTGCACCGGAATTGTGTATGTATGTTTGTAGACGGCAACGCAACAATGTCAAAACACCGTGAATCACCGATAACGGCAGCGAAACGTAACTTCAATCACACTAATTGGCTTGTCCGGTCGGCTTGATTGCTCGACATCAACTGAGTCAAGCATATTTTTTTCAAACACTCTCCCGCTCTTTCGATTGCTTGATTCGATTTTCCGTTTTACTGTTCTCTGTTTTTTTTTTCACGCGTGTCGGCAGCGCTGCTTAGCTGCGCTGAACGAGTGTACAGATATTTGTTTAGAAGTGTGTGCAGTACCGAAAATAGGTTTTTGTAAAATGTGAAAAAGAAATGAAATCTAAATAAGGGGACGAGCAATACTTTACATATGTAAATATGTGTGTTTTTATATTTACATATACTTATAGAAAACAAGGGACTTTGAGGTTTTTTTAAATTTTGATGATTTTCGGGTCCTTTCTGAGGTGACGCTTTATTTTGAATTTGGCTTAAAACTACAGATGTATGTTTGTATGAATATAGGCTTTAGCTAAAAAAAAACAATTTAAGCAAATATAGCAGAGTTCCCCGCCAACAAAAAAGGGAGTTTATGTGTTCTGTTCTAATTTTTCAAGTGACCTTGAACTTTACTATATAAATAATTTGATTATCGTGTAAAAAATTGTCGATTGCTTCCATCAAAGCGTACATAAATACACAAAATTGTTGTTGTTTATAGCGCAGAAAATATTCTTGAAGTATTGACATGGGATACTGCCAAGTTGACAGTCCTTGGCTGGATATAAATCCGGGCCCGTTCCGGTTACTTAGACCCGCCAGTCGTGGGAACGATCAAAAAAATAGTCTTCTTTTCATTAATTTTCTCCTATTTGAGTTGAGAGTAGCTGAACTCTTCGTACTTATATCATATCATATCTACATATGTACATTGTATGTTTGTATATACATATGTACATATGTATGTGCATATGCATGCTTGCGTAAATAACTATATTTCAGTTTTCATATTTAATAACCAAATTTTGTACCCCTCTGTCAGTACGTTGGTGCGCTACCGTTGAATGACCTTCAAAACAGCATTTCGCGAATGACCGGACAGGGAATAGACAGTGTTAATTAATACAAAAACTGAAGTAACTCTTTTCCAGCAACGTAAGTTTTCTTAATTCAAAAGTTTTTTTTTTTTATTATTTACTTAATGCATTTTTATGATCTTCATGGTCTTTAGCAACTCATTTATTGTTTATTGCATATTTCTTAACACCTCAATCCAAAAAAAAAAAAAACAAACAACATTTATGAAGTGAGAGCAGTTCTTGAAAGGCTCTGCTTGGGGAAGCAGCGCAGTTTCGCCACATGCATGTGTTATACAAACATATGCATGTACAGGTAGGGAATATAGCAGAGCCGCGTGTTGAAAAGAGAGTTGAGAGCCAAGGTTACCTGGTTGCCTACCCTGCTAATGCAAGTCCACCGAGGTTTGTTTATTAATACAATGCGTAGTTTTCAAACAGTCGACGTCGTAGTAATAACAAAAACAACAAACAAAAGTGACAAAGGCGGAAACCTTACAAGAGAGGTAGGAGGAGGTTATTATTAGCGGGATTAAGTTATCATAATGAAACTCACGAAAAATAACGGGAATAGCCAGTGAACTTTTCAAATATAGCAAATCATTTGCTAGTTTTGCGCGACCTCAACTGACACAGGCGCTGCTATCTGAACTGAGAAGACCTCACGCTTAGATTTACGGTATGTAAATATGGAATGTGCAATTAAACACATGCTTATACACATATGTACATATGTTAGTATGTAGAAATAAACATGTGCAGCAGCATATCAATGCCTGCTCATATGTGCGTTGTTTCGACGAAGCTTGCATTGGGACCGCGTATTTAGTGTTGCCCAGAGACACGGCTACGAGGCCACATTTCACGCAACCACTGCGTAACGCACTCGATATATAGCGAAATTCTGTTTTGTGATTACGTCCATAATTTTGTATTTTTGCACGCTTGTTCGGTCGTTCGCTTGGCTGGTGCGCCCGGTCGAGCTCTGTACCCGAGGCTTGGACTCACTCAGCTGTCTCTTTCGTTATACACTTCACTGGCCTTGCTTTATCGACGTGTTGGTGCCGCTCTTCGGTGACGACGCCACACATCTATTATGTGCTACGAGTTTCGCGTTGTGGAGCTTGTTCGGTCTGTTTTCTGGTGTACGACACTCAGTCGCTCGTCGGGTTCCCTGTAAATTTCACGTGTTTGGTCTGGTTTTGCAACAGTTTGCCGGTTTCTTGCTTTTAGCTTGTGTTGTTATTGTTGTGTGTTTACCGAATACTTGCTTTGCATTTATATTTTTAATTATCGCGCGTGTTTGTGACTTTGCATTTGCTTTTGCGCTCGCCAGACGACCAGACGGTAAGCACACATATGCATATATGTATGTGCGTATGCTTGTGTACTCGCAATAAATTTCAACTTTGGAAAGTCGTAGAGGTAGCGAGAGCACTTTTACGTCGTTTTTGTTATTACTGTTGTTGTTATGTCGGCTATATTTGATTTCATTTCGATTTTGTTCTTTTAAAGGCAGACGAGCTCTAGTCAGAGTGTTGGAGTTTGGAAGAAGTACAATTGCGGGTCTGCCTTTGGGTTCACAATTTTTGGAAGGAGATATGAAAAATGTAAGTACACAGAGCTGGTATTGATTACTCTCAATCATTCTTAATTGCATTTAAACGCTTTAATACAACGAGCATGAAGTTGCTTGAAGAGGTGTTTGTTTTGAAGCTCTGGGTCGTAAATTATTATTGTATGTACTTATGTATATACATACATACATTCATATGTATGTACATACATATATACACGTATGTATGTATTTGTATAAGCTTTACCCTGAAATATTAGGTGCAAATAGAGCATAACAATTCTCAGTTCATAAAATTATTAACTAAGAGCAGTGGTCCAGGCTTCCTACCAAGTCAGAAGTGATAGAGAGACATTACGGTCGGTCTATTAAAGTCTAAAATTGTGTAAATGGTGGTATAGTTAGTAAAACACCGAAACACACGTGTGCTTAGGATCCAAAACTGTAAAGGGAAGAATTAATAGCGAGTAAATTGTATTTAGCACTCGCCTAAAAGCACTCGGGAACAGAGCAAGACTTCACTTCCATTTTCCTATATATAAAAGAGTTCGTCACACACGTCACGTGGCACAAATCTGACCGAAGATGAACGAAAAAATGTTCATTATTTGTTGGTGAAGGGAAATCTTTTCGCAAAATATCTAAGCTCATTAATAAAACTCAGAAATTTGTTCGGAACATTTTAACAGGTTATGAAGTCAGATCATCAGTAAAATAATTACCCATGACAAACTTAATGTTCCCCAGAATGGGATGAGGAGTTAAGCTAGTTTTATGACAATCAGCTGTTATTGAAACAAGTCAAAAAAGGATGTGTTATTAGAATGTGGAAAAAGATTAAATGTTTGTTTAAGGCCTCTTATCAAAAAAAAAATATATATATGTATATTTCTTCGCATTATCTCATTACATTGAAATCTTTCGTTTCATCAACATTGTTTTCATTATACTTTTAATTTTTTGTTGTAGATGGAAGAATCATCAGCTGTAAGAACATATTTTCTAAAGGAAAGACAAAATAAAAGTTATAATGTTGACAAATTAATTGAGGAACAAATGCCTGTCAGAAAGTTAATGAAGAAATCGGTGCCCTCTAAGCAAACAAAACCTGTCTTCCATAATCAATACACTGTAAGATTTCTTAAAAAATTTACTAACTATCATTACTGCTGCGTATTTAAAAAATTATTCAGTATTCTATGGGACGAAGGCCTAAGTTGCCAGTATTCTAAAATACCGGTCAAAATGAATACCCACGCAATTAAGGGGTTAGACCTGTCCAGAGCGCTGAAAAAACGTCTAATGTTGCCAAATTATTCTGGGATCATGGAGAAATCGTATTTCTCTCTTTGAGGCTTCATTAAGGTGTTACATGGGTTGCCTTTTTTCAAACTTTTTTCTCATATAAAAGATTAAATATTTTATAAGATTTTTTTTATTGTTACAAGCATACATACATTATTAACCAAGAAGTTCTGAAACTTTGGGAAAAATTATATTTCATACTCGGCCATTATAACGACATTTCTTATGACTCCTCGCCCGCGTTGTCAGGACAACTCCTTGTAGGATCATCTAAAGTGAAAAAATACGTGTTTTAGTTAAAACCTTAACTTAGAACTTGGGCGAAGGAAAAAAACTGAAAATTGAATTTTGGCATACATTTTTTTACAAAAAATTAAAATTTCAGTGAAAATTTCGCATCATTTTTTTTCAAATAGTTGTAATCGGAAAAAATCCTTCATTCAAGTCCTTAAGAACTGTATCTCAGAGGCCTGTGTAAAATTTCATGAGGATCGGTTTGAGTAGTTCTCGAGAAATCCTGCTAACCGACTTCAAAAACAAAGTTTCGAAAAAATACGCTTTTAGAGACCGCGCACTTAGCCTTTCTAGCCTCGAGCGCACAAGTTCTCAAAGCTGCATCTCCGAAACTTGAAATTTTAGGACAATATTCTAGAGGTGTTCTAGTATTTAATAAGACAATAAAACAATTCGATTTTTTTAAACCTTTAAACTCATGTTTTTGGGAAATCCTAAAATCTGGACCCAACATTTGATTGGATAGGGAACAAAATTCTATAATAGTTTGAATAATATTTTTAGAAGTCTAACTTTCTTGTTTAAGCCTTATTACAAAAAACTTAATTTTTAAAAAATCTTTAACTGGCCTAACCCCCGAAAATACTGAAATTTAAATACACACCTTTCATACAAAATGAGTGTTTTTCCGAAAAAAAAAATTAAATTACTAACAGTGAATATTTTCTGAAAATGGCATAATTCAAAATTGTTTGTTTTTGAAAAAAGTTATAAAAATAGCACAAAAATTTTATTTTTAATTTTTGGAACCAACTAAAATTCGCCACTAGAATTTCATTTAAAACATATCTTCATTCAATTTAATCACACATACATATGTACATACAATATATGAGCACTAAATATTTAACTGATATCCAATAATTTCCACCTTCCAGCCCACACGCTATGAACGCGAACGCGCCACAATGAAGAACAAGCCGCGCAAGGTGCTCAATCTGGAAGAGCGCGTGCTGGCCATACGCCTGTACCAAGAGAAGCCGGTCTACCAGCGTGTGGCGTCCATCTTCAAGTGCAGTTGGGAGCAAGTACGCAATGTAATCGCCAATCGTGACGACATACTGCGCTATTATGGCGAATGTCAGACTGTGACGCACAAGGACACGCCACAATATGCGCGCAACAAGAAAATCAACTTTCTCGGCAATGTCACATACGAGTTTGTGCGACGCGCCCACTACCACCGCAGCGCAACGCTCAACGATGAGACCTTGCGACAGCGTGCGCTCAAACTACGCGACATCCTGCAGATCGAACAGTTTCATCCGAATAAGGCATGGTTGGCCGATTTCAAGAAGGTCTACAATGTGGAGTGGCAAAATTTGGACGCGCTAATTATATGCGGTGTACCGCCACGTTCGCTAGACAACAAGGATTTGATCGAATACTGTACGCGTATGGTGTCGAAAGCACAGTCGCTGATAGGTAAAATGCCCAAACCGCTGTCAAAGAAGGAGAGCTCACAACTCTACCATACGGATGATGCGGAGTATGAGTCGGCCAGTAGTGGTGGGGACGTTGATGTTGGTGTTGAGGGTAGTTTCGATGACAACGCATCCGATTCGATGTACGCTGAGCAATTCGATGATGTGCCTGTGGTGAATGAAATTGACGATTTTTCCGGCACATATTTAGACACACCCGACAACGATGATGAGGGCTTTAATGGTTTTGAGGCAGAGCCAGCAGGCGCCAACAACAATTACGCCGACACTGTGGAAACGGCAACATACGATTTACCACGTACCAGCGTAAGTCACGAGGCTGCGGCACCCACAGAAATAACAGCGGAACCCGCTTTGCTGGCCGAAGTGCAGATTAAGCAGGAGCGACGCAGTCGCAGTCGTAGCCGCAGTCCGCCATTGCTATCGCCATTGACCGTGACAAGTGGCACGAGCACGAGCGCCACGACAGCGGGTGGTGGTGGTGGCACTGGCGTCAAACGCAAGCACTCACCTACAACAACAAACAGTGTCGAGTCAAATAGCAAGCATTTGAAAACAGATGTGGTGACCACTTATGCGGAGGCATTGCGCAATTTGTGCCCTTTAGAGGACTTCGCGACGCAGCAAGAGGATTTTCAGGCCATAAACTTGCTAATGCAATTGGCGCGCGTCTTCGAGAAGGGCGCCAAACGCACTACAGCACAAAGGCGAATTCATAATTCGTAATTAAGACATTTGAAATGATAAAGAAGTTATAATAAATATGTATGTAAGCACATTTAAGCGTAAAAGCGTATGTAAATATGTTAGTTTGAGACTCTCTCTGTAGTTTTAGCGTGGATTAAGTGATGCATAATAAGTCAATGTACAATAAAAATACAAACTAATTAGCCCACAATTAATCGAAATATTATATAATTTGTGTAAGGTTAAGCGCAGCTGAATAAATTTAAAGTTTTCTATATGTACTAAAAGCAATTTGTATTTTTTCGTTGTAAAGCGCCAACAAACTCTCTTATTTGTGCTCTTCGCTTGAGCGTAATTAGCAGCGCGCTGCAATCTCACAATTTCTACGGATCGCTGACGGTTCTTATCAGCGCTGACATGTTTATGAATTTACAAAATTTTACATTTTGCTGCGCTGGACACGATTGTGGCCGCAGTAACAAAGGTAATAAGTAAATACAAATACAAATACAACATTTATTGACTCACAAAAGTTGGGTCGCAGCTTGGCGTGTTTGCGTGCTTGTTCTAAATATAATTGCCAGCTTTTTTGCGATAATACAATGCAGTCACGATGCCCGCCACGCTGAGAGGCCAATTTCAGCGCTGAGAGCGCGTTCTTTAAGGCGTGGAGACTGAATGTGCGCATTACTGTGTATGTAAATGTACTATATAGAAGTCTGCATATATGTATTTATATCTACGAAGTAATTTACTATTCATATATGTATGTATGTAAATGAACTAGTCATCGCTGGCAGACGCTTTAACTCAGTGGGCAGACATGCGCATTGGCGGTCAGGTCAACGCTAGAAGGAGATGTTGCTAATGTGCACACGTATTCCTATGTATGCACTTACATATGTATATATGTACATTACATGTTTAGCATATAGACGTGGAATGGACGTTTGTTTGGGTAATTGATTTTAGAGCTATATTTTCTGCTTATCGGTCCTCAGCAGGCAATGGTGGCACTTATAGGTGTGTGTCCGTGAGTAAAATTCTAAAGAGTTGCATATTTATTGAGAAACATGCCAAACCGAATATTTCGGCAGCATCGAAGCTGTAACATCCCTCGTATGTGCGTTTCTTGTTGCAAAAAGGAAATAAAAAGTTATTTGGCTTGATTTTGCTCGGCCAGTTTGTATAGTAGTGTATGCTATAAAGGTCCGACATCGACGGTTCTAACAAATGAGCAACTTCTTGGGAGAAAATAAGCTGAAATCGTTTTCCAACGGAGTGGAAGTCCTACCCTTCCTCTGCTTCTCTCGGCGGGTACTGCGTCGAATACTTTCAAAGCTGGAGTGTTTTCGTCTGTTTCGAACGATATGACCTAGCCAGCGTAGCCGCTATCTTTTAATCGTCGTATATCTCTGACAGCTCATCCTTCCATCAAATGCGAAATTCACTGTGGGCCTTTTCCATTAAGCTCTGTAGTACGAATTATTTTCTTGAAGAAGTCGTACGATGGGGGTTGCCTTGTTTGAAACTTCGTTTGGTATCAACCAGCTCGAAAGATCCTTCCCGTTTTTGACGGAAGTTTTGGTATTGCTCAGAGTCAGTTTACACAGCTGTTTTAATTTTGCAGGGATACCAAATTCAGACATCGTGGCATAAAGACAGCTCTTCGTGCTGTCAAAAGCTGCTTTAAAAACAACGAAGAGGTGGAGTGTCGACTCTCTTTTCACGGGTATTTTCCAAGATCTGGCGCATGGTGAATATCTGGTCGGTTGTTGACTTTCCAGGTCTAAAGCCGCACTGATAAGGTCCAATTTGTTGACGGTGGGCTTTAATCTTTCACACAGGAAGCTCGATAGAACCTTATATGCGATGTTGAGGAGGATAATCCCACGGTAGTTGGCGTAGATTGTGGAGTCTGCCTTTTTGTGGATTGGGCAGAGCATACTGAAATTCTAGTCATTGGGCATGCTTACGTCTGGACATATTCTGCAAAGAAACGGATACGTGCTCCTCATCAGTACTTTGCCGTCGTATTTGAATAGCTCGGAATTTTGAAATTTCAAGGCAAATATTTCGATTTCGGAGACTTACTTCGAAAAATGTAAAACATTACTTAGAACTAAGCTCTCGTAAAAATTGTTTTGACCCAATACCCAGAAAATTAAACGAATTTGACGTAAAGTGTTATCAAACACCTCTGACCCTCTGATCTCTGCTCTGGTCCATACAGTTTTCATTATTTAATTATTCATCAAGGATTGTTATATTTATTTTCGAGTTTTCCACTAAATGCAATAAACAATTTTCTTTTCAAATTAATTTTTATTCAACTTTTAATTAATTGGTAGCTTCTCTAAAAAATTTATGCACATATTTACATACGTGAGCAAGAATAATATTTCATTGTTTACGTACAAATATATGCATGTGAAAAAAAATTAAATATTCACTTGAATAATAAAATATTTCATATAAAATAAACAAAAACAAAAATGTGTAACTCCAATACAGGTGTTTGTATATATGTAATATAGTAACTAAGTATATATGTACATAGATGTGTCCCTAGTGCTCTTCTACTTAGAAATATGAGTTTATGTATATAAACCTCTTTTTAGTATGTGAAAAAATTGATTTGTATATAGGCTGCATACATACATACATACTCACACAAATATGTATGTACATAAGTTTACCCACTTCACTTACAAACTATGGTAACAATTACCGGCTTTGGTATTCATAGAAAAAGCTATACTCTTACATTCTACGCATGGATACACATACATACAACAGATGTGTATGTATGTATTAATTTTAAAGTAGAAATTTGTTTGTAAACAACAACTCAATCCACATCCACGTCGTCGTCCCCATCAAGTTCGCGCAGAACTTCGTCGGCGCGCGTGATCAAGCCGATCAGTCTAAAGTTCTCTTTAACCAGCGCGAAATCTTCCAAAAGTTTCAGATATTTACGCGCCTCCAAACAGGATTTGATGGGCGGCAGCAGTGGCATATTGTTTGTGGCGTGTTTGCGTTTATTCGCCAAGCGATTTATAACGGCATCCGGTGCCTTTGTCAAAGGCGGCAATGGCGGTGTAAAGCATAGGGATCTACTCATAGCGGATATATTGGCGGCGGGTATGCAAGTAATGGCAGTCGTCGATGTTGGCAAGCTCTGACGCTCAGTCGCGCCCGATGTGCTGGGGTTTAATGGAGCGGGTAATAAAATGGGTTTCGGTGCCAAAGGCGGCACGGCCGACGAGACGGTAGGACGTACGCCGGTTGCGGATGCTGTTGAAGTTGCAACCAGTTTACCTTGCGTCTGTATGAGTCGCCGCAAATTGGCTAAAGCTATATTGTCATCATCGGCGGTTTCTGGCGCGCGGACACGCTCTTCAACATCCATACTACCACTGGAGGATGTATCACCTTCTGGTGTAAATGGAGTGGTATTATTGTTAATGGCATTCGCTTGCAGCGCAGTGTTTGTTTTCACAGCAACCTCTGTGGGTTGTTGGTGCTCCTGTTCCGCTGTCTCATCTTCCTCTGCGTCTGAAATATATTCCTGTTTGATTTCAACGGGCTCCTGCGGTTCCTGCTTGATTTCTTTCTTAATATCCAGCATCGGTGGCGGCACATTGGATTTCTCGGCATCCGACGCAGGTGTGGCGGCTGTAGCGGTTGTTGTTGCCAGCGCGGCAGTTAGGGCAGTCGGTGTGGCAGTCGCTGCAGCTGTTGCAGTTGCCGCGGCTGTGGCCGAAGCTGCTTGCATGCTCTGCGATTGTGCGATAGTCGCCAGCGGTATGATTGTCATGGTCATTGGCTTGCCGCCAGGCATCTGACCGGCCGGTGTTATGGGTGTGGCCACCAGCACCTTTTGCGGCATGCCGGCGACATTGCCTTGTAATGGCAATGCGACCAGTTGACGGAATGGTGTCAATTGCGGTGCTGCTAAGTTGTGCATGGTTGGTGACGGTGTGTTCTTCTTTTGTAAATTAGCGGCTAATTGATTATTCGACATATTCCCGTTGGGGTTTGTGATATTTATGCGTTTCACAATTGGATTGCCAGTTGCATTTAGTGTGCTACCAGTTCGCTGTGGCATGTTGCCTGCAACATTGCCTTTAGCGCTTTGAACATTGCCAGCTGCCTTCAGTCGTCTACGCTTTGATTCCTGTTCCGCATCACCTTCGTGCGCTTTCGTATTTTCCGTATTATCACACTCCTCCTTAATCTCTTCCACTTCATCGTCATTGTCGTCGTCATCGATCGGTTGCGTCTTGCTGCCCGCATCCGGTGTACACTCGTTGAGCACGTCCTTCATGACATCCTTTATTTGCACAGAATAGCCTTGTGTATAGCCAATATTCAGCAGTTTACTGTCGGTTGTATGGATTTTGTAGGTCTGTCGGAATTTATCACACCAATCCTGATGCGGAAAGAAATTCTGTAGCCCCATAGCGCTTTTAAATTGCAACGCCGTCTTCTGTATGAGCCCATCCGTTATCTGTATGTCCTGGTAGTAGATCATGCGGCGTAGCCAATCGAAGACCGCTTTGCCCAGCATCGACACGCGCACCACTTTCATTTCGAGTGTTTTTGCATCGTGACAGCGACGCGTACGCTGCTCCCAAGCCTCGAGTATGCTGTCTTTCTGCTGTACTATGCGCTTGATCTGGTCGGGACTGCAGTGGAACATGCGTCCGATACGCTTGTACACCGGCGACTTTTCGTACTCGCGTATCGCAGCCACTTTCTCGTTGAGCGCCAACACATTTTTCCGACGTATTCGTGTGTCGTAGAGCATTTTCTCGTGGAATGGCTGTGCCAACGCCGCTGGGGGGTTCTGTAAAGCAGAAGAGAGAAAAGTAAGTGAGTGTGTGTGAAGAATTAGTCATTCGTGAAAAGTGATTGAAGTACAGAAAAGTAGAATTTATGTACATACATATATATGTATGTAAGGTATATGGTAGCTGGTGGCATGATCATGATTGTATATATGTATTTACTAATGTACCATATAGTATATAGCGTACTCGTAAATATATTACGTCATTAAATGCATATAAAGATTTTTGGCTGACACGCCTCATTTAATGATGCAGATTTTATTTTATTTTTTTCACAAATCACCTATATAAAAGGCGAAAAAAAATTATGAATACAAATGTATATACTTGTATGTATATCCCTATGAATCCGACCCTCTTTTTTACTTTCCGCCAGAAAAAAAAATTAAATTTGGGCTTTCTGCCCACTTCTTTCAATTTTATGTTATTATTGTAACGGTTATCTAGACCCTGTTTGGGTGCAAGGCCAAGTGGTCTATTGTCATCGAAGTATTCTAACGGGATGCCCAGGAAACGGACTGATTCGGAGGGGCTGAACGATAGAGAAATAGTGGTTAGAGTAATGCGGGGTCCACAACAGCCAGTTAACACTCCGGAATTTACTCGGATTTTTTTCGGCTAAAGGCCTATATTTCGGCGACCCTACCTCGCCTAAGTAGTAAGATGAAAATTTTATAGAAGAGGAGGAAAGCCCATGCGGAAAAGGACCTGGTTACACTTGGAATCTCCAATTGCCTTTCGACCCTATTTTAAATTTCACTAGCGGAAAAATGTCGAAAAGACCCTTGAAGTGCCTTGTAGGTTGTATCATCAGTACACACATTCCCAAAAAAAATTTTGAAGAATGCAGCAAAGTAGACAGACCTTGGTCGCCTAAAAATCCGAGTAGATTGACCCTATATTAATGGGAAAGTTAGTCTATAACTTTCTACGCCTCCTCGTGTAATAAATATACTGGGATTCGCCTGGCTAGTGCCATCAACTTTTGAATGCCTATCTCGAACAGCAAGAAAGATATATACATATGTACATACATATATCTTAATGAAACTGAAACCGAATAAGATGCCGAACTTCGCCGCTGTCAATACATCAAGGCGGACTACCAAAGTCATACATAAATTACAAATTAAACGCTTTATCCACTTACATTCTCAGACTTATAGCCATCGGCGCCATCTTCATTAGCTTCGTCGTCACTGTCATCCAACTCCTCGGCTGCAATCGCATGCTTTTCAGCCACCTTTTCACGCTCCTTCACTTTCAACGCATTTTCGTTGTGTTGAACTGTGTTTGTGTTGTTGTTGTTATTGTTATTGCTTTTACAATTGCTGTCAATGCTATTCTGGGTATTATGCCTATTGATATCGTTATGAACTTGCTGGTGCTGCTGCTCCGCAACAATCTGTTGTGGTTGTTGTTGTGGTCGCTGCTGCTGCTGTTGTTGAGCACTGCTGCCGCCGCTAGTGCTGCGCACACGGAGGGGTTTTCGCTTGCCGCGCGACAACAAATTTCGCAAACTTCGCAATTTCTTCGGACCCAGCGCGGATGACACCGTGGCCGCCCTTATAGCCGCGCTCGACGTCACCGATGTGGCGAGGTGTACGGGCAGGCGCACGCGTCGGCCGACGCGACTAGTCGTGGTCGTCGTCGTGTTGATGGCACTAAATAGCGGCGGTTCAACTGTTCGACGACGACGTCGCGAATTTTGTTGTTGCTTCGGCGTATCCGATGCGAACGCCGGAGCGGCTGACACCGTTGTAGACGTCGTCGTGGCTGATTGTATTATAACACCGTGTGTACTTTTGCAACGTTATCGTTTTGGTTGCTGCGACCGCTGCTGCTGCTGAAACTGTTGTTGTTGTTGTGGTTATTATTGTTGTGTTTGTGTGGTTGTTGTCGTTGCGTCGCTTTGTCGTGCAATTGCATGCACAATTAGTCGCCGCACTTCTGTAATATACAAATTTAGTTTATTTTTCTTTCTTGCATAGCACGCAATCACAGAGTCACACACACAAATATATACATACATATAAACACACGTCAATGCACTTGCTTAATATGCTGCGAATTTATGGATATATGCACTTCTATCTACCAAATCCAAAGCGATATGACAGAACACAATGCGCTTAAAATACGATTCCAAGTGTACTTTCCTCCCTTCCACGCTGCGTATGCCCACAAACACACAAACATACGTGTGTATTTGCTTCGTAGACGTTCCTATAAACTGCTGTGTTTTGCTTTGTTTTCACAGATGACGGCTGTGCTGTGCTGCCTGGTGATGGGCGGGCGGGCGTTCGTTGTTCTGTGGCTCTTCGCGACCGCACACAACTCGTAGTAAAACGTACGGTGTAGAACTTTTTCAACCAGATTGCCAGAGCGCGGTGTCCCAACTAGAACGTTGCGTTTGTCTTGAAGCGGAAGCAACCAGCAAACCAAACAGCCAGTCAGGCCAGCCAGCCAACCAACACATATGTAAGTATGTCAACGAGTCGAGTCGAGTCAGCGCCGCTGAGTCGTCGTCTATCGTTCTAGTGTTCTAACCAACACACACACGCATGTGACTGCGCCGGGCCATGCGGAGAGCGCGAGAGCGTTTGCCGTGCAATAGCCGCGTTGGTCGTCTCTTTGCGCTTGCTCTTTGCGTGGCACTACAACGTTTATCGCTGCTGGCGATTTTTTACACACACATATATACATATCTATATGCTTATGTACCAGAGTGTGTTATTGAAGTTTATTCAGCATGACTTTGGGTGCTTGCTGTTTACTGTTTCTTTTGCTCTGTGTGTTCAATTTCGCTTTCGTTTAAGATTTGGAAATTTTGCTTTCGTGCGCATCTGCAGCACATTTCTCACCGTCGCGCTCTCCATAGCCCGTCATCGTTCTGAACAGCTCAGCTACTAGCCGCTCATGTGCTTCTGTGATTATTGTGAAAATTATGAAATTAGCGCTGCTTTCGGTTTTATTTTGGTTGGAAAGAGCGCCGGCGTTTAACTTTTATTTATTTAATGCGAGTACGCGCATTTAGTATATAAGTACATATGTATATATGTACGTACATATGCATGTAAATTTAGAGCTTTGTATTATTTGTTTAACAAGTGTTGTTGCAGTTGTTTTTTGTATTTCAATTATTAATACCTTCGAACTTATCAAAATAAAGTTCAAATATGTTTACATATGTACATATTTAATTAATTTTATTTCAATCGAACTTTCATTCGAAAATAAATAAATAGTTTTAATGTATGTATGTACATATGTATGTACGTACAATATACGTAC
This sequence comes from Bactrocera zonata, assembly GCA_037783105.1. Lineage (NCBI taxonomy): Eukaryota > Metazoa > Arthropoda > Insecta > Diptera > Tephritidae > Bactrocera > Bactrocera zonata. Next base: position 379,800 of record JBAWJQ010001790.1, on the reverse strand, counting down.
ATATGTATGTATATATATGTATGTATGTAAATAGTACATATGTACATACATACATATGTATCTAACGAATAAATATTGTTGCTGATTTTGTATGAATCCAATAAAAATCTTGCTGACACAGTTCAAAAGTCAATTCGCGATCACTTATTTTTAATTAGCCCTTTTGGTATATCGTAGCACATTGTGCTTTCGACCTTAAGCTATTGAATGCGGTGATTGTTTTTTCCCTTGGATCAACTGAAAACGGGTTCGACGGAGAGGCAATTTCAGTTTAGGGAACAAGAAAATATCACACGGAACCAAAGCTGCTGATCGATGGTATTCATTGTGGTTCTAGTTTTAAATTCGGTCACAATTGTACTCTTTAAAAAAAGTCGAGTGAGACCGCATTCATACCTAAAGTATTCACCAAAATCATTCGAACGGACTCGAAAGAGATGTCGAGCTCTCTTGCCATCTCTCTAACACTTGCCTGACGATTTTCAAGCACCATATCCTTCACTTTTAATATTATCATCAGTTGAAGAGGTCGAAGGTCCTCCAGAACGAGACATGTCTTCAACGACCTCTCGACCGTTTTTTGAAGGCTTTGTACCATTCGTGGGCTTGTGTTTTTAATGAAACTGTTTTGAATTAACTGAATCATCATTCGCAGCAATTCCACACACGAAATTTTTTTAGAGACACAAAACTGAAGATAAATTCTCTTTATCCATGTTTGTCTGCATATACGTGAACTAGTCCCAAACTTTTTGAGATATCGATCTGAAATTTCCCAAATGTTCTTTTCTCCCCAAGTAACTACGCATTTGTCGAAAAAACTGCTCGATCAAAATCAAGTCCTTTTGTGAAAAAGTTTCTTTTTTTCAATTTGACAAAGTTCTTATTCAAAGCAACGCTACAATCTCTGAACATATTGTTCAAATCGGACCACTATAACATAAAGCTGGTTACCGATTAATATGAAGATAAAAATTAAACCCTTCTGCGTTCCCTATTTGAGAAATACACCTGTGAAGAGTCTTATAGCTTCGGTGACGTTTTTTCTTGTTCTTGCAGAAGTTTGGTTGTCTGAGATCAGTCTTCAGCGGAGCCATCACAATGAAGATATTGACTTTATAGGTGGTATTCAAGCAGCACTCAAGGCATTATGAAATTTCAAAACTAGTTTCCAGCGATCGTATACACCATTCATACAACATTGCAGCAGAGACACGAGGTCAACAGCTCTTCGAGTGCAAAGCTATCGGGATGAGAAGAAACATAGCCATACAAAAGCTGTACCGATAAAGTGACCTTAATCATTCCACAAACAATATTCTTGTGTTAATAAACCCGTATCGACGGGGTGCTATCAATATTTGAAGATCTACAGTGAATATCTGGTTTTCAATTTCATTTTAAAGATCTATCGTCTGTAACCATAAGGGGTTATATCCACTTGCCATTTATTTAAACGCGTTTTTAGTGTTTCTTATGAGCATTTTATTTATTTAAAATAAGTAAACATGATACAGCGAAATTTTCCATTACGGACAGACCTCATAGCCGGACATTTCCCATAACTGGACAAATGGTTTTGCGCTGGTTCGAGGTGGTTTAACGCAAACTAATGGGATAATTGTCATTCATTCACTCCAAGCTGACTTTGGCTCGCATTTATTCGTTCAATAGAAATAGAGCGACGGTGACTGTCCGGTTATGAGGAATTTCACTGTATGCATTAGAGAATTTAATGCACTTTAATGATCGGTGATTTTGTATTCTTTTGATCCCATAGCCGTTCTAAAGACATCCAAAAAAAGGTGTGTAGCAGTAAAGAAGAATCTCTTGCTTAAAATAAACTCCAATCCAAAAGAATTTATTATTACAATAAAATAATTCGAGTAATGGTCAAAACAATAATCAAAATTTTGATACTAGACTAAATGGCAGCTTTCCAAAAAAATATTTTTTTTGTGAAAAGAAAAATTTTTCCTCAAAAATTCACAAATAGATGCAACTCTACAGGTGAATTCCGTAAAATAAATTCCATAAATTTATTCTGACAATCATTCTTATAAATCCATTATTTTAATATCAATAGAAAATATGAATGTAATTCCACCAAAATTACTTCACGATCAAATTGATGATCATAGCTATGCACATACATATGTGTGTATGTATGCATGTATATATTGCATACATCATACATATGTACATACATACATGTGTATTCACAGTTGTACAATTGTTTGGGTACGAGTACACTTGACAAAGCTTTTGTGTATTTGAACTATTTTTGTAAAGAGTCGTTCAATAGGAGTAGTAGCATAGATAAATCTATGGTGGTGGCCCCTCAACAATTGACCTGAACAATTAAATCTCAAATTAGTTCTGTAATATAAAAAAAAAATAAACTAATTCTTGCACAATTTCGCTTACTTATTCATTCGTGCGCTGCGAATTTACGCCCAGAAAAACAACGTAACGAGATGACGTACATATATACATACATACGTACGTACATAGTTGCGTACTAAATAAAGCACCCAAAGTTGCAATTGCGCATGTCAAGCAAATCTTATCGCTGACTTCTACTATAAAATATAATAAATACACACACGCTTGAATAATACTCAAAATACATGCATAAATACATTTATAAACAGTCGACGTCGCAGTTTGTCGGATACCGTCGTGGCTACTCTCCACGATGAGATCGATCCTAGCGCTTGTATGCGTGCATTTGTGTATATAGTATACACCACCCCTTTCGCGCCAACCCTAACCATGCGCCATTGCGCTCTCAATGTCATTTGTTAAGAGTAAAATGAAGAGAAGATATATATGTATATGATATACTCTTTCTCTCAATAATGCTTACAATTTGATAAGATAAACAGACAACTTATAAATAACTTTAAGTAAAGAAATAACAATGTTTTTAAATTTCAGTAAATATGTGTAAAGTAATAAAAATAGCAGATTTTCAGATAAAATGTATCTCAGATATCATCTTCAGTTTGGATGTTAACACCTTTGTTCTCTTCATTACCCGTCTTTTAATTGATCGAAAATAAATTTTAATCTCTCTGATATTCAAATGAGAGCGCATACTTCGTTTGAGCGCCTGATAAGAAAGGTCATGTTTTGAAGGCAAGACTGTCATATTGAATCAATGATTAAATTTTTTTATTATCAGTAAAATATCAGTGCATTTGATAAGTAGAGAGAGTCTTGAATTAATATATAAATTTATTGTAGCATATAGTATAGAATCGGGAATTGTTTAAGCGTACGCCCGATCAATATATAATCAAAAACAAGCTCTTTAAGTTTTGATAACTCCATGATCTCTTAATACTAATGCAAAGGATTAAGTTAAGAGTATGCAAAGATCTTAGGTCATGTTAGGAAGGATCACATTATATTTTAAAATTGTCAATCCTTAACCCTTGATATAACGACTAGCATGCTCAGACTATCTACTTTTTATACCCTGAACATATATGTATCTGCTATTAAAACTGAAAAATCAGAGTCAGACTTTTGTACATACAATAATTTGAACAAAGATTTTTTTTTTCAGATTGGACCACTATTACATAAAGCTGGTATACAAAGCGCTCGATTAAAATCCAATTTGGATTTTTTTTTTTATTTCACGAGACACCTTGGAAGAAATTGCTTAGATCGGACCGCTTTTGCAATAGTTGCCACACAAGCTGACCTATTAAAATGGAGATCTCGTATAGAAAACTTTTGTGTTTGGAAGGGTATTATAGCTTCTGTCCAACCGACGTAAACTTTTTTCTTATTTTTTAATGATTATATAATATTATGTTACTAAACTGGCAACTCTTATTTCCTCGATTTTAATTTGTACTGCATTTATCGATAATTAAAGAAGACGATTCAAATATCTATCGGTGAAGTTACCTAGTTCAAATAATATTTTCCTAATTAGAATTAAAACACTTCAAGCGAAAAAACAGTTATGCATCAGTTTATATCAACATTGACTTTGCAATTTCTCAAAAACATTCCCAATTCATTTACAATCTCAGTTTCATATATCCCAATGATTGGAAATAACTGAAAATTCCCAATTAAAGATATATTTAGGACAAATTAAATTTTTTAAGGAAAATATTTTTGCATTATTTTGTTAATTTTTTTGAATCCTATTAGAATTTTGTTTATCCATATTTCATGAAAAAACATTAATGCTGGTGAAAGAACAAATTTTGCTCTGGCACCTCTATGATAATTGGAATCAAAACTAAAATTACAAAATGGCAACGCCAGAAAGAGTTTTTTTCGGATGTGAAACTCAAATATGTTGTTTTTGAAGGAGTTTAAAAATATTTAACACTGTATTTGTTAATACCTGTATTATTTTTAAGTACATTATATCAGAGCTGTACGTGAAACAATCACGTTAAGTCAAAGTCTCCTTAACCAATAACTTTGATATGGCATCACAGTATCTGCATCTGTTTTTAGTTGATACGAAATCCATAAGTACTGTGATATGTAAATAATAACTAAAAAAACAAGAAGGTTTTGTTGTGTTCGCAGTAAGTTGTAATTATTATATTTAATATTTAATATTTCATATTACTCTAATAAATAATAATAATAATAATAATAATATTTTTAAATTTGGAGTTAACACATCTTCATTACTATCAACAGGGCATACTATTTGATTCAATATGCCTAAATTTTTGAATGCTAAGAGTGAGAAGCGAAGACGCCAGAGACGAAAACACGAAAATGAGCTAAAGTTTAATTGTCTGGATTCAAAACAAGGTATATACAAAATATGATAGGTAAAGTTAAATGTTAAAAGTATGGTTATTCATTTTACCATAGCACTAAGAACAAGAACCAATAGTAAAATATTGCATATTGTTAAGTTCTAATTATTTATTTTTATTGCAGAAAATAAAACTAAAACATGTAACGCTCAACCAAAGGTTGTAGTAAATATTCAATCCGAATATGACATTCCCATAACGCAAGTAAATTCTATGGATGTGTGTTCCCTGAAGAACTATTCTACAACTGAAAGCAGCAACTTTCAATCAATGGCTGTAGTAAAAAGTGAACCATTAGAATACAATGATGACGTCTACTTAACGCAGCTAAACTCTAAGGTTGTGTGTACATCTAACCGCAGGAAGATTGACCAATTGACACATAATAAAGATCAAGAATGTCCATACATTAAGTCTGAAGAGATCGTGGAGGACAAGAATCCAGAAGTAACTGATAATTTCATGCTATACGAAATAAATGCAAGAAATCCGGTAGTACTGAATGTAAATCAACTTAATACTGAGTCTGACAAACAACTTCCTCATTCTGAAAATTCAAAAGTTCGAATACAAAATACAATATCAAGAATTTCTACTACAAATGGCACAACAACCAACCGATTAATCCCTAAAACACCATATTTTGCGAAAATACCCGGAAAATCAAGCTTACAACAGAAAGCATCGAGCAGAAGAAAAGTGGCTTCTTTAAAAATAAGCAAAACTCCTCATGCAAAAATGCTAACAAACTTCAGCGAAGGGACGAGTAAATGCGCTTGTCATCTAAATCCAATGAAAAACGTCGATGTTCATAGCAATTTAGAACTGAAGGATTTCTTTGAAAGAATGTTTGAGGAGACACGCAAATTGAAACTCGAAGACCGTCAAACGATTAAAACAGAATTGCTTAAAGCAGTTTCTCAAGCTCAAGAAGACGTGGAAGCTGGAAAGTTTTGTGAAAGATGCTACACAATGTTGGCACAACCAAAGAAGAGGTGTTGACGAATGATTGAGGAGCTCTCAAATTACATAATTGATTTCAATACACGCTTACAAAAATTTTGCATTATCTGCCTGATAACCATGCACAGTATGTAGCACTTTTCATTTCAGTACAAATTTAAATATTTAAGCCAATAATTTAATTTTGCACGTGTTGATGTGAAGATGGACAAATTATTCACTGTAAGAATATTTTTTTTTATTTCTTTAGTTGCACAGGCAATTCAGTTTATTTTCCCCACTTTTCTTAATATGTTTTTGGTTTTTGACCTATTCTGGTGACGTAGACCCGACAATCATGGCTAATAGACCATATTCAGGGCTACCTATTTTACAAAATGTAAATTCTAAAACAATTTCTTTTATTAATTCTTATATTCTGGGTGTAATTTTTTTGAATCCGGTATTTGTATTTATCCCGAATTTTGGATTACTATTTTTTATCCGGTACTTCGGAAAAATTTAAAATTAGTTTTAAGGGATCACAAAAAACAAAAAAATAATTCAAATGTTAATTCAATTATTTTTAATGCAATATTTGCAACTCTTAACGAAATATATAAAATTTGTGAACAAAAAAAAAAAGCATCTTGGTTCTTATGAATTGAATATATCTTTTATTTGTGTAATAAATAAAATACCTTAACGTCGGCATTGTTTGCTATGCAGTATTTCTAGTTAAAGATTGAATAAAGTATCCTTACATTTTATATACATTTATTTCTATATTTTAGTTATTAATTTTCTTGTAAAAGCAAAGAATTATTCAATTAATAATTAATTAAACATATATTCTCTAGTAATACTAAATAGTTTTACAAATTATTTACAAAACCTAAATCACATCAACATATTAGGAATTAGCTTATAATTCCTCTTATCGCATCTGCTCTTCAAACGAGTCTTTTGCAGGTGAATAATGCTTATTTCAGCACCGCTGCCAAATGTTTATTTTCACCTTTTCGTAATATCACCTCCAATTGTGATATTAACCCGATTGCGCGGAAATTCTCTCTTGAAAGTGCAAAATCCTCCAAAGGTTTAAGGTGTTCGAGCGCCTGTGTGTAGGATGAGAGCTCGATATCCGCATGTTTGGTAATACCATTTGTATTACCATTTGTTCCAACACTATTACCATTTGTAGTACCATTCATTGTGGGTTTCGGCGAAGCAGCTGGTGTGTGGCCATTAGTACCATTTGATGTTGGTGTTACTGTACCATTGAGTTTAATTGGCTTAACATCACAATCGTTTACTTCGCAATCGCTAGTCAAATCGGTTACGTTATTACCATTTGTTGCTGTTATTTCGCTGACTTCACCGTCGTTGGAACGAGGTCGTTTTGCAGGCGGTTGTAATATTGGGCTGGCACGATATGCTGGAGAGGCTAATTTTTGTAGCTGTTGCAGTGGTGGCGAATTCGAGGCAGGACGTTGGGGTTGTGGGGAACTATAATTACTATGTTGGTTTTGACGTTGATCGTAGTATCCCTCATAGCTATCATAACCGCCATTGTAATTTGGTATTGGTTGACCATATGCGTCATATCCAGCATGGCTCTGTTGCTGGTCCTTTAGGGATGCACCCTGTGAATCCTGATCATCGTCCTCTTCATATTCACCATACTGTTGCATATAGTCCATATACTGTTCAGGCAAGCTTTCTAATTTCGCTACACGTTCAGCACTAGTTGGTGGAAAGAGATGCTGGAGATCTTGTACAATATCGGGAATCCACAAAGATACGCCGAGTGGTTTCAACTGATTGCTAGCCAATTTTTGTGCAAAGCCGCTTAAATGTGTCTCACGGAATCTATTCAACCAACGATTGTCAGCGACAAATGAGGTTGAACCCACGAGTTGTCCTGCTGTAGCGGCTTTTTCCTTAATCATGCCGTGTGTTATGGAACCACGAAGTTGGGGATTCAAGTTGGCACGTACTAACCATTCATAAACAACTGCATTGATGTATGCACATTTGCGGCTTCTCTCTATTTCCTCAACCATTGCTTGTTGTTCGACAGCTTTCAAATCGTTGGGTACATCTAGTCGAAGCGATGGCACAGCTGATGATGTTAATCGTCGACCGCCTATAAGATTTGGATGAAAGTGTAGTGCACATACAACTGGCTTTTTGAAGGGTAGAATGCGATTGAGCGAAGCATGACATGCCTGCTTCCAGAGGCCGTAGAATGGGTTTTCCGGGCGTGGAAATTGGAAGAATTGCAATTGTGGGCTCTGTCGTGAATTAGAAAGGCAACCGACGATGCAGCAACGTCTTATTGTAGGCATTTTGTTGTTATATTAATTTAATATTTTTGTTTTAAGAATAATAATAATTCCTTCTGCTTTGCTGACTTTCCTCTTTCGAATTTATGCGTTTTGCTTTAATTTTTGAAGTCCGTTATAGAACAGCTGAAATGAGAAGAGAAAAAAAAGTATTGTAGAGTGACCAGAAAAAAATGAACATACGTTTTTAAGAAGTTGGGAATATAAGTAAATAAAGTGTACATATCTACATGGTATATAAGTTTATACAAAATTTAAGGATTTTATACAGATAAGCTCATGAATTAACATTGGCAAAGCAACCTTTTTGTGTAACCAAAATGATAAGTTCTCGGGATTATTTATGTAATTAATTCCTTTATTGTATTTTATTTTTAATGTTTTTTTTTTTTTAATTTTTATTTTTTTAAATTTTTTTTTATATTTTTTTTTTATTATTTTATTTTATTTATTTCCTTATTATTTTTTTTATTTTTTTCTTTCTTTTATTTTTCATAAAACAACTTTTAATATCTCATTTTATACAATAATTTGTTTGTATTATTCTCACATATTTATTTCTTTCCGAGAAATTTAAACATTTTATGGTCCACTTTTTAATCAATTATTTTTTTCTTTATTGTGTGATAGCAATAGTTTTTCTGCCATAAAAACTGAGTAATCGCTATTACGTGCGAAATCTGAACTCTTCCTATAAAAAATAGCATCTGGGGAAACAATTGACAGGAAATTACAAAGACTGCTACCAATTTCAAGTTTTTATATGTATGTATGTATTGTCCGTACAAAATTGCTCTAATGTATATAGATATGTATGTACAAATACATTTATAAGTTTTTCTGAAGGTATACTTTGCCTGAGAGTCAGTTTTTGAATTGTGGAAACACCCTAGGGGAGTTCCATACAGCAAAAGTTTTCAAACTACCGCTGCGAGCAGAGCAACAAAGAATCACATTTGCACTCGTACACCGTGGTGGTTGTAGAAGCCCACAAAATAAATTACAGATACTTGATATTCGACCCAAAGTGATAAATTATATCAATATAAAAGTAGGTACGTATGTACGACTGTAGCCATGTTCTCACTGTGAATACATAGTAACAGTACACATATACACGCAACAGTTATCGTTAAGACCCCTAAATAAGAGTCGTTGTAACCGACGCTTCCCTTTTCAGGCACTTTTATCAAACAAGTACATAACTACTCACTGACTGTATCCGAAACAAATCGATACATTCAGTCGTTGATAAATATGAAAGTACAAACATGAACATACACACATATATTCCATTTGAAATTCCTCTGACTCGGCTGGTATCCCTAATTAGTATTGTTGCTTCGGCTTATAAAGGTTTTTTGAGAAATCTGAAATTCGTCACAGGTAAACGGAAGTTATCGTACTACTTATAGGTATTTTTACAGACAGACAGCGCAAAGATGTTTCATTTCGATTGGGTACTTTTGTGTGTAACATCATTCCAACTAACATCTTTTTCGTATGCCATTGTGTTGACTCAGGCAGCTGCCGAAGACCGAGTGAGTCAAGCTGAGTGAGTTGCTTTTTTTTCTTATTATTTTTATATCTCAACGATTAACTGTGGCAATGAAGATTACCTGAAATAACTGAAATCAGGTTGATGGTAGCTATAACATATTATGTACAGAAGTCTATATATGCACAATCTGCAGATGTACATACATGCATACACATTTATATATGTGTTCGTATATTTTTAAGGTGCTGGAAACGGAATCGTGCCGAATGACAGACAACTCGATAACGCAGCACACAAAGACTCTCTCAGCGCCCAAAACAGCGTCGCCATATTTCTATAAGCTGACTTCATTTAGCGATTTATTCATCGCGTTCTCGAGTTCTTCTAAGGTTGAGTTACGACTTGAGGCTGTGGAATTTGTACTTCGATTCAAGTGGTTGTACATACATATGTGTACGAATGGCGTGTATGGCTGAGTACGAGAGCTGTTTGCCTTGTATATATCGATTTACTTACAAACATAGAGCCAGTTGTAGTCTAACATTTCTATTGCCACTGTTGTAGCGCGTCTCTGACGCTCTGACTGTCTCATGCATAGTATACTTATATATTTTTCCCCCAGTTTCCACTTTTGCCTCACGATTAATGGGTACACAAGTAGTACGCTTTGAACATTAAATATACAATTTTTCTTTTGAATTCGAAGTTGCTCGGTTCCCATGCTTTGCTTCTAGCGGATGTTCGAGTGGTTTAATCTTTCATCATATTTAGGTATGCTAGCGGTTAGTTTATAAATATGTTTGGCTGCTTATGTATTAGTATACATTTACTGGGTTGTGAACAGATGTCTTATCTGTAAGAAAGTTCATTTCATTGTTGGTCTTTAGCTATCAAATCACGTAATCCCAACTGGGTTGCTGAAGACAAGCTGGGGATTAATACTTATATGTATAAGTATGTACCTATATATGTACATACATATGTATGTACATGTGTATATGCATATAGCTTTATGACTATGTAACCGTTTCTTTATAGCCCACGCTTAAGTCACAGCTGCCAATTTTAGAGTTATAGAATTTAGTTGCCCTACCTGAACTGTGTGCTTGTACCACACACACACAGATTTAAGTATATTGCCTGTTCTCAATTATAGATTTACAGGTATCAAGAATTTTCTCAATAGCACATGTTTGTTCTAAGATTTTTGCTTTAATTTGGAATTTTTTGTGTTCATAAATAAGCTATAGCTTTAGTTTAAGTTAAGCTAGTTTTCACTGAGTATACTATATTTTCTTAGATTATATTTTACTTTCCATTTAACGATACATTAAAAATATAAGTAACAACAAATTTTAAAAACGGTAAAGGAAAATACACAAAAAATTTATAACTATAAAAAAATTTAAAAAAAAAAATTAAAAATAAATAAAGTAAAATAAAACAAAGTAATAAAAAATAAAAATAAATTAAAAATAATTAAAAAAAAAAAAACATTTTAAAAAATATATTTAAAAAAATTTAACAAAAACAAAAAAAATAAATAAAAAAATAAATAAAAAAAAATTAAAAAAATATATTTAAAAAAAATTATAATTTGTAAATTTAAAAATTAAAGAAAAAAAATTAATAAATTACGAAAATATTCTAAAATACTAGGCATCGAAAAAAATATATAGAATCCAATAATAAAAAAATTTTAGTAATAAAAAAAATCACAAAAAATGTTCATTTAAATTTCGCATAGATAATAGAAAACAAATTATATCCATATATAGTATTTCATTAAAAGTCACTCTCCTGTGTCTTAGCACATAATGTGGTTCCCTGATATCTCTCTCGGTATGTACTATGCATGTGTTTAATATCGAAAACTATATACAGAAGTAAATGTACTTATAAACATCACCCAAGAAACTCCCCGAAAAAGATAACACAACACTACGCATATCTACATAGAAATATGTATGTATACATATGCATGTACATATGTACATTGCTAGTTATTGTAGATTATTTTATTTGAAAGCAGATGGCACCGGTTAAACAAAAATGTTCATAAATGCAAAAGGAAATGAAAAAGCGTCTATGAATGATGAGTGGACTAAGCATTCTGCAGTACACCTACAAGAATATCTATGCAATCTTGTATTAAAGACCCCAGTAAGAAATCTTGCAGGAATTTTTTTTTTTAATTTTAAATATCTTTAAAAAAAAAAATATTTATGTATAAAAAATCGAAAATAAAATGTTTAGTTTCATGAAACGAAAAATGTTTGCGTTAAACGCTGTCTTCGTAAACCCTTCGAGAGTGGCGAATCGAACAATAAATGGTGATTGAATGAAAAGTAATCAAAAAATTTAATAAATTTTGCTCGCCATTTTTGACAATTACGAGGGCTGCTATATATATTTCTGGCCTAATAATGAAAATAGGAATATTTATCAACGAAAATGGTTTTATTGTTTTTCAAAATATTCTCCATCAAGATTTATACACTTTTGCATGCGCTCAAACCAATTTTCGAAGCACTTTTTCCACTCCGATTGAGACACCTCCAAAACATGGTTTTTAAATGCTTCAACAGCATCTTCTGGCGACGAAAATCGTTGACCACGCATTATTTTCTTGATGTGTGGGAATAAAAAGAAGTCATTGGGTGCCAAGAAGGGGCTGTACGGCGGATGACCCATCAATTCGACGTTTTGGCCGGTCTTTGAGCGAGCGTCGGCCACGATTGAATTCGTTGTACCAGTTTTTCACAGTGCTATAGGATGGTGCTTCATAGCCATACAAAGATTTTAGTTCATCGATGCACTCTTGTCGTGATAATCCACGTCGAAAGTTGTGCAAAATGAACGCACGAAAATTTTCACGAGTTAATTCCATAGATTTTTTAATTCCCTGTAAATAAAACAATTCACGATTAAATGACAAAACGTTCTGAGTGATGTTATGCTAAAAAATGTCAAACTTTCCAATGGAAATGTCAGATTGCACCTGGCAACACTTAGTGTTGCCTAGGCCAGAAATATATGTATATAGCAGCCCTCGTATAAATTGTTTTGACAAGAGCGTTAAATATGCCCGGCGATTTTCTCCATGGAAAAAAACTGAAAACGAGTTTGCTTGAAATTTTGGGTTTCCAACAGAATCATGGCTACGGAATCGTTAAAAATGTTACAGAAGTGGTTTGAAGAGTCCACTTTATCACGTATTTGAGTGACGCAAAGCATTCAGTGAAGGTCGTGAAGTCATCGAGAACTTGTTTTTTTAATGATGATCATACGCTTCTGTTAATGACGATAACATCGAACAAGTTAAAAATACAGTGCTTGAAAGTCGACGTGTTGGCAGCAGAGAGATAGAGATGCTTAACAACGTCATATTCGCAGTCCGGGTTAAATTTGATCAGATATAAATATATTGTTATGTACAAATTTAATCGGTATATGCAAAGTCTGTACTAACTAGAGTTAAGCTTAACTTTAGAAACATTAAACATTTAATTATTAATTGATTCCGAAATGATTTTCGAGTTTTTCAATACAAAATCTTAGAAGTGTAATGCAATATCATCAAATATTAAGCAGTTATATTTGAGAACATTACATGAATATTATGTAAAAATGGAAAGCAATCAATGTAAATGATTAATGTATTATGTGCTAATTTGACCTTTTCGATATGCATTCATGCGTACACACAATCTCAAGATACAAATATGTGTTTGTATGTATGTATGTCAGTATGCTGCTGATTGTTGTTGGGATTATATGTTGAAACCAAATGAGAGCAGACTATCTTTGTCAGCTTCGCTTTAGCTTTGATGCATTCATTATTTTGCTTTGAAGAGATTAATTATATATCTTGAACCATATATTGAAGGGTGGTTTTCGTCACCACTAATATGTGTTTGATGGTTCTTAACCCCCACAGCAGTTTGTACTACACTTTTTTTATACCCTGAACTGGGGATGCAAAATTTGCTACGAAGTTTGTAACAAGCCAGAAAGAACGTGGCAGACTATATAAACAATTTTATAAGTAATTTATCCACTTAACGAGCCGAGCAGATTTAGCCAAGTCCACCATCTGTTGGTATACATATACGCGTTCTAGTTCATGAAATTTTGAGATATCGATCTGAAACTTTGCACACCTCACTTTCTCCTTAAAAAGCTGCTTATTTGTCGGAACTGTTGATATCGGACCACTATAGCATATAGCTGTCATACAAATTGATCGATCAATAGTAAGTCTTTGTATAGAAAACTTTTTTGTTTGATGAGATATCTTAACGAAATTGAGCATGGATTGTTTTTTAAAGCAACGGTATTATTTCTGATGAAATTGTTTAGCTTGGACCACTATATGATATAACTGTCATACAAATTGGTTCGATCAAGATCAAGTTCTTGTATAGAAAACTTTTTTATTTGACAAGACATCCTCACGAAATTTAGCACGGATTAATGTCTAAGACAATGCTATAATTTCTGAATATATCGCTCAAATCGGTGGACTATATCACATAGCTGTCATACAAAATGAGCGCACAAAATCAGGTTCAATTTGAAAAAACGTTTTTATTTGTTAACACCTTTCAAGCAATCGAAGATAACATATTTTCTCGTTTAATTTAGGGTAGCTACTGCTCATCGCTTGTGTCTTTTAGACTAGAATAAAATAGGAATTTTCTATTCGTAATACTTTATTGATGATTTTTGATGACTAATAACTGTTTGAACTCGTTAGTATTGCTAAAAGTCTTGATTGTTTTTATTATAGTCTTCTAAATCATTAATAACGGGTTTCGAACGTCTATTAAACACAGCTCAAAGCACTCAAAATAACTGAAAAATACTTTTCCATTTGTCATGCGACTTATTTGGCGCTAAAGTGTTTTTATATTGTTGAATACAAAAACAATTCTGAATTAGTCACTTTTAAAATGACAAATCCGATTCTCAAAAAAATCATATTTATCTGTTTAATAGTAAGTATATCTGTATAGCACTTCAAAGTGAGCATATCAGAAATATTAAAAAAAAAAGAATAAATGCTTGTTCTTCTTTTAAACAATGCTGCTCTCGAAGAAAGTCAAGTAGTCAGCCGGCTTTCTGAAATATCACGCACGAAATCACAAACAGTTGTCAGTCGAAACACACAAACACACACACATACACACTCACGAGCGCAACAAAGTCTATGTCGCTTACAATATCAGCTGTGCGAAACACAAATATAAACAACAACAAACACTTAAAAAAACGGTAGCTGTAACAACGATAATAATAACAAGTAATAAAACGCAGTGAAATACGTAATGGCAACAACAAAAAACCGCGTCTTAACGCATACAAACTAATTAATATGCATGTGTGTCTATATATCTATATATGTACGTATGTATGTATGAAAATATTCACATATGATTGATAATTACCTTCTACGTGCATACACACACACACCAGCACAATTCTCAAGACCCCGTCTCTTGTCTGACTCGTTTCGATAGCCTCGTTGTCGTATGCACTCAGCGCGCTCTTGCGCTTTTTTGCGTGACCGTTACACACGTACTGAACACGCCGGCTTTTGTATGCGTATTGAGTAAATTTCAGGTGTCAGTGGAGACTCCTATAGACGACGTCGATAGGTCCCAACACAGCAAGTATACTTATAATGTCTATATATTCGAGCGGTCTTCACACGCTGGCCTCCGTTTGCGATAATGACAACTATTTTTTTTTTCTTTATTTTATTTATTTTTGTTCTAATTTAAGAACCACTTTCGCAGCGCTACTGTTATGAACGCTCGTAAATATATATTTGTCAATGCTAATCAATGATTACTTTCTGAATCAACTTTTATATCCAGTAAAGCGCGCGTCACACAACAAACAAGCTTTTCCGTAGTAATTTTTTAAGCGTTCGAAATCAAAGCGTCTTTGCGAGGAATAAAAACAAAACACTCCACTCACTATTATTCAAGTTAAACAGCAGCTAAGGCGAGAGAGCGCCAACGTTCTTCTGTGTTCTATGTTCTTTGAACGCCTAGTACCAAGTACAACACAAATATTAGATACTACAACAATAATAATCACACAAGTATCGTTCGTATAGAGTAGTAGTGAAAAAAGTATAATGATACTATACCATCAGCGAGGAGAAGAGCGCGCTGACAAAATTACAAACGTTCAAAGCGACTGCTCAGCAGTAAATGAAACGTACGTACAACCGACTTGGTGGTCGAGGTCTCGTGCGCCCCAAAATAATACTCGTTTTTCCCATACGCGTATATAGACGAAAATCCTCCAAGCATAGTGTGGCCCGGCATCCGTAGTCGTTAGTCGTGAGTCGTCAGTGCCAAGCGTTGTTCGATGTATAAGCACAAAAACAACACTATAGAATATGCACACGAACACACACAAATACCCTGTGTGTGTATTTATATGGTATTATACACTCACACCGTGGAGGGAAGTTTGTATGAATGACAGACTGACTGCTGCATAGATGGTTGCTTGGTTGGGATGGTTTGTTGGTCGCGTTCACTGTGGTTGCTGGGACGAAACGCTTAGAGGTAGACTAGGTAAGGCAAAAAAAACACTCAGGCAGCACACAGGCTTATGTGCGGTGCCAAGGTAAGAGGTAAGCTGTAGATGCATACGACGAGTTCGTTTTATCGTCGGTAGTATACTCGGTAGTTTTGTACGATGTTGTCGATGACGCTGCGATGCGCAGCGACTTAAGCAGAAGAAGCAGCAGAACCCAACTGAAAGACTGACTACCTACGACGTCTATACGGGCTGCATCAGAAGAAATGGAGGCGTTCATAACAACAACAACAACAACAACAACAACAACAATAACAGTTGGGTATATTGTACGTCGTTGTATGGTTGTTGTCGGTATTGATGATGATGTTGTAGAAAAAGTCGGTGAATACAATCAAGCTGTTAGTGATGTCGCTAGCATGACTCGTCGTAGTCTACATTGCCGTCATCGTATCGTCGTCGTCGTCGTCTTCAGTCAGTCAGTCAGTGGTGGAAAGTAAACAAAAGCTATTGAGACCCAGTCGTGAGGCCATCCATCGGTGAGCTATACTTATGTACATAAGTAGTTCGTTCCGTAGCGTCGCTTTTATGGTATGTTGTGATAGAGATAGAAAGGTTGGTTAGTTCGTTGGTTTTTTTTTTGGCTGCTTGCTGCTTCAACGTTGAGCGTCGACAGTCGTTTATTCGATCATCTCACCTGGCGCGTCGCTTGGCTTGCTGGTTTTTTCATTTCTTCTTTGCTTGTACGGCTCGCTACCTTCTATGGTAGTTTATTATGAGCTACCTATCTATGGTTATTATACTCGAGCTCGTTTCTGTGTTTCACTTCTAAAAACTTTGTGACGACTTTGTGAATAGCGCAGTTTCCAAGGCTTTTTGGTTTCGGGCTTTGAAAGTAGTATAACAACTCGAGCGGTAAGTGCTAGCTAATGCACATGTTTACATACAGAGACAGCTATAAGCAACCCACTTATAGATGCTGGTATTAGTATATAGCATATATACATACATATACTATATGCTTGAGAGTACTTAAACGGGTTCGTTGGTCCACAAGGCTACCAGCAGAAAACTCATATGCGCGGCACTTCAACTTTCAGAAATGTATTTTTACACGCGCATACCTGCTATAATGATGCCTGAAGTCATTTCGAGAAATTATAGCAACCTGAGAGGTGTATTCATGTAGATGTTTGCATATATACTTCTATATATACATATATTCTGTATGTATTCGATTTCGTGTATCTATTGTGGAGCCGTTGAACTGCGCACAGCGCACATTTATCGAGGTTGCCTCAGCCGATTTGGGTCTCCACGCCGTGCAAGCGACAATCGAGAGCCGACAACCGACTACTGACGACCCACACGACTGGCGTCCGTTGCTGCTAGGGGCCGTGCAGCGCAGTGAGAGCGACTGTTAGTCGAACATTTTGCTTGGCGTACAAATACGCCCTCATATCATGACAGACCCACACCCACTTACCATATATACATTTTGTTAGCGCTTCTGTGCTTTATATACAATGTATAAATATTTATAAAACCATTTTATTATACGCCCAACATTCACATTTAGGGGACCTTTTATTTATGATACCATGGCATAATAAAAGCTTTACGAAGTTGTCGGGTAAGTTTTAGGGCACGGGTCTATAAAAAGCGTAATATGCGAGCGTGGCGAAAGCAGCTCGTATTAGCGAGCAAGGAGGGGTCGTGTGTGGTGTTGTTCTAACTGTGTGCGTGTGTGGTGAATTTGTATTGGTTAATATAAAAATGCATCTGTATAAGTTTACTGTTATTTCAAAGTGTATGTGTGTGTTGAAACCGTTTTTTAACGGTATTGTTTCTGCATTATTCATTTCAGCAAAGGGGAGAATCTATAAATTAAATTATTTATAGACAAAACAGTGGGCATAGAGTTCAAATCAGGATATTAAGGGAGGAAAGTTGGTTGTGGTTAAGTAAATTTATTCAATTAAATAGTTTTGTGTTTAATTTTTTTTCCGGCAAACTTTTGAGTTATCATATTTAATTTATTTTTATTTTCAATATTTTTTTCGTTACAGGGACTTCAACCGAGCTGCAGTTCTTAACTAGCATAGACACCGCTTACGCGGTTATAGAAGGAGCCGAGCTGAAGCTATATATTCAAAAAGGGGACCATTGATGTTTTAAACCGATTTCTCATTTCAAAGCTCGACCATAAATGTTTCGAAACATTCCAGTAAATAGGTGAGTGTTTAATCTTTACAAAATTCTCTAGTCGTCTAGTAGAAGTTTATCGGTTAATATAACTCTGAAACCCTTCAATCTTAGATGTATTGCATATAAGTAAGTTCATAACTACTTAAAAGCTTAGACCTGAAAAATTTAGGCTTTAATTAGGTGTTAATTCCAATTAAAAATCAAATATTAGACTATGAAGTCATGAGTGCTCATGAGCCTACTAGCCAGGCTACATAATAACTTTCATTAACCTTTGACCACTAATATTTAATTGATCATTACGTGCCAGACCGGATAGATTCTATTGCCTAAAGAAGCACAAACGAAGATCAAGGCTCACGTGAAAATCTTAAGCTTCAGGATCAAAGTATTTATTTAGGACTTACTAATGGATAGTGAGCTTCAAGTCAGAACCGACTTACCTAACGTCACGATCGCCGTAGTAGAGTTTTAGGCTGGTTCTGATTAATTGGGCGTTGCAGATATGCAATATATATAAAATGTATAAAGTATATACATATATTCTGCCAATCCCGAAATTTCGTAGATTCCTGTAATTATCAGTTTGGAATTTCGGGAATTTTTTTGGTAGAAATTTTGTGATTGAAAATTGGTTTTCATCAAAAAAAAAAAAAAAATAATAATAATAATAATAAATAAATTTACCAGATTGTCATTTATTAACTATTGGTCCCGAAAACTCGGGATTGTAATTTCGGTGTTTTCGTTTTAAGGAAATTTCGGGATGGTAAAACAAGTTTTATTAGAAAGAGTTAAATGTACCAGACTACCCTTTTTTTATTATTGGTCTCGAATTTTCAGTCCCGAAAAATTGGCATTGTAATTTTTAGCTTCCTTTTTGGAGGAAAATTTGTGATTGAAAAACACATTAAATACCATTAAATTTTAGGATTGCAATTTCGGTTATTTTTAGTATTCAGAAAAATGTAGCTTTATTAAAAACAAATTCGAAATATCGATATTAAATGGCATTTTTAAGATGTTTGTAATTTTCAGTTTGTTATTAATTGTAATTTAACAATTGTTGTGTTAATTCTTATATCCCAAAGTTTCGGTTTTGGAATTTCAAATTTACAGATTCTTGTAACTGTCTTTTATTTACTACTGATCCCGAAATAAAAGGTCATACATATGTATGTGTGCTATATAGCTGTATGGTCATAATTCCAATTCCGATTTCGGAATTTCAGAAACATTATTTTTTTACTAATCCCGAAATTTTGGGATTGGAAAATCGGGATTGTTTTTTATGATATATGTTTTGAGGAAATTTTCGGTATTGTAAAACTAATTTAACTAGATTCCAATTTCGTTTTCTTTTTATTTAGAAAAATGTTGCTTTATTAGATACTATTTTCGAATTTTGGGGTTTTATAATTACATCTGCAAGATTTTTGAGCTTTTTAATTGGTTATTACTTCGGAATTGTACTTTAACACTTTAACTTTTATATTGATTCTAATATTTTGGTACTGAAATTTTAAAATTACAGATTATTGTAATAGTCATTTAATTACTATTGATCTCGAAAATTTGTTATTGCATTTCCAGATTTCTATATTTGGAGGAAAATTGTTTAATTACTAATACCGAAATTTCGGGATTGTAAAACGACATTTGCTAGGTTCCTGCAGTATCGAAAGTTGAAATTACAATTCCGTAACTTAAGTAACATTATTTCTTAGTAATCCCGAAATTTCGGGATTAAAAAATCGGGACAAAAAATCGTGATTGCTGCCCATTTAGGATTTAGCTTTTTTTTTAAGGAAAAAACAATATTTCATCGCTAATCCTAAAATTTCATGATAATAGAATTCAGTGTGCAGGCAAATTTTCCCTCGTTGAAGTAAAGCGAAAGGTATAAAATAAAAAATCCATTTTTTAATACATTGAACACAGCGCATTAATTACGAATTTAGTAAATGTGGTCTTTGTTGCTTATAATCTCACCCTCCAAATAACAAATCTCATTTCCACTATTAAAATCGCAAATCTATTTTCTGTCAGAAACCACACAAAACTTCCCAACATTTGCCAAACCATTGTTAGTCATCTGTTGAAAAACATCTGAAATTGATTTTTTGTTAGATATTATTCTCTATAATTTATTTGAGGTGTGGACCCACCCCAGTACAGTTTCTGGTTGTGCACACACAGCGCTTGTATAAGGCCTCTCGTCATTTGCTCTATACACACCAACAAACTATATACATATTTATAAAATATATTTGAACATGTGTTAGCGCATTCCCCTATTAAGTGCATAATTCTATTATATGTGTTGTTGCTGTGAGCATGCTCGATCCGTAAACTTTTTATATCGAACACGGTCGTATTATACGGACGAGGGGTGTGCCAAATTCATTCAACCCAATGAGTTGATGAGCAGAAATTCAGTATCTACACTCTAAAAAAAAAGAAATATTCAATGCAACCCTTCGGGGACTTATAGCAGCAGTGGTTCAAATACCCCATGAGCAATGATCCCATTCTTGAATGCTCCTACAACGTACATACCATATGTAGTGTCAAATATATGTATGTATGTACGCGCAGAGCAGAGTCTACTCATACAAGCAGACTAACAAATATACATACAAGTATTGTAGATATGTCTGCTTCCCTGCATCGCTGCCTTGGCTTTATATCTGCTATACAGCTGGGGATTATCGTCGTCAGCATCATTGCCCAGCTGCCATTATTATATGAAAATCAAGCATTGCGTCCCAATGTGTAACGAACCAACCCAAACTCGAACTACTTGAAAAACTGGCAAACTCATCGTTTAACGACGAAACGAAACCATGAAATGGAATTTTACTCGGGCAAGAAGTACTCGTGCACAATATAATTTTCTGTATCTGTGTATCTGGATATTTGCCAACTCGCTCTGACACATGCCATCGTGCCAACGGATGAGTGGATGAGTGGTTGAGTGGACGCATGGACAAGCGGACGAGCGGACGTTGGCCGATTGGATGGCGCATATAACTTTTTATGGATTCGTTTGTAGTTATAGTGCTGCTGCTGGCGTATACCTACAGCATTATACCTTCACATATATACTTACTCGTACAAAAGTACGGAAGTTAAGAGATATCATTTGGCCGGGCAGTTGTTTGTGTAAAACAAGAAATGCTCAAACTCTCGGAGATACTACGAATCAAGTATTAACATTTGGGCACTCGGCGGCACATTTTCGGTATCGAATTATTCTGTCTTCCGTTTTTACTGTATGGTGTACTAAGTAGGCAGCTGTGCCATGTCGTTAAGTCGTTTACTGTCGCTGGTCGCTAAGCCGTTCGAAGACTTGCTTAGTTGTGCTGTTTGGTCAGAACAGAGGCGCTCTGTCTCAAGGTGCTACAGCTTGTGCGCTTAGTCAGCGCACCTTTGGTGCTGCTCCACCTTTTTTAGTTGCATCGACTTTAGGTATACACTTACTTCGGCTCATAATTTATCTTCTAATTTTTGTTGGCTATCTAAAGATAGGGTCACCTTGGTTGAGACATTATTTTACCGTTTCATTGTGCTTAACTATTTTCTTATGGCATATGATATAGCAATAGTAAGCGCAATCGCATACAGGGTGGCCATAAATTAAAATATATGTATGTACATATAAACTTTGAAAAAAGTAATGAAGTCTTAGATTTTGTTGTGTTGCTTGAGATAACTCTGGACCATTAATAACTTGTTTTATCTGTATACCCTTTTAAGTTCGCTACAAAGTTTGCATGCATGCGCCCACCAACTGGATTCGGTAGAGGGCGTTCCTAACTAACGAACGAGCGGCTGGTCAGTTGTCTCCGAGGACTCTGAGACAGAAAATGAACAAAATCCAAAGTGAAAACGATGCTCATTGTTTTCATGACATCAAAGGCATCGTCCATCACGAATTTGTTCCTCCTGTATAAACCTTCAACGCCAAGTTTATCGTGGAAACAAAAGGTCGATCTACAGCTCAGATGTGGCCCCCGGACTTTTTTGTTTCCTTGCATGAAAAGGCTGATGAAAGGAAAGCATTTTGAGACGACAGAGGGATCCAAGCAGCATGCAGCTCGGCTCTCAAGGCTATTCCGGAGAGTGGCCTTCGCCTTCAATGCTTAAAAATCGTGCTGGCAGCGCTGCATCAACGCAGAAGGAGCCTATTTTGAAAGTTTTCAAAGAATTGTAACGATTGGTTCAATAAACTCAGTCCTATTACTATCCGGACAAACCTTGTATGTATATAGCCATGCCCTAGATGGGCCGTCCGATTGTACCATAGGCGAACTAGTAACTCAGCTTTTAAGATATTGATCTGAAATTTTGCAAACTTCCTTTTCTCTCTAAGAAGCTGCCGATTGGTCGGAACCGCCGATATCGGACTTCTTCTTTTTCTTAATTGGCGTAGACACCGCTTACGCGATTATAGCCGAGTTAACAACCGCGCGCCAGTCGTTTCATCTTTTCGCTACGTGGCGCCAATTGGATATTTTAAGCGAAACCAGGTCCTTCTCCACTTGGTCCTTCCAACGGTGTGGAGGCCTTCCTCTTCCTCTGCTTCCCCCGGCGGGTACTGCGTCGAATACTTTCAGTTTTCATCCATCCGGACAACATGACCTAGCCAGCGTAGCCGCTGTCTTTTAATTCGCTGAACTATGTCAATGTCGTCGTATATCTCGTACAGCTCATCGTTCCATCGAATGCGATATTCGCCGTGGCCAATGCGCAAAGGACCAAAAATCTTTCGCAGAACTTTTCTTTCGAAAACTCACAACGTCGACTCATTCGTTGTTGACATCGTCCAAGCCTCTGCACCATACAGCAGGCCGGGAATTATGAGCGACTTATAGAGTTTGGTTTTTGTTTGTCGAGACTACTATAACCTTAACTGCCAGGCAAACTGATCGATAAAAATGTAGTCCCTGTATAGACAACTTATTTATTTAAAGATATGTTTACGAGATTCGAGGAAAACTCTAATGTAACGGTGTACTTTGCGAAAAACTGTTCAGATCGGTCCACTAACTGCCATACAATTTAGCCGATCAAAATCAAGATAAAGATCTTTTTATGGAATAAAAATATTTTTTGAAAATATATTTATATATACAGTTGAACTTCACCTAACACGAATCGCCATAATCCACAAAAAAATTTCGATTTAGAGAGACTTCGAGTTATGGAAGGAAATTTGTTTGAAATTTGTTTGAAATTTGCCTTCTATTGCCAATTCAAGAGTTGAGTTGTGGAGAACTTTGAGTTACAGAAGCTCGGGTTATGATTTTTTCATTTCATTTGAGGCAACAATAATCGCAGCATTTAGCAAGAAAGATCGTTCGTTACATACATAAGTGATAATGCAAAATTAGGGTAAATCTGGCGTTGAAATAATTTTTCGAAACTTGAAAGATCGCAGAAAAAGCGGATCCCTATGATCTTGGCTTGTTTTACGTTTTATGTATGGAATATTGAGATTCTGCGGGCTTTGGCTTTCCTCTTTTAGGAAATATGACTACCAGGAACCCAGCCATTGAATTAGAAGGTCTAATGTCCAAACTTATGACAAGCAATATCTATTGTAATTAATTTTGTATGGGCTATTTATTTAAAATATTTTATTATAATTTCAAAAATTTCAGATATGTATATTTTTTACACCAAAAATTGTTTAACATTAGTATAGCACCCTGTATTTCCTGTATAGGTATTGGTAGGGTCAGCGACTGCTCAAGTGACCTTGTATTGAAGGAAATAAAGCTGGTTCATTCTGTCTAAACCAATAATACCCAGAAACCAGCCAAACCACGTTCAATGATTTTTGTCTAAAAGAAACCAAGGCACGAGCATACCCAACTGTACATAAACATGGTATATAGTATCTATGCACATAAGCAAGTCTTGGGCGTATCAACTAACCTAACCTGAACTGAACACAACGAAATCGTTCAATCATTCAATGTCTAACATCCTTAGCGTCCTTTCCGGCGCACAACAACAACAACATATGTATGTATACACATGAACACGAGATTTCAACTCGGATAACAGCATTACTTGTTCAAAAGAAAACACAAATACATGCGCACACACAATAGGCGACGTCAGCAGCGACGTCGACTGCAGCAGCATCAGCATTATCATCGTTCTTGCTTTGTGTATAGCATTCTTGAACCTTTTGAGGGATTTTGTATAAAATTATACGTTCCCATTATTGAAAGTAAAATGTGTATACTTCGAAGAAAAATAGTCTGAAAGTTGCTTCTTCTGTATACCTATGTACGCGCACAATCACACATTCTTCTTTGTTGGGCGAGCGTGTATTTGTTAGGGCTCAGTTTTACTTGATTTTCGGTTCGTCCCCTTCATAGCTGGCGCGTCGAATACGGGCTTGGCGAACCCATTTTATACTTCAAATTCTTTCGTCGCTGCCGTGCTCGTTCTCATTCTCACTCGCCCAGCTGTGTTGTTTGTCATGCTTGTCTCAGCAAGTTTTTCATTCTCCCTTTAATGAGTTTTTTCCATGCAGTCATCCATCTCGGATTTCCCAAAGACTGCTGGAATTCTAAACGTCCATCAAAATATATAAAAGTTAATGGATTATATTTTTGAGAGCTGAGACATTGCTTTTTGTACAAGCACTTATTGTAGTCGTATAGCGTTTAGAGATGAGGTCACAAGCGTGTACGTTTGTATGTTTTAATATGTATGTATAGATATTTGCTGAATGTTCTCAATGCCCTGGGTGTGTATTGAGGTCGTCGGGTTAGCTTAGCTACAAATTTATGTTTCTTCTTCTTGTACATATGAACATAAAATCATTTCAAGAAAAAAGAAAGACTCGACCCAATGATTTTCCTAAATGAATTATTTTCATGTAGAAAGATAGCAAGGGTCTGGTTGTACAGTCACGCCAAAATCGCTAGCATTGAAAGAGTTTTTACAATAACTAGTGAAGAAACTTTTCTCTATCTAGTCGAAAATTAATGTATCGGAAGATAGCTTAGGTTACACTGGCTAGCTGTAATGGCATTTTCATCATACAGAACGTTTTCGAGGTTCAATAGAGGCTTGATGTCTTTCTTCATCTAGTTCCTTGCATTGCCACACTCCTAGATATCCAAGGCGAATTCTAGATAAGGTCGGACAGAAGCGGAGTAGCTGCATTATGTGAAACTTCAGCCCTCGAAGAGACCATAGGAAACTAAATCCTTCTGTATACATACGAACTAGTCCCTCAGTGTCCTCCGAGAAGGTATCGAACTACTGTCTTACAAACTGACCGATAACAATCATGTCCTTGTAAGGAAAACTTTTACATTTGACGAGAAATCTTTATACTCCTTGGCATGGACTAACACTGCAATATTAGGAGAATTTTTTTAGATGAGACCACTATAGGGTCTTGGTATGAAAAACTTTTTTATTCGATAAGGCCCCCACATATTCTCCGACTGGGACTAATTTAGCTATCATACAAACTGACTGATCAAAATCAAGCTCGTGTATGGCATCTTTTGTATTTGTGAAGGGTATTATAGTTTTGGTGCTACCGAAGTGAACGTTTTCTCTTGTTTAGGGTATGCAATTGCCATTTATCTTATAAATATATTTTCTTGGGATTCGGCCTCATTACCTTAGTACCCAAACATAACCCATCAGCTCCCATGAGTACCGGTGGTGGCAACGAAGGAACAAGATGGTCTTTTCTGTGGTTGAATATTTTCCCTGTGCTGGGTTATGAACTAAGCTTAGCTTATTATTCATACTTAGTCTACGAGGGCCACAGCTGAACGAGAATATATTCTGCACTATCCGATTTCGACAAATAAGCAAGAGAATATCAAAATGCACCTACGTATTAAACTTCTTTCTGATATCTCAAAAACTGACGTACAAATTTTTATAATCCCTAAAAAACTACATCTTAAAAATCGCTGGCCCGAAACCAGACTCATAGTCTCTTCGGCAAATTTTTTCAAAATGATCCGCATACGTTTTTTTCCCCGTTTTTTCTTTGGGTCCCTGTAAATCGACCCGCCCTAATGTACATACATATGTAACATCTGACAAACCGAATCGATAAATTTTTTCTTGACTTTTTGCTACAACCTTTTTTATGTTCATGTGAATCATTGGATCACCATATGTCAATTAGTGCGAGCTTTCTGTTTACAGTGCTGATTTTTTTTTTTTTTTGAGGTTTTTACCACGGACCAAAAAAATCAAACGCTGAGTTTGCTATTTTTTCAATGAAATCACGGAAATGCGGAAGTAAATTTTAATAATTTCGACTGGTTGTTGGATTGTATATCTTTTCATGATGGCAAAGCTTACAGAAGAGAAATAAAAAAAGATTGCGAAAAAATATGGCGTTTATCCCTATCTATCCCCGCCTAGTGCCCAAATTATTCAGTAAAGGACGTGAAGCGAGTCGCCCAACAACCTTTGTTAATAAAGATAACCTCGAAAAAGTCTAATATACATTGCTTCAAGATCGTTTTGGCATCAGAGAGACGGCAGAGGATCTCAACCTCGCTAATGGGTCCACTCAACACATCTTGGTTAATGTTTTGGATATGAAGTGTATCAAATGGGGACAGCTGAGGACACCACATTGTCGAGACATTAGTTTACGAATATGACTTCAGAACTGTCCAATAATCTAGCGAATGGCGCTCCCAAATTGAGCCAAAACCGAAAAAAATTAAATTCATTGAAGGCAACGAAGGCCATCTCAGCCGAGGCTTATAATAAGTGAATGGAGAACTGAATTAGACGTTGGCATGCTTGTGCCAGAAGCCTATTTGGAAGATGACAATAATAAATATACATATATTAAAATATATACAAATTTATTTTATTTGCCTCAGTCCGGCTCAAATTTGATCAGATGGTATATGAAGTAAAAAGATGATAATGTAAAACTATATTATTATTATATTTTAAATGGCTTGCGCATTCATTTTTTTGTAAGCAGTTGCTTTAGAATCAGTTTACCGAATACCATGCTCACACATACAAACATTCACACACACACTCCCACACAAACACCGGCAAGTGGGCAGTACAGGTGGAGTGATTTCGGCCTTGTGCGCGCGCGCATAATTTAACACCCATACATGTTTGTATGTATCCCAATATATGTATGTACATATGTATGTTCAAACTATTTTGGTCAACAACAACAGCATGCTAACTGCAACAGCTTGCACACACATACGGATATTCAAGTTTTTATATTTATTATTGCAGAAATGCCATAAACAATCTAACTTCTATATAATAAATAATGGCGAAAAACTATGGATTCTAACTGTCTATAGTACACGCCATACACACCCAACAAACATACCCATTCGCCTAGACACAGCACGACGATAAGCTGTTATTCGTTCGGGTGCGTGCGACCCAAACTTCAACGGACCCCAAAACTGATGATTCGATGAGCAGACAAATACAAATATTGCTCTGCACAACCCAACTACAAATACAGTCGCAAAGCCAACAAATATCTATCTCTATACAAAGCCATAGCACTGTATACGAGTATATTCGGTGAACCAACCCGAATTCCTATTCAAAAGCTATACACATTCGTAGCTTGCTCGTAAATCGAATAATTTTGTATGAAATTAGTAAGAAAGTTATAAAGCTTCATTAATAATATACTACATAAAATGTTGGTCGGGTTATATGATGCGCTACGTTTTTGGAAACCACGTAGAGAACTTTTACGGCAACACCAACAATAGCAGCAACACTCAATATACATATGCATACATAAACACATACTCTCAGTCGTTGCAATAATCAGAGCAATAATCATCATCAGCATCAACTGCAGCAGCAGCAACAGCAGCCGCCAGAGTCAGCAACAATGCTGCATCAGCAGAAGCTTAGCGTCTGACCCCACCAACCCACCGTCATTGACACACACCCAAACAAGCAGCTTCATTAACATCCCCACACACACATACAGTGATATCAAGCGCTGTCGCTGTCGCCGTTGGCGTTGTCGTTGACGTCGTCGTTAGTTGGTTTTCGATATCGTGTCACGAGGGGGCAAATATCGCCCGTCTTTCGTTCCAGCATAACGTTAGCTTCGCCATCGTATAATTGTCGTCTGTTCGTTGCTCGTGCGCTCCAGCCACCAGACCGTTCACCTCGTTGCGCCCAGCCGGTTCGACTGGTGGTTCAGACGTTCGTTCTGCCGATTACACAGTCAGACAGTCAGCCAGTCGAATCGTTGGGTCGCACGCTATTCGATCCATCTGCCTCTCATTTATGTATTTTCGCCTCAAGTTCTCAACTGAACTCGCAACTGTCGGTTGCATGGCGCTCGTCCGGGTTGTTATGCCGGTCTGACTGGGTTCTTTGGTGAGTGGTGTTGGCCTCGTCGAAACGGCAATGATGATGAGCAAAAATTTTCGACGCTTGGCAGTTTGGCAGCTAGACAGCTATGGGAATGGAAAGGAAAAACAAGTATTCAACTTGGTTCTATGCCATTTGGACAATGTTCAAAACTGCACTGCACGATTTATTGTGAAGATAAACTGGGTATCTGCTTGTAGATACATACTATAGTAGTAATACGTTTGGTTCATGAGCTGGATAGATACATGCTTGTGCGTCATTAAAACTTTGTGAGGTATACTCTCATTCTAAATGCCGTATATATGTATGTATGTATTTAATGTATCTGTGTAGGTATGTGCCTGGACAGCAGGTCAAAATTAGGTTCAAGTTGTATCTCTTTAATTTAGGTCTCTTTTAACTGTATTTCTTTGCAGTTTATGTGCGCATGTTTTGTAAAGTTCTGCTTGTCCGACAAAATATGTTCACCCTGCTTTATGGTTATGAGTAAATGTTGGTTACCTACGGCCGTCATGTTGTTTTGCTGTCATCTGTCTAATCTGCTGTTTATTTTTCATTCAACGTTGCCTGTTTGGGGCTTAGTGCAGTTTGAAAGCAGAGGTTGCGAGCGCTTTTATCGAGAAAAATATTCTAGCGAACAGATACGGCTTTTGATGTTACTTCTTGGTAGCCGATTTAAGGGAAATTTAAGGAAAATTTTTGAAAAACCTGTGATCGTCTAGGAAAAACTCAGATTCTATGAATTATTAGAGAGCACAAAGGAAACCGTGAAATGAAACAAACACACATTGAAGAAAGAAAAATAACCTCAAAGTCCAAGAAATGTTCAATTAAGAGTCTCCCAAAGATCGATGACGATATATTATAAGTTTTTTTCTTTTTATACGTTACACTCGCACCCCTGAACTCCGTAATTGAGTGCGGGGTCTTGACCACAAATTGGTCTGAGGTTTGAAAATGGTAGATCTTTCTTACAGCTGGCGACACTATCCAAGTATTCATACAGGTATATTATAGAAAGACTCCTTTAGCACCTAAAAAAGCGTTTTACCAACTTATTCATATTAAAAATAAATATTAAATTTTTTTTGTCGGATGG
This sequence comes from Bactrocera zonata, assembly GCA_037783105.1. Taxonomy (NCBI): domain Eukaryota; kingdom Metazoa; phylum Arthropoda; class Insecta; order Diptera; family Tephritidae; genus Bactrocera; species Bactrocera zonata. The sequence goes on along the minus strand of JBAWJQ010001790.1, from coordinate 349,932 downwards.
TATTTATAAATTTTTTAAATATATATATGTACATAATGTATAGTTATATTTTTTTAAAATTACTTTTAAATATATGCAGCTATAGTAATAAGCATACTTATCTATCCAACCATTCCTTTTATCAATTTCGTAATTACTTTATAATTTTTCCATAAACCCTAAAACGACAAGGCTCAGTATACGATAAATATGTACTCTTACGTATATATTGAAGGCATGCATGATTACTATTATTTTACCCGACCCTAGTCACCTTCAAAAGAACGTTCAGGGTGTGTTTTCTTTTCAAACAAAATTACTATGTATACATACTTGTGAATATGTGTCCATACTTACATATGTACATACGTTCTGTAGAGCTTGTAGGGGAGCAAGCAAATATGGGTTTCAGCTCAGCTGGCTTGAGTGCGGTGTTATCGGGGAGGGATATCAGATTCAAGCATGGTATTTATATGGGCTCGTTGTTACTTCTGTCGTCGTCATTGTCCTCATTCGGATAACTTTTGAAAGCAAAGTTATTATCGCAAGAGTTTCGTCAGTTATGCCTTCTCTGTTCTTCATTGCGTTTACTTTGAAAGTGTTAGTCTCAATTTTATATAATGGCGTCGTAGAGAAAACTCGTATTTTTGGGTTTACGACAGTCGTCCATTATTTTACGAATATAAATGTGCATAAGCAATGAATCGTTTAATCCCAAGTGCCTTAGATATCAAGTTTGCATATGTACACATGTAAAATATTGATAAAATACTGAAAAAGTTTAGGTTGAACCTTTATTTATGCATGGAATATTCGGTTATCATAATTTGTAGGGTAAATAATTGTAAAAGGAAATTTTTAAAAATGTATATTGTGTTGCCATTGCCGGTGACTTCTCGGAAAAAAGATGCGCAGGATATTTCCTTACAGGATCATCTAAAGTGAAGAAGTACATGTTTTAGTTAAAACTGAAATTTGGATTTTTGACAAAAAATGAAAATTTCTCGAAATTGTTTTCAAATAGTTGTAATCGAAAAAAATCCTTCGTCCAAGTCCTTAAGAATTGTGTCTTAAATGCCTGCGTAAGGTCTCGAGAAATCTTAAGAACCGACTTCAAAACAACATTTCGAGAAAAACGCTTTTAAAAACACGCACTTAGCCTAGCTAGCCTCGAACACACAAGTTCTCAAGACCGCATCTTCGAAACTATTACTCAAATCAACTTGAAACTTTAGGACAATATTCTAGAGATGTTGCAGAATTTAATAAGATTATAAAAAAAAAACGATTTTTTTAATCCGGTAAATCCATGTAACCCCTTAGAACGGGGTTTGACTTCCGAAGTGGAACTGGGAGTTGTATTTTAAAAATATATGTACTACTTGTTTATTTTTTTTGTCATTAGAAAGTTATCATATTTCACTAGAATACAAGCTCCACCTATACTTGATCTGAGTTCTCGGCCACTGGAACATTTTCGGCAACGTAAAAGCAGACGAGTTGGCAAAGGCAGGAGGAAGTAAGGAAACAATTTTCCAGTTTCTCTGTGAATGCCCAGCCCTATCACAGCCACAACACAGAAAACTTCGAATCCATCAAACACCAAACCCTGAATGGATGTCTACAAAAAGGATGTCGGATATTAGTAGCTTCATCGAAACCACAAAATGGTTTGAACGAGAAGTTGAAAAGTGAAAGCAATCATAAAAAGGTCTACAACTAGTGCATTAAACTGGCACAGCTAGTGCTAGTAGGGCTTCACTCCTACCTACGTATCACATTTTCATATCGATATGAATGCAGTGCTTATAGATGCTTTATTTCCAAAGTACATTTCTTTAGCTAGAAGAATTCTTTAACCTTCATATTTTAAGCAACTCAAGGTCCCAAAACAAGTTCAAATCAATTGCAGACCTTCCAGGTAGTTTCACCTTTTGTTGTCGACCATCAAAGAGAGGTGCGTTCCTAGTGTAGGCTACATTTTCCAGGAATATGCTTTTAGACACAGAAGTCTCTACCTACAAATCTAAAATAATTGCAATACTCACTTGAGGGCATCAAGCATATTTTTGAAGGCCAGTTAAAAGTGTATTACCCGCTTGCAATACAAACATCTGTCATGTAAACAGCATACTTTATTAAATTCCATTATTACACACAAAAAGCCTCATTAAAGCGATTGTATCTTTTCAAAGCTATTCCCCTTTCAACATCCTTCGCTTTGGAAACATAATTCAGTAAAATCAATTTATTAAATTAAGCAAAGTTACATACAAACTTATGTAGATATACCACAGATATTTATTTACTTTTCGAATGTTGAAAACTGCCGAAGAAGAAAGACATCATTTGTTATCGGCCATCAAAAGAGAGATAGATGGACGAGATTAACATCAAACAAGTAGAACTAATGAATTCACATGAAGAATCTGAGTTAATACCAACACAAATGTAAACAGACGTTTCAATGAATACTATATATGCATATATATATATATAAATAAAAGTTTCTACACAAACATTTTTGAGATTGACAAAAACAACATTCAGCTTACGAACGTCACCAACTCAGCATTGCACAGGATGGTAATTCAACCTGACAACTTTCCACCCTCACAAAAGGTTGGTTCAATTGGATGGACGACGGGCATACAAATGAATATAAATAGAACCTTCGTTACCGCCAACCGACCCGATAAAGTGTGTACACAACCTACAATGGTTGAAAGAAACTTTTGGTTTTAGTGCTCACAAGGACTTTTCCATGAATTTCCGGACTTTTGCTGACCAGTTGCGGATGAAACTCAATATCTATATATAAAATTAAGCGAGTGAAGGGTGCGCTAAAACCCGAAGGAAATAAAAGTAGTAATGGTAGGATATAAAATAAATGAGAACCCATAAACGAGGTAGTCCACCACCATTGAGCTGCCTAGCAGCTGTGTATCTACCTACTGAAGAAGTGTGTACATAGTAAATGGTTATAAGGCAAAGTTGTTATAAAGAAAATATCTCCAGTTACCTTGGAAAGTTCGATAGCAAGCCAGCTGGGAGTTCAAAGTTTATATGATATGTAGTAGCATGCGGGAGATGTACTGAATTTCTAATGTGAGTAAGAGAGTTTGGCGTCCAATAAATTATTTAGCTTACTTTTTATGCATTTGCAGTGGTCGTGAGGTATGACAATAGCTAGAAAAAATTTATGTTGCGTGTCAGTTGTCTGGTAATTTGTATTTAGTTAGAGTTAAATCTAAATTTTCGTAAAATAATGGCTTATGTGGATGAATCAGCCTCGAATAATCAGTTCGTTACCATTATTCAGTGTGTCTTTACAAGACTGGTTATGGTTATATACAGTAGCTGTTGTAATTGTAATAATACTCCTGTTAAAGTTTATATCTCAAACTCAGTTGAGTTGAATTCAATACAACTCAACTTTAAAACAAATTAACTCTTTTTTTTGGCATTACAACTAATTTCACTTGAATTTAAATTGTTTGCCGAACTAAACAAGTAAGGAAGGGTTAAGTACGGATGCAACCGAACATTTTATACTCTTGCAACTTGCAAGAATCAGAACTTTGAGATGTAAAAACAATCAAGAATCGCAAGTGTAAAAACAATCATATAGAGCAAAGTCAGCGGGATGTTCGAAAATCCTGATATTAGGCCAAGTTTTCGCTCAAATTTATCTATTTTAGGCACAAAGTTACACTGTTATTTATAAAACACGCTCTCTTATTTTCATTGAGATAACTCACATATTGACCGATATATGTGGTACAATGTTACCCGAAGTTCGAAAATCTTTATATTAAGTATGTGCGGACTAAGGGAAGTATTGGTCCGGTTCAACCAATCCTTGACATATAGACATATCATTATAAGGGATGGATTATCCCTTAGTTTCAATCATGTATCTCACACATTGACCGATATTTTCGACAAAAGTCAACTATAGGTACCGGGGACTAAATATTCGGTACCTAGGGGCTTCAACAATTTTTAGATTTAAACAATGGTGTGTTCAAAAAGTATCGCGAAATTAGTGTTTTTTCAAAAATTATTTATTTATTCATGAATATCTATTTTGTCCCCTTCAAAGTAATCCCCATGAGATATTAGGTTGTCAAAAAACTCTTGCGGTATTTTTATTGAATCAATTCGTGTGGCACCCATACATCGAGCTTCTTAGTGACTCCAAGCTCTTCAAATGGTTTATAACGGTTTGATGACTACTATGCCGGTCTCTTTCGACCAATTCAGCGATTTTATCGCAATTTTCGACGACAGGCCTTCCGGAGCGTGGCGCATCTTCGACCACCTCTACACCAGAACGAAAACGTTGAAACCATCGTTGTGCGGTGGAAATGGAAACTGTATCGGGTCCATAAACTGCACAAATTTTATTGGCGGCTTGAGATGCATTTTTGCCTTTATCATAGTAGTACTGTAAAATATGCCGTATTTTCTCTTTATTTTGCTCCATGTTTGCGACGCTATAACTCACGAACGACTTGAAGGAGACGACAATCAATCAAACACGTGTTAGCGCGTGAAATGAGCTTTCCAAAAAGGTATAGCATGACCCGATGCGACGAATAAAACTAGAACTACGCGCTTTCAGCGCCAACTAGCGAAAATACCGCAAGACAATCTAATATTATACACTTGTGCCAACGGTTTTTCCAATCGATGCCGTCTTTATTTCGTCAAGAGAAGCGTAACGTCGTCCTTTCATGGACCTCTTCAGTTTAGGGAACAAGAAAAAGTCACAGGGAGCCAGATCTGGGGAATACGGTGGCTGCGGCATCATTAGTGTGCTGTTCTTGGCCAAAAAGTCGCGCACAAGCAACGATGTGTGTGAGCAGGGGCGTTATCGTGGTGAAAAAGCCAATTTTTGTTCTTCCACAAATCCGGGCGTTTCCGGCGGATTACTTCGCGCAAATTGCTCATAACTTGCAGGTAATATTCCTTATTGACCGTTCTTCCCTGTGGCAAGAACTCATAATGCACCACGCCCCTGCAATCGAAGAAAACTGTCAGTTACGATTCGCGATACTTTTTGAACACACCTCGTACATTATTCATGCAAAGTTTTATCCCGTTATATTAATTGCTTCTTGATTTGTGTGCTAAAAACTGAATGAATCAAATGAAATTTAAAATTGTTCTATAAGGGAAGTAGGCGTGGTTGTTATCCAATTTCGTAAGAGAAATGCCACGTACTAAATTTTGTCGAAATCGATCAGTCGTGTACCAAGATCTTTTTTGTACTAAGGAACCTACAGAGCAATTTTCATCAAGATATCTCAATTTTTACTCAGGTTACAACTTGCAAGGACGGACAGACAAACAGTCAACTAGATTTCAACTTTTCTCGTCATTCTGATCATTTATATATGTATATATATAATCCTATATCTATCTCGCTTTACGTTTTAGGTGATACGGACAACCGTTACGTGAACAAAGCTATAATTCTCTATAGCAACTGGTTGCAAGAGTATAAAAATTATAATTTGATTATTATATAATTGCAATTCTTCGATATATGTATTTGTACAAAATTTCTGAATAAAAGTCAGTTCAAAATAAGTTAAAATAGTTTGTTTATCCGCATTCCATTCGGCTCCGTCTCAGATGGTCCCTCTGTTGAGTCCAATTTTCGACGACTCGTTCATGCGTTTGGACTGATAACTGGCGAATAACACGAAGTGATGTTTTGCTCCAAGGCCTGAGTCTTAGCGGGATAACCAGTTTAGACTTTAGATATTACATATCCCCACAGGAAAAAACTTAATGATGTGATATCACTCGTGCTTGATGGCCAATCGACGGACTAAAACGTAAATCCATTGATTGATGCGATGTGTAGGAAGTGGTGCCGTCTTGTTGAAACCAAATGTCGCCGAGATCACGAGCATCTATTTCAGGCATCAAATAGTCGGTTATCATGGCGTGATAACGGTCGCCGGGTTAATTTTTGAAGAAATGAGTATCTATAAATATGGCGTTCTTAATTTAAAAGCATGTTTAGTATTAATCGTAGATAACTTCAGTTCAAATCAATAAAATTGCATTTTTGCTAACTACCGGCAACAAGAAAACGAGATTTTTTAGTAATTTTCCTTCATCTCATTTAGTAAAAAACGAATTGATTCCTCATTTAAACGAAAATAATTTATAAATTTGCAACAAATATTATTTAGAAGTCATTATAATGCATTCTGCATTCTATATACTCGGATCACTGCGTAGCTGGCGCATGTTTGGAAAGGAGGGAACTGTAATGTCGCTGAGTTAGACAGCGGGGGCACCATCAGTTAGTTTATTTCGGAATGAGAACTCGTGGACCTCGCATGCGCTTAGCTCTGCGACTGGGAGATCCTTTTGGCTTAAAGTAGAATGCATCAGATCTACTTAACTATTTGCTCGAGCCGCTTTATCCATTTCGAAGGATCTTATGATTTATTGTATATGAGTTTTAGGTACCACAAGACGCACGCTTTCTAAGCTGCCCATGTGAGATCCCTTTGGGATCGACCTCTTAATTTAACCTAACATAACCTAACCTCACTCAAAATTTGACCGAAATATTCAGGAGTCCACTAGAATAACGAAAAACATTATATACTATATATATACATAGATGATTCGTGGATCGACTTTACCTTTTCGTGAAAAATACCGGAAACAACTTGTACAACAGTTGAATTGCTTCAACTTCAATTGAATTGAGTGCAGTTGAAAGCTGTACTCATGGTGTAAATGACGGCTAATTAAAAATATAGTTCGAATTATTCACTACGTTTATAACTTTAACGAATTCATTAAAATATTCCAAAAAAAAGAAATTTGTAGTTTTGTTGACAAATACTATAGAGAGATATTAATTCCAAGTTTCAACTAATTGAACTGATTAGAACTGAAGATATCGTGATGATCGCATCAAAAAAATTATTGGAAAGAAAACGCGTTTTAAGGGAACACTAAATTACCATGACACTAAACACTACAGGTATTTTTGGATTGACGAAATATGAAAAAATCTGTTTTAGAGAAATATTTTAATTATAAAGAGTTTCAGTTTAAATTTCAATTATAAATATTCAAGACAATTTATTTTATTATTTTACAGTAATTAATTGATGAAAAAAATTATGACTAAATCAGAGCAAAACCAACAGTGTAATTACATAAGATTATTTTAGAATTTAGATTTATCCATAAATAGTTGTATCACATATACATATATGCGAGTAATCTCACTGAATCGCATAGAGACGTTTCTATATCTAATAGTGTACATTTGTATGTGTGTTGGTGTTGTAATGCGCGGTACAACGCCTCTGAAATATAATATAAACTCAATTTATCCGCTTAAATATGCATTTTTAATATTCATATGTCAAAAAATATATACTCTTACTACAAAAAATATTTACAAGCATGCTCTCACTATAAGATTTTTGGCGGGGCTAACTTTAAAACAAGTCCACAGCGCCGCCTAAGGCTACTTTTTATAGAAAACATAACTTCACAATCAACTATATTTAGTTATCCTCCTTCGGCGGTGGATGCTTGAAGGTCTCTTCGAGCTGTGATATTAAACCGATCACACGATAGTTCTCCTCGAGCATCGCAAACTCCTCCAATGATTTCAAAAGTTTCAGCGCGTCGGTGTAATTAGTCACGTGTTCGGGCAGCTCCTCCTCATCGCGGTCGCTATGCTCCGACCAATGTCCCGGACTATGCGCAATTCGCTCGGTAACTGGTACGCCAATCGACTCGATTTTTTGTATTTTCAGTGGTTGGTGGGTGAAGCTCGCCTCGCTGCTCGGACGTTTGCGACGTAAGCTTACTGTTTGTGTTATTTCAGGGGTATGCGTATTATTGGCTTGCGATGTGGTCGGTGACGTCGTTTTTGGCAATGGTGCAAGCGGTGGCACCAATTCACTTAAGCTCACGACTCTCAGAGCAGGCAGCTGAGCGGCATGGGACGTGATGGCTGGCGCCGCGTGCTGTTGTTGCTCGGTTGGTGTGGTCACCGGTGTGGCAGGTGGTGTTGGTGTTCTGCGGCGTTTATTAGTTTCGACCGCTGTTGCAGTTGTGTTTGTTGTAGGTGAGGGTGGCGGTGGCACAAGTTCACTTATGTTTGGCTTAACATCCTGCTCCTCTTCATCCGCGTCCAGATCTATAACTTCTTCTATGATTTTCGTCGCTAACGTAGTTGTTGTTGTAGCTGGTTTAGCGCTTGTTGCGATTTGCGCACCCGATGGTTTGCCAGCCTCATCGCTGCGTCGCAAGTTAAAGGTGTGTATTTGCACTAGCGGTGTGGTTGTTGTAGCCGCTGTGGCTGTTGGTTGCTGCGCGGTTTCTTTTGGCGCAAGCGTTATCGTACTGGTACGGTACCGGTATTTTGGTTTTACAGTTACAAAAAAAAAAATTATTTTTTAATAAAATTTTCGGTATTACAAAATTATAAAACAAAAAATGTGCTGTCGTGGGACACCAGGTAGGAACGAAGTTCCCTCGGATAATGTAGAATCGATACAATTTGCAAAAAAAAATTGTGCTTAATTTTATTTTGTGGAGGTTGTCCTGATTTTTCTCTCAAATTTCGCTGATTAGTTTTTATTTAAGATAAGTATTAAGAAAATTTAGTATTTTAAGAAATAATGAATTACGTAAAATAAAAAAATAATTCAAATTATATCTAAATAAAAATTGGTAAATATTTTTTTTGTTTTAAATTATCAATTGTTATTACAAATGATATAATAGAGCTATAATAGAGCTAATTTATGCTTTTATTTGTAAAATAACGTCAAGTTTGTAAGAGCTGTGAATAATTTTACATTTTACATATTAGTGGCATCACCACTCTTCCTCATCTCTCTATCTTCCATTCTACTGTCAACTCTACTGTCGTCCTACTGTCGTTGGCAAATATAGGAGAATATTGAAGTTAGCGGGAACGACAACTGTCGGCCTGCAGTCGTGTAGTCGTGCAGCTGTCAAAATAACAGTGTCCATAAGAACGTCTGTATTATAATATTTGACAGATGTAGTTTGCAGTCTGTCGCGCTCTATGTGTTCCGCACTTCACACAAAACTAATTTGCATACACAATAATGTTACAGATTTTCATGCCTAATTATTTTGCAAGACCTAAAGGTAGGCTATAACTAGCGATCTTACAGTCTTTTTCTTACGGGTTATTTCTTACGGGTTTTTTCTCACGGTTTTACTATCACTTTTTTCAGTTAGGTCCCGCAGCAAAATCCCTATCTTCTCCAAGCTTGCCGTAAGGAACTTCGTTCCAATAATAATAAAATAATAAAAATAATAATAATAATAACACTTTTTCGTAGATGAGGCTAAAAATAAAGTTCGAAAAAAAGGAGCACCCTCGTATGCATACATACACATCGATAATTTTGTATTGTACCTTTCTCGTTTATTTTCAATTTTCTTCATTTTTTGGCGTTCCCTATATGCCTTTTGATGTTCTGCATTCGTTTTTGGTGGTTTTCTGGTTCTGAAAACGATTGAAAATAGATTTTTGGTTTAATTTAAATTAACAAAAAAAAAAAAATAAATTCTATATATGTATATGTTTGAGTGCTTCTTTTCTTTGAATTTATATTTTTCCTTCCACACACGAATTATTCCTCTAAATTCAGAAATTATTTTGTAATTACAATAACACTTTTTCGTAGATGAGGCTAAAAATAAAGTTCGAAAAAAATGAGCACCCTCGTATGCATACATACACATCGATAATTTTGTATTGTACCTTTCTCGTTTATTTTCAATTTTCTTCATTTTTTGGCGTTCCCTATATGCCTTTTGATGTTCTGCATTCGTTTTTGGTGGTTTTCTGGTTCTGAAAACGATTGAAAATAGATTTTTGGTTTAATTTAAATTAACAAAAAAAAAAAAAAATAAATTCTATATATGTATATGTTTGAGTTCTTCTTTTCTTTGAATTTATATTTTCCTTCCACACACGAATTATTCCTCTAAATTCAGAAATTATTTTGTAATTACAATAAAACTTTTTCGTAGATGAGGCTAAAAATAAAGTTCGAAAAAAAGGAGCACCCTCGTATGCATACATACACATCGATAATTTTGTATTGTACCTTTCTTGTTTATTTTCAATTTTCTTCATTTTTTGGCGTTCCCTATATGCCCTTTGATATTCTGCATTCTTATTTGGTGGTTTTGCGGTTCTGAAAATGATAGAAAAATATAAATAAATAGAAAAATAGAATTATTAATAATAAATTAATAATAGCATATATATGTATATACTTACGTATTTAATTGTTCCATTGTCACTATATTTATTTATAATTTATAAAAATGGTATTTTTTTACGATTTAAAATTCTCACGAGTAAAATATGTATAATGCCACGTGCTTGTCCATGAATTCTTGACTATACATTGGCAGGATGGAGTGCTAAAAGAGAGAGAAGGAATGAAAGAACGAAATAAAGAGGGAGAGAGAGAAACGTATTATGCACTACTCGTTTTTTAAGGAAAACGAATTGAAAGAATATGACAACACAATGACACATTCATATGCTGCATACAATGTTTGCGACACAACATGGCATCACGACAGTGAACTGCTACATGAACGCATGTACACAAGACAACACAGCTCTCCATTTTGCATGTACACAATTTCGTTGTGGCCATACTAATACCTTGCACTTCAATGAAATTTTAATATTTGGTTCATGCAAAAAATAAGTAAATAGGTATATATTTTTGTTTTAAATTATCAGTTGTTATTACAAATGATATAATAGAGCTATTTTATGCTTTTATTTGTAAAATAACATATTAGTGGCATCACCACTCTTCCTCATCTCTCTATCTTCCATTCTACTGTCAACTCTACTGTCAACTCTACTGTCGTCCTACTGTCGTTGGCAAATATAGGAGAATATTGAAGTTAGCGGGAACGACAACTGTCGGCCTGCAGTAGTGTAGTCGCGCAGCTGTCAAAATAACAGTGTCCATAAGAACGTCTGTATTTTAATATTTGACAGATGTAGTTTGCAGTCTGTCGCGCTCTATGTGTTCCGCACTTCACTCAAAACTAATTTGCATACACAATAATGTTACAGATTTTCATGCCTAATTATTTTGCAAAACCTAAAGGTAGGCTATAACTAGCGATCTTACAGTCTTTTTCTTACGGGTTATTTCTTACGGTTTTTACTATCACTTTTTTTCAGTTAGGTCCCACAGCAAAATCCCTATCTTCTCCAAGCCTGCCGTAAGGAACTTCGTTCCAAAAATAATTATAATATTTGCAACCCTGCTCATATGCGATATTAACTGTTTAGCTTGGTATATGGATACTCCAGATTTTATATTCTTAAGATATCCCTTTTTTCTTTCTTAAAAAAACGTTGTTTGGTGATATTTCAAAAACCAGAAAGTAGAGAAATAACAAGTCAGAAAAAATTGTACTAAAATTCGTTGACCATAACTATGTATGTAATAAGTAAGGCATAAACATATAAAAAGCTGCTTCATAGAAGAAATATTTATGAAGATTCAGCATTGTCTCTTGGTATTAGAAAATATTTACAAGCATGTTCTAACTATAAGATTTTTGGCGGGGCTAACTTTAAAACAAGTCCACAGCGCCGCCTAAGGCTACTTTTTATAGAAAACATAACTTCACAATCAACTATATTTAGTTATCCTCCTTCGGCGGTGGATGCTTGAAGATCTCTTCGAGCTGTGATATTAAACCGATCACACGATAGTTCTCCTCGAGCATCGCAAACTCCTCCAATGGTTTCAAAAGTTTCAGCGCGTCGGTGTAATTAGTCACGTGTTTGGGCAGCTCCTCCTCATCGCGGTCGCTATGCTCCGACCAATGTCCCGGACTATGCGCAGTTCGCTCGGTAACTGGTACGCCAATCGACTCGATTTTTTGTATTTTCAGTGGTTGGTGGGTGAAGCTCGCCTCGCTGCTCGGACGTTTGCGACGTAAACTTATTGTTTGTGTTATTTCAGGGGTATGCGTATTATTGGCTTGCGATGTGGTCGGTGACGTCGTTTTTGGCAATGGTGCAAGCGGTGGCACCAATTCACTTAAGCTCACGACTCTCAGAGCAGGCAGCTGAGCGGCATGGGACGTGATGGCTGGCGCCGCGTGCTGTTGTTGCTCGGTTGGTGTGGTCTCCGGTGTGGCAGGTGGTGTTGGTGTTCTGCGGCGTTTATTAGTTTCGACCGCTGTTGCAGTTGTGTTTGTTGTAGGTGAGGGTGGCGGTGGCACAAGTTCACTTATGTTTGGCTTAACATCCTGCTCCTCTTCATCCGCGTCCAGATCTATAACTTCTTCTTTGATTCTCGTCGCTAACGTAGTTGTTGTTGTAGCTGGTTTAGCGCTTGTTGCGATTTGCGCACCCGATGGTTTGCCAGCCTCATCGCTGCGTCGCAAGTTAAAGGTGTGTATTTGCACTAGCGGTGTGGTTGTTGTAGCCGCTGTGGCTGTTGGTTGCTGCGCGGTTTCTTTTGGCGCAAGCGTTATCGTACTGGGCGCCTGTTTCTTATTCTCCTGCCTGCTGCAGTAGCTCAGTATGTCCTTCAGGTCGAGCGAAAGCGGTGGCGGACGCGTATCCTGCGCTTGTTTCAGCATTGTCGGATATATGACCGTTATGTACTGCGTCAACCACTCTTTATCCGGATAGAAATTGTCGATTTTCAGCATCTCTTTCAGTTCGAAAGCGACCTTGCGCAACGAGTTCTCATTCATACGCATCTTATGGTGATGTCTGGCGCGTTGCCAATACTCGAAGAGCGTCTTCTTGAGAAAGTTGATTTTGCGCAAGCGCCGTTGTTTCATCTCCTGCAAAGCGGCTTCATTCTCGCCGGAGATAGCAATGCGCGTGGCGGTGCGATATAGATCGGATTCTCTGTCCTCAATCGCGTTTGGGCTTGACGCCTCCGCTTTGGCTTTGTTCTTCGTGCAATAGGTCATGATGTCCTTGAGATCCAGCGAGGTGGGCGGTGTGCGTGTGATCGTTATTTGTCGATTTGACAGCGAAAAATTGTAGGTCGCTTTGAAGTGATTAATCCACGCTTTGTTCGGCATGAAATTATCGATTTGTATGATATCGCGAAATTCGATGGCTTTCATGCGCAACAACTCTTCCGTTATGTGCGCCTTCGCGTGAAATTGTGCACGCTGTATGTACTCGTAGAGGCATTCGCCGAGAAAGCGTATTTTACGTGAACGCACCTCAAGGCGATTGGAATCGTTTTGCGTTTCAGCGCTTCGGGTGGCCATATAGAATTCCATTATAGCATCACGATTGGCGATTATATTCTTGATTTGCTCCCAACTGCAATTGAACATTTTCGCCACTTTCGTGTACATGGGCCGACAATCGTAGGCCTCTATGGCGGCGACGCGCTCCTCCAGCGTCAATATGTTGCGTATGCGTTGCGGACTCGGTTCCAGCACGGTTTGATCGATGTCGATGTAGTCCTTGACACTCTGAAATGTTACGATTTGTTCGTTAATCGACTGTTGTGATATTGAAGTTTGTAATAAAAATCTGAAGAATTGTAAAGGCATCATTATAGTTGTTGGTTAGAAGCGAGGTCTAATGAAAGCTCTTGTGCGGTTTTTTCGAAAATATTTGTCTTTGACAGTTTCGTTTGACTTAAAAGCCCTCAAAATTTGAGACATAATTGTAATACGCTTGTCATTTTTGATATTGAAAAAAAAAACTCTTTAGAACTATCTTCTCTTGTGTGACATGTTTTAACTAATGATTGTGATTAGAACAATTAGAACAAACCCACTGTCTCCCAGTCTCTCAGTCTCATAGCTAGAATAAGCTGTTATTTTCATCGAGTACATTGTGTTCTCGGGTTTATGTCTAAACAAACTCTGGTCTATCGGTTTACATCTCGAAAATGTTTAAATTTGATAAAAGACGAATGATAAATGAAGTATAAAAAATGGAAATTTCTCTCATATGCAGGGTTGCAAATTTTAATTAAAAAATTTTTTGATAATTTATTTTCAATTATTATTCACGATTGTGGAAAAAAATACAGATACTCTTTTTTTCTAAATTTTAAGTTTAAGATTTTTGTGATTAAAAACTGAAAATTTAATATTTTGATTTAACAGCAAAAATTCAAATTGAATAAGTTTGTCGACCACTGCTCTATAATATTGAAGATGTTGACTCTATGCGAGCTCTAGTTCAAAATAGCAGGACACGAAGTACGCAAACAATTCTTAAACAATTTCCCTTTTTAATTTTTTATTATAAGCTAAGGATTAATTTTGTTTTTTTTTTTTAACCCGTTATTTGGGACTCCAATTTTTTCGATACCGAATTTAATCTAAATTTTATTTTTTGGTTTCAAGCCTGTATTTTTGTTTAAAAATTACAAAAAAAAACTATTTTTTAATAAAATTTTCGGTATTACAAAATTATAAAAAAAATAAGTATAATATCTGCAACCCTGCTCATATGCGATATTAACTGTTTAGCTTGGTATATGGATACTCCAGATTTTATATTCTTAAGATTTCTCGTTTTTCTTTCATCAAAAAACGTTGTTTGGTGATATTACGAAAACCAGAAAGTAGAGAAATAACAAGTCAGAAAAATTTTACTAAAATTCGTTAACCAGAACTATGTATAAGTAAGACATAAGCATGTAAAAAGCTGCTTCATAGAAGAAATATATTATATGTATATGGAGATTCAGCATTGTCTCCTGGTATTAGAAAATCGAATTCCTTCTCTTATTGTATGTTTGAATATTTGTATATAAATACTATAATGCAAATATATAATACAAATGGTACCTATAAACGATTTAAAACCTCTACCCAAGCTTAATCTAGTTCAAAAATGTATCTGTTACTCACCTTTTTCTTGCTGATCTCCGGTAACGACTTATTCCGCAATGAAATTGTGTCCTGTGATCATCCAAATTGCGTATGAATATACATATGTATGTAAAATAAGTAAATATTAGAATATGAATTAAATTAATTATGCATTAAAATTTCCAAAAGCGAAAGAAGTTCACTCGGCCACACTCACCTTAGCCATGTTCGACGGCTGAAACTGTAATGATAAATGGCAAAGCCTGTTTTAGCGTAAAATAAGAACCGTTCAAACGTTCCCCGGATTGAAATGAAATAAAAAAAAAAAACAACACGTAAACAGCAGCAACTGCAACAACAATGATAACTAAACACAGAAAACCAGAACACTTAAGAGCTCAGTGTCGTTAGAGTTAAAACCAGACCCACAGCGTAGAAAAAACGAACTCGCCCAACCGGTCCGCGTTTCGCTGGCGCAAGCAATAACCAGTTTTTTCCTTGTGCTGTTCGCAAAACGCGTATGCATCAACAGCAACAACAGCAAAAAAACGGCATGAGCAAGCGCACTGTGCAGGCTGGCCGTGGTTAACCGGTTTTCTGCTAACGATATTTGCAGCGCTGCTCCAGTTGTGTGAGTGCGTGTGTATATGTGTGAGACTGCGTGAGTGTAGGTTGTTGCTGCTGCACTCGGTCTTGTTGTTGTTGTGGCTATTTTGGCAGCTTGTTGTCGTTCGGTTAGTCAGGTGATGATTGCTTGCCAATGATTCACGCAAAGCAATGTGTGAAAGCAACAACAATAAGAACGCAGTCGTTGCCGCTGCAGTGGACTTCTTGAGCTCAACTTATCTACGTTGTTGTTGTTGTTGTAAGCAAACAGCGACTAGCTGATGTGCTTGTGTGTGGATTAGCTAAACGCTTTTGTGGGCGCGAAATTGCTTTCTTTTCCCTCGCAGATCTTGATATACACTCCAACAATGTTTGTGTGCGACCGTGTGTGTGTGTGTGCTAAAAATTAAGTAATACGCTGACGATCCAACACTTTTTTCGTTATCAACACTGAAAGCTGCTAAACAATACTAAATTCAGTTCGTCGCTTCTACAATGTTCGCTAATGCGCTTCCTACAGTGCCGCCAACAATCGCTAACGCCCTCGAAATGGAGCTGAAAAACAAGCGCAAGTGAGCGTCAAAGAGAAACGCACACAGACGGCGCGCGAGAGCGCGAAAGAGAATGTTTGTGTGCGTGTGTGTATTTGGGAGAGTCACGATTGCAGTGGCCTCTCTCCAACGGTTCTTCGTAGCCACGTTTTTCGCCTTGCACGCTAGCAGGTTCGCCAGTTGAGCAGCCGCGGATCGAACGAAAAACGTGTTTAACAAGAGCAAGAATAAGTGCAACAACAGCAATAACATACAATTGTGGGCACACACCGCAAGTGAAAGTCGGCTGTCGAGAGCTAGTGTCATTGTCGGCGCTCACATGCGCTCGCTTCGCCATTGCGAATGTGTAGAAGAAGTGTTGTGAGAGCATTTACTCACATAACCGCTTATTTAGAACATGCTTTTACAGGCGCTCTGAGTATCGCGTCACTGTGTGCGTTAGGTAGGGCTGCGAAATAAATATATACATACTGACGATAGAGTATGTGAAAGTATGTAGTTGTGTTTTCATGTTATATACATACATACATATGTGTATTTATGAATGTGAATTGAAGTTATTTTTAGACGTAGCGCTTCAGCTGATATTTCGTATGCGAACGATATTTAATAAATATTATAAATCGAACATAATTTAAGTATATGTACATGCATATATGTATTTACATTATTATTATTTAATAAAGATATGCATATTCATGTATGTATGTATGTATGTACATAATTTTGCTACTCGTAGCTAAGTTATTCATATACTTTTTCTCTCTGAATTTTATTTGCATATCCCAAACATTTACCGATATTTTCGGTCAAAAGTCAACTATAGATTCTGGGGTCCACATATTTGGTACCCAGGGGCTTGAATGGTTTTGGTTGGATTTGTATATTTTTTGGTTATAAAGTGGCTTACTTTAGCAATTATTAGTGCCACGATTTATTCCGTTATATTAATGCTTCTTGATTTGTGTACTGGAAAGTTAAAGAATTAAATTTGATTTAAAATCAGCTACATACATACATAGAGAGTAGGCATGGCTGTGTCCGATTTCGCCCATTTTTGAACTGTTTCATAGGAATTTGAGAAGAATGCCACGTAGTCGATAGGGGTACTAAAAATATTTGTTCTGTGCGAATTTGGCTATTGTGGCTTAAGTCGAGAAATGAGAAGCTGTACGAGATATACGGCGACATTGACATAGATCAGCGAATCCATGAGATAGCGGCTGACTGGCTAGATCATGTTGTCCGGATGGAAGAGAAAATCCGGATTTGAAACTTTTCGATTTAATGCTTGCCGGTAGAAGTAGAGGAAGATTTCCACTCCATTGAATAGAAAACACTTTTTCTACCCAATATTTAAGTTTTCAGTAATTCTTTATAATATAAAGTTCGTCTTAATTCAAACGTTTCTTTTATTTCTCTTTTCAGAACTTAAATGTGGTCTTTGTAACCGCAACGGAAAATTAAATTACGGTAATTTGGTTATAGAAGGCAATAGCAAAACCAAATCTCGAAGTCTGAATTTTTCAAATCAGTCAAATCGAATGCAGCTCACAAAAAAAAAAAAAATTGGAGGGTGGTATGGATTACACTGAATGACTACTAGTAAGCATCTCGATGTATATGAGGATGAAGCGCACAATTCGCTCCATCGACCTTGGCAACGTAAAAATGCAAAACCAAACAAAAAAATGAGCGAAGGTAATAATGTTAGGATTATTACTTCAGATGATATCCATAAAAGTGGAAATCCATCCGCAGTTTCGACTGTGGCAGGAGCATGGATTCTGGAGGTCACAAGCCCTCTTACAGATGAATCAAATGTTTCTAACAGCAAGACTAAGAAATACTCCGAAACCGCTGGACGCGCGGTACGCTAAAAACGACTACTGGCAGCCGCAACCAGTCCACAGGTCAGTGTTACTAATGCTGAATACAATCAGCTTCTCGAGACTGAAAAACAATTTCGAAGTCCAGAGCTCTCTAACAGTTTTAAAAGAGAAAAATACCAACCACCTACCGAGGTATCTAACGTAGTCACCAGCAGTAGTTCAACATAACAACTTTGCTCTTTTAAAAGAAATGTCAATAGACTTTTCTTTTGGTGGCATTATCGCAAAGCATTCCATAAAATAAGGTGTGTAAGTTATTATTGGCACATGTTCTAATTCTCATCATACGATCAGGGAAAGCGCAGACTTCAATAATACGGAAATATATTTGTTTGACAAAGTTTATTTTAAAGACCTACAAGTACTCATTGTGAATCATCGCGAGCAGCCTAGCCCAGCTTTCATCCCATGAGCAGTTAAGAGAGGAGTAGGGCAGTTAAGTGCAACCATTTGTTATGGTTTTTCCATATTTAAATTTTTCACCTTTTGGTCACAATGGAAACGGGATGTAAAAAAGAAAATTAAAAACCCCACAGGCCCCTTAAATTCTTTTTTAGAAAATACACACTGCAGTTAGATCGGTATCCATATTTACTCAGAAAACCAAACTAGTCAGGACTTCTATGGGTTTTAAATTATTCAAAGCAGTCGAAACCGATGGAATCTTTCCTGTTCTGTTGTACTACTGAGCAGACCTGATGTCACAGACCTTCTTACTGTAATGCCGGTGTCCGCCTGACTTTCCAAAAGACATCCAAATATCTGCATCCCAAATCCGTGGAAGGAAAGGAACAGCAACCAAAGGGTATTCTTTCTCAGTAGAGAGGTGTCACATGTGGGGAAGGCAGTTTCAAACGTAGGTCGTGGGTATGAGTAGAGCTTCCATTTTATTCTCTGCTCAAACCGGTAAGCCTATTACCTTACTAGTATATTTCAGTTCCTTTCATTTTCACTTTCAGCAATTAGATAAAGTAGAATAGTCAGAACGCGGTGCAGGAATGATCAAGTTAAGGGATGAAAGTCTTGATGAAAGTAGAAGGAAAAAAATAAATATAGAAGCATGTTGCCATAAGTCTAAAAAACTGTTATTATTTTAAAACTACAAAATTGCTACTTTTCCTGCTTTTTACTTGCAGTGTTATCAGTAGTTTTAACCAGAGGCAGCTGTATAAACATCAATATGTAGTGTGTATAAACTTTACATGAGCTGCTCAACTCATGCAAAGGACAGCGAAGCATGTAACTAAATATCAGGATGGCTCCTATCTTCTTTGGGTAAAAGAAGTGATTAAGAACCTTAAAGGCCTGTGGAAGGGATCACTTCTGGACATTGTGGATCGTAGCTGCATTCCAATTTCTCCGAAAGCGAAGATGTTCATTCCACGAATGGTAGAACCGGACGATGAACTGCGGCTCCTCAGAAGACAGAATCCTGATGTGCCGACGGATGGTATTGGAGGGTATTGAAGGTAACAAACTCCGACAAGAGAGATGGCAGTCAATTCTACTTTCTTCAAAGAAATAAGTCGGCCGAAGACATTTTATGCGGAAGGTACGGGAAAATGTCGTGGGGTGTAGGTAGCGTGCATCTCCGCCTCAAAAAGCGCCACCCAGCCGATAACAATGAAATTTCGTTGGAGGAGAGCGAGATGGAGGAGGATCTAGAAAAGGTCCTATAGGCCACCTTCAAGCTCCAAGACGCAAGAAAGGGGCAGCCGGTGACTCAACCCGACACCGAAAAGAAATCCGAATTCAACCGTAAAGGTTCTTCAGACAAACCTGAATAATTGCAAGGTAGCCTCCGACTTTAATTCTGGAACCATGGATAATCTCGGGAAACATGGTATCTAGACTAAAGTCGCCAACATACTAATCGAACAAACAAGGTCAGAACAGCATCATTGGTAAAATTATGTACTAAAATATTGATCAAAATTTCTCTTCAGATGACCTGACTGTGGTAGCCGTAAAAGATAGCAAGGATAAGACACACTCCCTGGATCCAGTTACATGACCCACGGTTATGAAATGCCACTATTCCAGTAGAACTCCGGAAGTTGCTGGATGCGGCTGATAAGAGGAAAGAACTCCGTTGATAGGCGCGGACGCCGATGAGCATAAACTCATACTCATCTTAGGATTTGAAAAACTACCATTCGGAATTCAATTCGTCTCGTCAATGTAATCATATCTTTATTGGTAAAGAGAAATATAAACTTTTACTAGTTTTGTCTACATATTATTTGGTATTTTCCAGATGCATTGTGCAGAATACGTTGAAAACCGTTACAAAAGAAAAAGAGGCACCGAACGTCTAACAGCCAAGAAGAAAGAAATTCAAGTTGCATCAAGAGCCTTTTTTAGATAGTCTGACAACAAGTAAATATGAAAAAAATATTAAGAATTTAATTTTTTTAATTACAAAGCTATTTCTTTCCCTGTAGTTGTGTAAGCAGCAAAGACAAAGACTGTGATGATAACTGCTTTAACCGAATTGTCTTGGCTGCCTTCTTCATAGATTCACAAGCGGATGTTTTGCAAAATGAGAATCCTCTGTGTCGAGTAATTCTAAAAACAGCCTAAAACTGTCACGAATGTAAAACGAGTTTCACCGAAGTGGTGACCATTGCTTTCCAAAGTAAACAGGACCTTTAAAAAAAAGAACAAATGGTTTTTTCGGCAAAATCAATTTATTTTATTGAAAATAATCTCCTTCTGCTTCAATACAGCTTTTTGCACGACCAAAAGCATGTCGAACGAGTGTTTTAGCTCGTTGGCCGGTATGACCGTCAGTATGCCGGTGCAAGCCTTTTGAATGGCCTCTACGTCTGCATAACGCTTTCCTTTCATGGGCAAATGCATTTTTCCGAAAAGGAAGAAGTTCCACGGTGTCATGTCAGGTGAATACGGGGAGTGGTTAATGGTTAAAATGTGATTTTTGGTCAAATAATCGTCCTTCGAATGGATTCTGAGCAATTTTTGGTCGTCAGTCAATTTGTGCGGAACGAACCGATCATACACCTTTCGTAAGCCCAAATGTTCGGTCAAAATGCGATAAATCGATGTTTTGGAGATGTTCAATTCCATTTCCATGTATTTCAATGATGATTTCGTTTGATTTTCTAACGCACCAGTCGACATAGACGTAGATGGCGCCACCAGGGGGCGCTAGATTCAAAAAATCCTGTTTACTTTGGAACGCACCTTGTAGTTCGGCTGGTAATAAAGATGTGCCCATTGCTAATGCTTTGGTTATGAAAAATTCCACCTCCACTAGGTTGGTTTTCGAAATCTTAGCATATAAGGCTTTATCGGCTGGCCTGTCGGAAAGTGACGTCGGCTCAGTCGAATTGAAAGTAGCCGCATTGTTCTATGAAGACGTTTTAAAGGCTCATCAAAAGCGACAGAGAAATGTCTAATAAATATGTTATTAATAAAATTAAAGTAAAAATTGATAAGGATTACTTCAAATGTACAATAATTTAATATATAATACAAATAAACATAATATAGACTTTTAGTGAAGTACGGATGTTAAAGAAAGTTAAAGATTTTATCCAAATTGTAACTGTACAGAGAATTGAAGTTTGTAAAAGCTTGGTGTTGATGGCTAAAATTTCCAAGGTAGTCTTTACCCATCAAATTATGAAGAAATTGTGAAAAATATGCTGACAAGCTTTCTGACCTTCAAACTTCAGAACCAACCACATTTAAGCGGCCCACTCACGACAAATTTGTTTGACAAATCTGTTTGAAGACGCTTGAGCACTCACGACAAACCGATTTGACAAACTTTATTTCCATTGTGTGCTTCGCGGAGTGAACATGTCTGATTATAACGCGGATGATGTAATTGCGCTGCTAGTAATACACCAGTGCATGAAGCGAAAAAAGCCAAATGCAAAAAAAAAAAACAAGAAAAAACGGTGCAACCGAAGCTAAATACCCTTCACAGGTGCATTTCTGTTAGTAACTATGTGTCCAGTTTGTATGGAAGCTATATGCTATAGTAACCCGTTCTGAACAATTTCTTCGGAGATTGCATTGTTGCCTTAGAAAATAATATATACCAAATTTTGTGAATATATCTCCTCAAATGTGAAAGTTGTCCATACAAGAACTTGATTCCGATCGCTCAGTTTGTATGGTAGTTATATGCTATAGTTAACCGATCTGAACAATTTTCTCGGATACTACATTTTTGCCCTAGAAAATAATCTATACCAAATTTGGTGAAGATACATTGTCAAATGCGAAAGTTTTCCATATGAGAACTTGATTCCGATCGTTCAGTTTATATGGCATCTATATGTTATAGTGGTGCGATATCGGCCGTTCCGACAAATGAGCAGCTTCTTGAAGAGAGAATGACGTTTGCAAAATTTCAAAAGGATATCTTAAAAACTGCGGGACTAGTTCGTATATATACAGACAGACGGACAGACGGACGGACGGACAGACGGACAGACGGATAGGGCCTCCGACGCTTCCTTCTGGGTATTACAAACATCGTGACAAACTTAATATACCCTGTTCGGGGTATAATAATGAAGAAAGAATGGATGAAAGAGTGGTTATGTGAGAGATATAAGCACTCACATGTAAAACTGTTAAATTCAATGGAGCTGGCTGCTCCTGACGATTTTAAAAACTTCCTCAGGTTGGACTTATTTTTTTGGCATTTATTCATATAATTTTCACTTTAGCATTGCCATAAGGCCGGTTCATTTTTAAATAATTCAATAAACTCTTCCAAAAAATTTTTGCTCACGCTTGCCATTTTTTATCCGCTGATGTTTACTCTGCAAAAATTTCAACCAACTGCTCAAATGTTTGCAAACCACGCCACTCACAACAAACGAATCCACAAATCGGTTGTTAGTTTTTGAAATTTGTCGCAAACCTTCAATCCGTTTGACAACATGCCCACTCACGCCAAAAACCACCTCAAACTCAAACAGATTTGTCAAACAAATTTGTCGTGAGTGGGCCGCTTTAGCTGTTTAAGTTTTCGGAAAATTTTAGAAATTATAGTGAGGAACAGCGAGCGATGCAAACAGGATCTAAAAGTGAGGGAAAAAGTTAACAAGTCCGTTGGGACTGTCATATAATACTACTTACTACTAGTCCTTAAAAATAGATTTTCAATTGTTATAAGTTATAAAAGAAATGCGCACAAATGCAGTTTTATTGAAATATAACATATGTATGTTTTTGACATTTTTCTTTCTGTTTACTTGAATGTAACCTTATTTTTTTAACTAAACTGGCTATTAATTTCCTTCGTAAAACAAATAATGCAATCAAAAATCATTTAATATTTTCTTTAAATAAACGAGCTAAAAATTATCAGACTGAAGGAAGTTATTTTGAAAATTGTAATTGCTAAATTTATTAGAATTTCTAAACATGCTAGAATCTTTTTAGTCTTAAAAATCTACAGCTAAAAATTACTCTTCTTTGGAACATAGTATTGAATTATTTGTATTATTACATAGACACATTTAAGGGACCCCTAAAAACTTGTTCAACTATTGATCTAGCAGAACAAAGCAATTAAAATGTTTTAACCTAACTTAAATTTATATAGTTAATATTAATTTATGTTCCGTATATTATCACAGCTTCGCTGTTCGCACCACTATGTGCTTAGCCTTACTACACTAATTACAACAGCGAGTTTCAGCACTTTCATTAGCATTTTGCCTGTGTGCTCTCAAAAATGATTTGTGTTTCCGCGGTACAAAAACAAATATCTAAATTTGTATGTGTGTATGTATGCCGTAGCTGGGCTTCACTAGTCTCTCCCAAGCACACATGTTTTATATACCTATATTAGTAGTTAATTTACGTCGCTTTACTTTTCGCATCGGCCGTACTCCTAAATATATACTCCAGTTGTGTTATCAAGCTAAGCGCGCTATAGTTCTCCTCAGTCATGACGAAATTCTCCAGAACTCTTAAATAACGCAACGCCTCCTTATAATTTGTTATACGCGTGCTACGTTTTGGCTGATTTGTTGTTGGTTTTTGAGTTGTTGTGCTGCCAGTGTTATCGCTAATATCGGTGGCTTCAATTTTAACGACTGAGACTAGGTCATTCTCCGCAGCTTCAGTTTTTACACTGATTACAGTGGGTTCCACTACCTGCGCGCTCTGAGTAGTGCTTGTACTTGGCACAGACGTTTCGACATTTTGTTCTTTGACATCTGACATTATGCTCATAACAAGCGCTTCGATATCGTCTTTAAGACGTCTTTGGGTTTTTGTTGTCGTGGGTACTTTTGCAGTTTTCCTTTTAGTTTTTGCACTTTTCATATTCAGTTCAGTTTCACTTTTGCACAACTCTTCCACTCTTTTGCTCAATATAGCAATGCGCTTATCTTCGGCCAACAGTTTGCGCTGCTCCTCTCTCTGCTGCTCGCGCACATATGCAATAATGTCATTGCAATCCAACGAGCTACGCTTACCCATATCATTCTCCAATTGCTCCATTGCCTTCATGAGGTCCACATTATTGTGTTTTAGTTTGAAAGCATGCAACCACGCATCGTTCGGTGTGAAATTCTCAATGGCCAAAACTTCCTTCACCTCCAACGCTTTGCGGCGTATGGCGGTCGCATCGGTAGACATGCGAAGATTGAGCGCGCGCAGTAGAAACTCAAAGATCACTTTGCCGAGCAATTCGATTTTCGCCTCATTTGAATTGTCTACTGTGGCGTTTAGATTCTTGGCTCGTGCGTTCTCATAGCTCTGCAGCAGTTCATCCTTGTGGGCCATAATGTTTCTAATCTGCAAATGACTACAGCCGAAATGCATGGCCAATTGCCGATAGTTGGGTATGTATGTGTAGGCCTTAATCACTTGTATGCGTTGGCCCAGCGTCAGCCTTTTGTAGGACTTGTACTGGCGCCACTTCAGCTGTTGCGGCTCCATTTTACATATATTTATATGTATATAACTTTATATAAGGTTGTGTAAATATGTGTGTAAATACAACAAAAGCAAGCAAAGCTATTTAATTTTGACAATTAGTCATATAAAGCGCCGGAAAACCACCGTTACAGACGAAAAACAACACACTACAATCAAATTGTATCGGATACTGAGCAGCTGACCAAGCCTTGGCAGTGACGATCGTCAGAAACACACATGCCTACCCATTAATATATAAGAAGAGTAGTAGCCGAGGGAAATAGTGTGCTCAAAATCGTATTTCCCATATATAAACTGATATACAAAAGTATATACATACATATACGTACCTACATGACGTGCATAGCTAAACATGAGAGCATCTCACCGCTTTCAAGAGAACAAGTTTTGGTGCAATTTTAGGCGCGAGAGCTGAGTTTGAGAGTTAATAATATGTATATATAGTGGCGCGTTTATATGTGTATATCTACTTATGTACATATGTATGTATTATAGCTTTCAGCACTTAAAATTTGTAAACATTGCGCGCTCTCGTTGCTATCACTTGCCGAGCATTTGACTTTTGTATTAACAAGTCAAAACAATGCCGAACAGCTGTTTGAGAAGCTAAAAACCTAAGTATATAAATATACATGTACATGTAGATAGGTACATAATCATGTACATATGTATATATGCATATAGACACGTGAGTATGCAAAAAATCTCAGTAAAGGATTTATATAAATGGCTACAAAAGTGCAAATACAATTTTAAATACTCGTATAACCGTTATTTCTTATAAATATAGCAAAAATATTAAAAATAGATAATTTTCTCAATATCTATAATTAAGATCTCCAAACGTACGCGAGAGCGCCAATACATGCTAATTCTAAAAGTGAGTATGAGAGAGCATCTCATAGCTCTCTTGATATTCGCTGCGATGGGCCAAACTTTTTGGGAGCCGTAGGACAGGTGTTTTGTATTTGCATTAAATGCTGAAAAGAAAACATAAATTTTATATTATTTGTAAAAGCTTAGAAGCGTGTGATATGAAACAATAAATTGATGGATTTAGTTTGGAGGCGAACAGCTGTATGTACATATAAGTATACTCTCTTGCCACTTTTTAGGGTTACTGGGGTAAGATATGCTTACAAATTTTTGATACCAAACTGTTCTGTGTTCTAAAAAACGAATATTCACGAATGATGATTGAAGTTGGACAACTGGCTTCATACAAGGCTTAGCTGAAGTGCATAGTTAAGTTCCGAGTTTACTTTTTGTGGCACTGTGAAATCGGGTAGTCTTTGAACCATAATACTGTCATCGAGTGTTTATGTACATATACATATATACATATGTATATATGTATGTAGATGGCTCAAGGGATATTTATCTTGGAGGATAGAGAGTCAAACCAACTAAAATTCACAAAAATTGATACCCAAATAATTTTCCGTTTCGTTTTTCAGAGGCTAAATAATGCCTAATTAATTCGGGGGAACGCAGACAAGAGGACAGTGTTTGAAAGGATATATGTATGTACGCGAATCCGGATTCGTTACGTTACAAAATTTAAAATCTCGTATGATAATTTCAGATCTCTGATGCTATTTATGTTGTTTAAGATCTCATTGAAAACTAAGAAAAGTTTGATCGAGTAGAAGCTTTAAATCTTTTGTATTTGAGTAAAAACAATCTTGGCAATACGACAAACGACGTGAAAATCTTTTTCAGTTCCACGTAAGCAGACGATAGACTGATTTATTGTGATATAACTTAATTTGGTGGGAAGTCTCTTTTATAGGAGAATGTGAAATTACTTCACAGTTGAAGTACCTTGGTGTAATATTTAAGGAGTACTTGGAAAATACGTAATGCAAATCAAATAAAATCGATAATGCTTTATCTAGAATGATGGCAAATAAAGGTTGTATTCGTTCCAGTCGACGATTTTTATTAGCTAAGGTAATGAGTTCGGTTATACTGTAGGCGACTCCAATATGGATACGCAGGATAAGTGCTTTCCGAACCATATCAAATGACCGCTGCTGAGGTATTAGCCAGAATGGCACCGATTGACATCCAGGGATTTATCAGAGACGTCTATCGCAATGTGGCACCAAAGGTGGCCATCCTAAGGACGGTGGGGCTAAAGACTGATTCCGGATATATGTACATTCGTGGATAGGTACTCAGTGGCCATGGGTGCTTTACAAGCTACCTATGCAAATATCGTCATGGCTTAAGTCCATGACGTGTGCAGAGTGCATAAAAGACTTTGAACACGTACTCCATTATTGCCCTCGGTTTTCAAGTATAAGGGAAAAGCTTAAAACCACACTTGGAGGTAGTATCATGGTGGAAAAATTTACGGGACTTAGATATGTGCGAGTCCTCTGTAAAGTGGAAAGGTATCAGCGGAGCGGCAAATCTAATTATGGCAAGATTGAGGCATTTAGAACAGACTAGGCGTCAATCAGTCCGTCCACTAGACGAGACTTAAATGTCTTCTTCTCTCTCATGAAGTAATATTATATTTTGTCCAGTGTTCCTGTGGAAGAGCCATTAGATGGGATTAGGTAAGATTTAGCGGATTAAAGTCCCACACTCCGGCTTTTCATGCTTCCTCTTACCAAAAAAAGATCCCTTAAAAGCAGCATAGCTCTGTGATTCTAGATTATGGGAAGTAATTCGTACATTTGAGGTCGGTATACAGTTTGTTGTTAGTTAAAGACTAGTAAGCATTTATTCAAATAAATTTTTTGTTTATTTTTGTAAAGCTTATGTACATAAGTAAGTATTCATTGGAATGTAAAGAAGGGGGATGTTCGAGCAAGCAAATCACTGCAGCAATATTGCGGCAGCGTTGTTTTTCTGCAGATACTCAGCTGATACTTATGTATATTGCAACATTTTTGCCTCGAATATGATGCCTTGCTATACTGCTGCAGTGATTGAGACTCGAACATCCCCCTTGGGGATTAAGAGTCTATAATAAAAATATGGAATTAAGAAAAATAAATGATAATGAAAAATAGTACTACTTATGGAAATATGTATATATGTAAGTATATACATTTTTAGTATAAATTACTTTGACATAACTGAAACTTTAAAAT
Organism: Bactrocera zonata; assembly: GCA_037783105.1. NCBI lineage: Eukaryota > Metazoa > Arthropoda > Insecta > Diptera > Tephritidae > Bactrocera > Bactrocera zonata. The sequence goes on along the minus strand of JBAWJQ010001790.1, from coordinate 321,963 downwards.
AAAGTAAATTTTTTGTTTTAATTCTTAGATATAAATTTTTTTAGGTTATGTAAATATAACCAGATTACTTTAGATAATAACACTACCTTACAAAAACAGCAATAAAAAGATTTTAAAAGTTATTCATTGAAAATGTTAAAAAAAATATAAAAAAAAAATAAAAAAAAAAAAATAGAAAAAGCTTTCGTAAAAAGCTTTAGTCATATAACATTTAGAACAATGCCACTCATTATAAATGCGCTTGTAAATTTAATCATGAACTTATAAAAATATACATATGTATGTATGTAAATTTTTACTTAAATTATACTTATACTATAAACTAATAGTAACTAAATAATATATAATATTTGTATTTACATATTTGTATAACAATTAACTGAACTTAGTTTAAATTCCACTTCCAATTCATTGAGTTAAACTCTTCAATTTGGGTGGATTCTTAAATATCTGCTCCAGTTGAGTAATCAAGCCGATGGCACGATAGTTCTCTTCAATCATCGCAAAGTCTTCGAGCACCCGCAAATGACGCAAAGCCTCCGGATAACTGTGTATATCGGGGAAGGGGGGCAACGATATCGGCTTTTGCGTCGAAATGCTCTGATTAGTAGGCGCGTTGAGTGATTCTGATTTGGGAAGAGCGACACCATCATTGCTCTCTTCCTCGTCATCCGACGCAAGATTCACGACAATCGGCTCAATATTTATACCGACGACACTATCGTCATCATTACTTTTCATATCAGCATCACTGAACACCTCACCATTGTCGTCGACTCGGTTATTCAGCGTATGCGCGTAACTGCACGAACTATTACTGCCATCCGCATCACTCTCCCACACACTATTGCAATTCTCATCCTTTGTCATTGTCAACATTTTGCGCCGCTCTTCTCTCTCCTGCTGACTAATATACTCAATTATATCGATGCACTTCAGCGAACGCCGCTGATCCATATCGCTGGGCAAGTGTTCCATCATGCTCGCCAAATCCAAACGATTATAAGTGGCTTTGAAGTCGCGCAGCCAAACATTGTTGGGTGAGAAATTTTCTATGGCAATGGCTTCCTTCACCTCAAATGCCTTTTGGCGTATGATGGTGGTGCCGATCGGCATGCGCAGGTAGAGGGCGCGCAGCAGAAACTCATAGACGACTTTGCCGAGAAAGTCGATCTTCTCTTGCCGTCGATTAGTCACCTCATCGGTTAGCTTGTTGGCGCGCACGCTATCGTAATGACGCAACAGTTGATCCTTATTCGAAATGATATTCTTTATCTGCTTGGCACTGCAGCCGAATGTGCTCGCCAAACGTTGATAGTTCGGCACGCGTTTGTAGGCTTTGATCACCTTAATACGCTCCGCCGTCGTCAGTATATTGCGCGTTTTATAATCACGATGTTTCGCGTTTAACAATTCCATTGTCTGTATGTGTGTATAAAAAAAAAGAGCAGCGAACGACAAATACAATAATAAGCTTTATAAAGCTCCGGAAAACCACGTTCAGCAGCACAGCAGCGTCCTCTCTAGCGAATAAACAACTTATTACTTCCAAACTCTATCGGATACTAAGCTGGCGTAGCCGCATAATAGCCGTCGATCGGCTACGATCGAGAGACATGGAAGCGAAAACGCTGTGCTCATTAAGCGCGGTTGAAATTTTCAATTCAATTCTTCGGCATACACTCTTGTATCGGCATGTTCATAAGAACATACATGCATACTTATGTAAGTATGTATTTAAGTAAACAAGTGTGTAGGTATGCGCTTAGGCAAACGAAGTTAAGGCAAGCGAACCCCAAAGCGTAAAATGGCAAAGAAGCGGTGCTGTGAAGCTATTATTGGTGAGAGCGCGGAGTCGGTTTCAATAAATTTACAGCGTGCGCTCGCGGCAATTGTCTAAGCATGCCGTTACTCTCGGACACATCGGCTGTTGAGCAGTGGTTCGGTTCGGAGCACTACGGCTGAGCGAATATCTACCGACATCGTAGCATGCGAAGAAGTGAGTATCAACAAGTGAAACCGTATACTATGTGTACGAGTCAGTGAGATATATACAGACAATGGCATGTACTAAATGAGACATACTTATGTACGTATTGACATAGCTACATACGTAAGTAGTACAAAGGTAGGCTATTTTAAAACACACGTAAATTGCTACATACATATATACAAGGCTTTGCACGGTAACTTTTATTCTTCCGATCAGTTAAGGCAGTTAGATCAGTCTAAAAAGCTTTAAATTTTGCAAATGGGAGCAAAGAAATATATACATACAATATGTACGTATATAAGTACATATATTAACCATACATACTTATATTTAAGAGAGGCATAATAAAGCCAGTTGAAGTCCATCTCGTGAGTATGAGCAAATAGAGCATATCGTATCGGTGTCTGGGGAGAAGCAAGCTTTTAAGCTGTTAGGTTAACAAAATGCCTACATATATTCAACTTTCAATGTGGAATTGTGTCGAATTGTATGTGCTTGTTAGTATGTACATATTTATTTATTTATATAAAAGTAGAAATAATTTTTAGACATTATTTAAGTCCATAAATAGCTATAGCATTGGCGGATGAAGCTTTAATAAGTTGCGAAAATGTTAAAACAGGTGAAATCGGATGACAACCCCGCTTACTCCCCATAAAACGATTTTTTAAACTACTTAAGGAGCCATAATTCAGTAACTAAATGCATCCGTCATTAAATTTTACAAACGAGTTGGTACAATAGTGCTTTCCAGGAGCCGGTGTCAAAATTAGACTAGAAGTGTGGAAGCGCTTACCTTTAAGTGAAAATCCATATATCCGGACCTACTCAACCAATTTTGTCCAAAATAGTTAGTGACATTATTCTTATATTGCTATGTTATAGTGTAAAACTGGGCGTTATCGGACAAGAATCACGCCTACTTTCTATAACGCAATTTTAAAAGAGATCTGATTCATGCAGTATCCAGTATAAAAATCCAACACCAATGAATATATCGGAATTAAATATTGCACAAATAGTGTTTCTAAGGTATGTCATTTCAAGTTTAAAAGTTATCAAAAGCCGACCATAATCGTTCAAGCCCCTATATACCGAAGATGAAGACCACGCAGCATACCGTTCCCACGACAGTCGGGTCTACGTAACCGGAGTGGACCCGGATTTTTAACCGGCCAAGGACTGTCAACTCGGCAGAATTCTGCCGCTACAACAACAACACAACCACACAGCACATAGCTGACTTTTTACCTAATATATCGGTCAATATGTAAGCTACTTATATAATTGAAACTGAATTTGAAGAATTGAATTATGAACGCTTTTCTGATAATTGATTGCATGTCAAATAAGTGGGCCATGCCCATCGTCGGCTCTCATAAAGGCTTCTCATACCATCTCGCATGTAAATTTTAACGTCTCTGGCGTAATCGGTTATTGATTTTTAGCGCTTTAGTAGTTTTTAACAGACCCGTTATATAAGGAGTGAGCGGGTTATCATCCGATTCCATCCATTTTCACACTTTCGGTGGGAGTTATATATAATATTTGAAGTGGGTAGGTTATTGTAGCTTTAATAGTTTAGGAGACATGTACGTTTAACTTATTAAAGGGCGGGGCCACGATCACTTTTTCAATGATTTTTGCCCACAGGTGCCCCTTGCCCCTTGGTTTCCGGTTAATGGCGTTTTGTGGACGTGGCAGTGGTCCGAACCACACATCTACTTTTCTTTTTACTAATGAACGCGCGTACCAAGTTTCATTAAGATAAATCAATTTTTACTCAAGTTACAGCTTGCGCGGACGGAAGACAGAGTGGATAACACTATATCTATCTCGATTAGTTTTAGATGATATAATATTTAAATATATTCGTTTACACCAAAATCGCAAAATATTATTTTGTGAATTTATAGTCTTTTATGTTAAACGATAGTTGCATTTTTATAAATGTATGCCTTATGGTAAAACAAAAAACATAAAAACTATTTCATATTTATACATATATCTACATTTCTAATCATAAAAAACAAGTCTAAGACTAATTTTGGCGACGAAGGAAGTCGATGAAAGCCTCCTGCATCTCGCGTACGTCATTGGCATGTTCTTGCAAAAGAATTTGCTCTCTTTCCTTAGCCTCCTTCCACGTCTGAATCGCCTTCAAAAAAATCTCCCGCATTTCTTCCATCACCGATAATACCGTTTCATTTTTATCGTTTTCAGTGTCACTGGATGAAGAGTGATTGGAGCTATCGGATGACGAGGTTTCACAATCTTCATATATCGGCTCAATGTTCTCAATATCAACTGAAATGAAATACATTTATATGTATAAAAGACAATAACAACAAACAAATACAAGCACTGAGAAATGTTCCAAACAAGGCCGTTTGATTAAATTTAATATATTTATGTGAAAGCGAATACGAATTTCAAACAATACGCACTAATGTTGTATATATTTATTTAAAAGAGACAGCCCATTATCGAAGCTGCTTCAGTACACTTACTACTTACCCATAATGCTGTCTTCTACAAGCTCGTCGAAACAAAATCCACCTAATGCTTCGTGCACCGCACTAAAATTTTTCCATGACGAAGGACCAATTTTCCGTTGCTCCTGCCTAAAAATATACAACAAATACTATTTATTAACAATATTTTATTTCTTAATTTATTACTTACTTGTATTTGTTGGTGAACTCATACAGTTTCATCTTTATTTCTGCGGCAGTATACTCGTGGCCAAGACTCTTCATAGCCTTCGCCATTTCCTCATATACGAATGGTAGGCGGTATTGCCTGACCGATCGAAGCTGTGGCATTTTTGCCTGCCACAGCTTTATGAGATCGTCCTCGGCAGCCTCATACGCTGAACACAATGGTTGCGACACAACATTGCATCACGACAGTGAACTAAAAACGGCGTTGTGCATCCTACTACCTGAACGCATGTACACAAGACAACACAGCTCTCCATTTTGCATGTACACAATTTCGTTGTGGCCATACTAATACCTTGCACTTCAATGAAATTTTAATATTTTGTTCAAAGTGAAATTTTTTATGCAAAAAATAAGTAAATAGGTTAATTTATTTGTTTTAAATTATCAATTGTTATTACAAATGATACAATAGAGCTATTTTATGCTTTTATTTGTAAAATAACGTCAAGTTTGTAAGAGCTGTGAATAATTTTACATTTTACATATTAGTGGCATCACCACTTTTCCTCATCTCTCTATCTTCCATTCTACTGTCAACTCTACTGTCGTCCTACTGTCGCAGGCAAATATAGGAAAATTTTGAATTTAGCGAGAACGACAACTGTCGGCCTACCGTCGCATAGTCGTGCAGCTGACAAAATAACAGTGTCCATAAGAACGAGTGCATTTTAATATTTGACAGATGTCCGTTGTCGTCTGTCGCAACCATTGTGTTCAGCGTATCATTCCACATCACTAGCTTTGTTTTTCCACTATTTTCAGCTATTCTTATGTTTTTAATTGATGTTGCATTTAATTTATTTATTTGTTTACAGTTTTTCCTATTTGACAACGTACATACATATAACAGAGAACGTTCTCTGCATATAAATCTGCGCTCTGTTTGATGTGTCCAAATCAGCTGTGATAAATTTCCCTTATCAACAAACAGATGGCGCTATGAGAAAATCGTACTGGGAGATTTCGGTAGATTATATTTGAATCACTTTGCTGACAAGATATACAAATGTAATTTTTGTATGATAATTCTTGCTAAATACAGTATATTAGAGAGATAATCTACTCAACAGCCTAAATGTTATGATTAGATGGCGGTCGGTATATGCTATAAAGTACGACTTCGGTGCTCAGTAAAAATATTTCATTTTGACGTATTTCAAATGACGTCTGAGCGCTGAAATCACACGATTAGTCGATTTTAGTCGCTGCAAGCCGACCTTGTACTCATGCTGATGAATAAGTTTAAAAACAAGGTTTCCTTTCTAATCTTATGTATAAATTAGCAAAAGTATTTTCTCAGTGTAGGTTGTGAATTAGCTTCAAGATTTCTAGCGTTTACAAAAACCACATTTCTTGCGACATCTAGGCAGTTCATTTTGTCATAGTTTCTAGCGACCGCCATGAGATGGCGCCAGAAACTGAATATTTTACATAGACCTTTGGCGGAAACGCGAAATAAGGGTTGTTATTCGACGACAGTAAAACTAAAACTTTTTAAATTTGGATTTCTTAGGCAATCAAATTTTTCAGTTTCGTATTCACTTCGAGAAGGTATTAGAATAGAATTTGAGTGAACTAAGAGGATTTTTTCTGTGTCCTCCGCGAAGAGATATTGTAGAGTTTTCACATTTGCTTTTTTGAAAACTATTTTTTTTGTTTACCTGATATGAAAAACCTATAGGGTTTTCCAATAGCGAACTACAAAAGTAAACCGATACGGACAGCAACGACGCCATATTTTTCTTCGCTCTTTTGGCATTTCTCTTCAGAAAGGTTTGTCATTCATCATGGAAAGATATACGCTCCAACAACGAGTCGAACGAGTCATTACGGTTTGGTGTGGTTTATGGGCCGGCAGCGTCATTGGGTATTTCTTCAGTGATGATTAAGGCCGGGACGTTACTGTGACCGCCTCGGTCGTGTGATTTGACGCCGTTAGACTACTTCCTGTGGAGCTACGTCAAGTCTATGGTCCATGCCAACAATCCAGCCGCGGTTTATGTACTTTGTACGAACGTGAAATTGCAGCAGTATCGGTGGATTTATGCTTAAAAACCGAAATCGACTTCCATACATAATGGCATCGAATCTAATTTCACAGAAATAAAGAATTTCATTGATGTCCCGAACCGTTTTTGTTTTATTTAAAAACAACTTGGGCAAACTCTTATGAAAGACTCTTATGAAAGACCCGTTATAATAGGCAGAAGAACCGTATTGATAATGAAGCAAGTTATAGAACGATAAGAGAACGCGATTGAGCTAACGATGAAACCAAAGTTCCTCTAGACGAACCAAGTTTACGGCTATTGGAAGTATGCTGGAAAGGGAGCAAGCTTTCTGTGAGCGTAGATAGTTGCTGGAGAGTAGCTATTACATGGCCTACTTCTGTTACCACAACACTTCGTTAAACCCCTTCGATTCAAAGAAATTTAGTAAAGCTCCGGTGTATTGCCTTCTAACACCGGATTAATTTATTCGATTGTCTGACTCCTTCTCCTTGCGTTTATGGTTACAGAAGCGACCGATCCGTGAAACAGTAACTTAAACTGTGTAGTTGACACCTTAGCCTGCATTGGTCTGTATGAAATCCCTCAAGCTGTCTGAATTTGTTTCTGGGAAGAATAATCATTTCCTAAACCGTTTTGAATCGAGCTCTTCCAGAAACAGCCTCGCTTGTCAAAGCCCGTTCACTTGTTCCTCTCGTAAAGCGAAGAACGGTTTTGGTTCTCTTGAACTGTTTGGCTAGTTCATTTCCATTGATGTCTCTATTTTCAAGAATCCATGATATTAAAATGTTATTTTTATGTACTCCATTATAATTGTTGGTTTGATTTCAGCGGACAAAATTGCTTGAAGTGCCGCTTCTCTAACACTGAGTTTCACCGTTCAGTTTAAAGACATTAATGTTGAGTTCCAAAGAAACTCTAGATCGTCGATGAAAGTTAAGGTTAGTTTCATATCGAGAAGACTGCAGAAAATGTTTAGAGCAGGGCACTATGGAGATAGTGGAGCATCTTTTGTACGCTTTAAGCAGCTGGGGTTTCCCCACGCTATGATACAGTGAAGGAGGTATCGATAGTGAGGCTGCAGAGCTTGTAAAAGCAAAAGCGCAGGCACTCTAAAGGGCGACTACTTCTCTTGGACCTAGGAACTGAACTGCATCTGGTGTCGCAAAGGACCAAAACTGGTCTATGCGTGGCTTATTGGACTACCAGTTTAACCTAACCTAACCAAAGCTTAGTTCGAAGCATGTTGGATTAGGATTATTTTTTTTATGTACAATTTATTGTTGTCTGCTTCTCATTTCTCTTTGACCTCTTAACCACCGCGTCATCATCAATACCAGTGATAAAATTCAAAGCCAAAGTAGACCTTGAACTCATTCGGAAGCCATACGCTGGTCTGTGGTACAGTTGTTGAGGAAGGTTATGCCAAGTTGTTTGAGGCATTATGGCTTAAAAATAGTTCCAGTCTATTTTTTATGGCTTCCGTTAAGAAAACAATAACTAATCTCGGGCAAGCATTTCTTTCAAGATAAGCAATGAGCAAATTAAGCTTAATACCCTTCTTCTTACATACATCACATATTCATATACTATATACTCCACATTCATGCATAAGTCCAAGAAAGCGGCAGTTATTGCTCACAAACATACATACATATATACATATGCATGTGTCATAAGCTTAGTTGGGAAGTCAAGTTCCGGATGCAAATTGCCACAAATATTGACGTAATGCCGTCTGAGCGGTTGATAATTGCTCGCTGGCCGGCTGCCCTGCGGCGATATCAGAAATACCCACCAAAAAAAGAGCGAGGAAAAAAAGGAATTCGAGCGGTCAGCAGCTGTGATTCCCTCGACTTAAAATCGTCAAATTGCGCACAGCTGCGCAAATGCAAAGTGTACATATGTACATACAGACATTCTTATGTGGATATGCGAGTTCACACAGTCTGGTGAGCGGTTATGAAATCTCGGCAAAAGTGGTGATCGTTGCATTGCGGCTACTTTTACTTAGCGGACTTTCAAGCAGACTCAATCGAACTGGACGGAAGCACTTGCGTATGTACGGGTTGATAAAAGCCTAGCTGCCTTTGCATATGTGTGTATGTATTGTATGTGTATGTGCCACCAAAAGTGCAAGACATTCTTGACGGGGTCGCGTAACCACTTTGCAGACAGCTGAAGAACGCCCGGGCGGTCAGTAGTCACTCTAGCGTGATTCCTTTCAGTGCGACGTGCGTGCATGTGTGTGTGTGTAGCTCTAAAAGTGCGCAAATTTAAAGTCATGCGCTCAATTACAAAATTATTTACTATTGTTATGAGGGTAGACTGATAAGTTGGTGAATTTGGGATTAATTAGTCGAGTCATTATAAATACAACACCGCGTCTGCTAACTTCAAATTTATCTTTGACTACTTTGACTATTATTTTTAAGCAGATTTTGTGATCTAGTTGGCGACCCAATTTTTTCAATTTATAAAAATTTAGAGTCGGTTAGTGGATTCTTGTAATTTTGAATGAAAATTCTTGAGAATCAGTTTCCTTTATCAGGTTAGGTTAAACTGGCACGCTGTCACACCCTACATACAAAAAAAAAAATAAATTTTTCCAAGCCACAATAACTGCTTGAACCACCCTCGTATCACTCGCGTTCAAATATACTCATAAGTATAAAAGAAATATTTGTTTTTATTGTTGGCCACGACTTTTGTGCTGCGGTGGAACCGCCTATGTTTTTTCTTGTTGTTGTGCGACTATACGCATATATCCAACCCCTTTTTTCCACTTTTCTTCGAAGATTATTCGCCTCTATTTTTGCTGCGTAGCAATCGTTCTCGCTGACTGCATTTCTCATGGAACTACAAATTTATCAAGAAACAAGCAAACACACATAGAAAATATTTTTTTTCTTCAAATTTTTAAATATGCAAAATTGAGCAGCCGGAATACTTAATATTTTAAATTTGGAACATCTGTGTGGTCATCAACACCTGGTCTACTTTTTTGTGCGGATAAATTTCAACGCCTTTGAAAATATGTGATATACAACAACATATATACTATAGTATGTGTGTATGTGTGCGGAAAAGTTAAACATCTTATCAAGCGTTGAGGGATGTTTGATCGACCTTATGCATATTTGTACAGTTGTATGAGAACAAACACACACACAGATACACGTGTACAGCGCCTATAAGATTGTGAAAAAGATATCAGTGTTCACAGGATCTTCATTTAAAGAGCAGGAACTTTCTACACGACAGCGAAGTCAATTGCGCCTGATGAATGCTTTTATCTATTTATGAATGCACACACATACATACATACATACCTAAATTGTTTCCACTTTAACCAACAATTACACATAGATTTAGGTAAATTTTTTGTGTTACAAAGAAAGTGCTGTTTAGTTACATACATACATACTTCTGTACACTTAGACCCTCATTAGCATATTTTATCCAATTTGAGTTTTAAACTTTCTTACTTTTCTACATCGTTTATATAGAGAAGGCACTGCCATAATTACATACAGGTAATGCCAACCTCAAAGTAGAGAAGGCAATTTGTCAGCGAACATATCAGTGGCAAGATCGGTAGTAAGATGTCAGGGTTCTGAATGCCACGCCCTTAGGCGTATGAATCTTCTTACTGTGATATAAAAGGAAAAAATGCTAAACAACACAATTTTAATGTTTTTAACGTCGATTTCCTGACTATTAAATAATTGTATAACTATGATTGATATTTTATCGATAAATTGTTATCGAAAATCTCCTTTTTTATCGAAATTGTTATCACAAAATTATACCCTCATTTTACCATTCAATCAGCATATAGTGATATTCGATATTTTATCGATAAAATGTTATCGAAAATTTAAATTTTTCGGAAATGACCATTTGATCATTTTATGATTAAGAACGGTATATTAGATTTTTATCGATAAATTGTTGGAAATAATTGAAAATAAAATAAATTATCGATATTTAATTTTTTTTCGTATGCATAGTATTATCAGATACATATGTACGTTTGGTAAACAACTTTATATCAAGTAAAATAAAATATAGCAATGTTCGATATTTTATCGATAAAATGTTATCGAAAATTTCCATTTCGAAATTGTTTTCGTGAATGATATCCTCATTTGACCACTCAATGATTCTAAAATTATAATCGATACATCAAATTTTAATCGATAAATTGTTATCGAAATAAAATAAAATATCGATACTTCAATGTTTTTCGTATGCGTAGCATTTATCAGGTACAAATGATTTTATACCAAGTAAAATAAAATGTAGCAATGTTCGATAATTTATCGCTAAAATGTAATCGAAAATTTCCATTTTTCGAAATTGTTTTCGTAAATGATATTTGACCACTCAATCATTATATAATTAAGATCGATATATTAAATTTTTATCGATAAATTGTTATCGAAAAGATGCCGATATTTAAATATTTTTAGTAAGTATAATATCAAGTACATACATATGATTGGTATATGACGTTATATCAAGTAAAATAATATTATGTAGCAATGTTGCACTATCACTAATTGTCTTCACAAAAATTTCAAGCTCTCCATTCACTCGGCACACTCTACTAAGTGAGCAACAGTTTTTCTACGACTTTTTTATTGCGCACTAACACACCAACAAATGAAAAAATTTTCTTTTATAGGTGCACAGAAAACCGCCACCTTTGCCTGCAACATTCTTCGCGTGCAACAAGTGCAGCGGATATAGCAACAAGCTCATGAAACGCTAATTAACAAGCACATTAAAGAAGTCAAAGTAACAAATTCTTTACACGCTATAAAAACAAAACTCCCCAGCAGAAAATGGTGTATGCAACCAGATACATAGTGCCGGTAGGGGGGTGTTTGTGTGTGTAGCTGGTGAATAAGATCGCCGGCATAAAGCGGCGACAAGATCGCTTGGCTTTCAAGCGCTATGCAAGCAGAAGTTATCAGCCAGCTGAGTATATATACATATGTATATGTATGAGTGTGTTAGTGCATGCAAAATAGCAGGTTTTAAGTAAGTCAGTAAGTTGGCAGCGTTGAACGGTAATTAACACCCAACCGGCGGCAAACTTTCAAAGTATTGCTTCATTTGGGCATCAGCCAGGTGTAGATATGTATGCTTGTCTAGCTGGTATGTATGTATACGTATATACGAAAGCAGGTATCTTTTATGAATAGCAAGCGGCAACTTTTCATGGCTGCACGTGTTCGCAGACGCCAAAAAGCTTAGTTAAAGAAGGTCAAGTCTTGATCTTCCAGCCGCAGACAAAGCGGCTTATGAAAGCACAAGAAAACATTTTAAGAAAGGCACAGCAAGAGCCGAAGCATATGAATGAAAAAATAACAAAATTACAATTTAAGATGATAGGCTCAGATACAAATACACTTACACGTATCTACATATATATGTATGAATGTATATATTGAAGCTCGAACGCCGGTGCGAAGTTGGCCGCGAGATCCAAAGTGATTATTGTATTTCTATAGACACCAACAGTCTAAAAAAGCGCTGTATATATCTTTATACATACATATATACTATATATGTATGCCTATAGGTACATACATACTTACATACATATGTGAAGCGAATTCGACAGCACGATCGTTCGCACCATTCAAGTCTACAGACGTCAATCAACTCGTCACTTTGAAAGCCAAAGCACTCCTACCGGCTCTTGAGCAGTGTATGAGTGTATGAGTGAGTCTATACAAGCTGTAGAGTTACATGGGGTGTATTTTTGGTGGTGTCGAGTTTACTAAAGGGATAACTGTCAATTTAGCTGTCAAAGTAAGAACATCAATTTGACATTCATCTTCAGTATACTTTGGCAAAGACTTGCACTCAAGATCAAATATGACCCGGACTAGTTCATTTAAACCGAATCGAAAAATATTTTCCAAATTGGTATGAACCATTTATGTTGGTGGAAGGAATGATCTCCACATAATCTAATCATTAGTCTGCTATAATCTAGTCAGCTTTTTGTGTACGACGCGAAAAGTTTGTCGATTTTCATATATTGGATCTATGGACTTATGATATGTTCCCTGAAACAGGTTTTCTCGTTTCGAAAAGAGGATAAAGTCATAGTGAGCCAAATTGTCCGGTTTCCGTTTCAAAAGTAAACAGAAAATTTTTTAACAATTAGTCTAGGTTAGTTTAAAAGGTCGATCCTAACAAGGATCTCGCTTGGAGAGCTTATCGCCGGTACGTTTTGATACGTAGAAATCCTATAATATTGCTCATAACGACCCTCAAAAAACGTTGAAAATCTTTGAGCTCAAATTGCTGAGACGGCTAACAAGTCAGTTTCAGCATGTCTCCTGGTTCATCGAAGGTATGATTGGCAAGATGTTTCTATCTCAGTCTTGCAAAAACTAGACAATGACGGAGAAAGTGTCTGGACCCCCCATCTTCTTCCATACAACTTTGATAGTTTCAGTACGACTGGATTTTTAGCCTTACTACTATTGGATGATGAACTTCTTACCAATTACGGCCCCTGCTTTAACTTGTTTCCATGTTTTCTTCGAAATAAAAGTTTATAACTCTAACAAAACCACCCTTTATACATATGTATATATCCATAAACATAGGTTTACACTACGATCACGCCGCACAATCGCGCGCTAAATTATCAGCTTCATTGATCAAATGAAAATTGTTGCTCGACATCACATTGGCATAGTCAAATTGTTGCCGCTTCGGAGACAATCAAGCGTTTTGACTGCTGCAGATACCACAGATATCTGCTGTACATATCCACAGGTATATATGGTTAAGCTGCAATGAAAGCCGCTTTCGGCAGAAGGTGATCGCACAATCGATTGTGTGATCAGACGATTAATGAATCGGGAGCAAATTTTACGCTACGCTGAGCTCTATGTAAAGCGAGAGCCTTGGTCTACTATGGCAGTGAGTGGTGCAACACTCGTATGTTGTTGTATGTAGATTCCACGGTATGATATTACATCGGAGAATTCATATGAAGCGCTTGTGTTAAGCGATCGGCCGCATTTAGGTAATGAGTTCGACTGCATTGGTACGAAGGATGGACAAAGAATTTAGCGATTGAAGTTAGATTCAGACAAAAGTAATCTAATTTGGACGTTGAAAGCTCTGAAAGAGCAATTTATCCTGATAAATAGAGACGGGTGGAAGCGATCAGTGATCAAAACGACAGACTGAATTCAGTTTCGAGCAACGTTGCTCAATAATTATAATTTATAACAACATACTTAGAATACCCAAAGTAATTTGAACCAATATTACTGAGCGAGTCAGGAAATGTGAGTCGATATTATGTTAAGAAAAGAAAATCTTAATATTCCACTCATCCGAGCAATTGAGGACTTGGGTATCAACTTGGGTACACATAACAAGCCGGTATTATTGACAAATATTCAAAAGTTCAGACTTAGATGAGTGATGAATTGGTCACAAAATCCAATTGGTCTGGGGCCCAATACTACAAGCTCTTAGCAAGTTTCACGTTGCCACAATGATAGGTGCCCTAACTAGCAACTTGAAAAAATTGCAGGGAGGAAGATTAGGTGGAAACAGCTCGACACTTGCTTCTGCCAGACCAAGGTTGAAGAATCCCGGTTGCCATATTTTCTAAGAGCCCAGCGAATTTGATGGAGTTGATATTGGCTGTCTCAGTCCATTTACGTAACCTGACCTACCTTTATAATTATTGATTCAAAATAAAACCGTCAAAGCCGAGATTCTTCTCAGGGATTAATCCATGGCATAAGCGAGTTTAAGATATAAAGTACGATGCAAGCCTATAATTTATATACTTACAGCACTGCGGAGCTTTGGTCCAGCTACTGTAGTATAATTCTTTGAAATATGGTACCAATTGAATGGTTCCGGGCTCAAACATGAAATTATAAAAATTCTTCAAAAATTCATTAGAGATTTAAAGAAGTCTCCAAAACTCTCATTTGTTCTTCAAGAGAGCAGAGAGAAATAGAGGATTACTTTTTTAATAAATGTTGGATTACTTCATATTTCTAAACTATTCGTTATTTTCGAAGACATAGTCCAGCCAAGGAGCTTTATGGAACTACATATGATATCCTAACTTTCCCACCTGCCCTCGTAAGCACATATGTTTGTAATACGACTGCACTGAAGCAAAACGATTACATGCTCTTTTTCGGATGGATTTATCGCTGACATGCGGCCAAGCCAATCGTTCGTCCACACGTTGTGACGTCTATCAGTGCTTTGTGCTTTGATGCATTCATACCTTTTTAGCTCCCACTTTGCGCTTGATAGCTTTTATATTGAGAGCAGGCACCTAGCACACATACACACACCGACGTACTTACAGAGCGAGCGGGCGATCGATTTCGGTACGGTGTTCAGTGGTGCACACACGCAATACTTGTTGGGGTCTTTAGCGGCGCACAGCTGTGCAAATATCGCCCGTTTCCCAGCGAGTCAGTCAGTCATCCAGTCGGTTGGCTTGATAGCGACTACCAACCCACTACTCATTGCATTCGGTGCCATTGAATTTCACTCAACGTCACTGCAGAGCACTCCACCCGAACGCAACGTGCATTTCAATAGCAATCAACGGCGTCAGTCGCCTTTGTGTATTTAGTCAACTTCAACAGCTTCGACAATGGTGCGATCGACAAGATCGTTGGGGATCGTTATGGCGGCAGCAAAGTCGTGACCCACGATCGTTGAACCTTTTTATGTGGTGAGCTTTTTCGCTATGGACTTCCGCAGCTGCGAAGCTGTCTTTCTATTCGCTTTATTCGTGTATTTGTCGCACGAATTGCGGTTTTCGATATCCACCGTCCAAATACTGAACGAGTGGCCGACGTTGACGGTGGCACTGTCGATGTTAAATTGGCTGTCGTACTGACGTTCCATGGCTCCCACTAAACTTGAGGTTGTACGAAAGCGTTCTTTACCTCAACGCAGGCAGTACCCACTTGAAAGTACAAGCATATACAACTGTCCGCCTGGCTTGATGAGTTTGATGGTTTCGTCTTAAATTACAACGTTGTTGACCCGCAGCTGTACTACTTATGTATTTGCTATTGTTGTGGCTATAGTGGAGTGGCGTTTAAATACGTAATAAAACTGACATCACGAATTACAATTTGAGTGGAGTTTTGTCGACACGCAATCCCCCGCTTTTACTTATGAAGTTCTGCTGTTCTTCGTGTGGGTGTGCGCCAGTATTGGTATTCGCCTGCGGGAAATTTTTGTTATGCCTTCTTATTCTGCGTCTGTGCTGGCTTTTTCAATAACTTTTCAGGTGTGGGTGATGATGTAGTGACTTCTAAAGTATCACGGAAGAATGAGGAAGATCGAGAGATCGGTGGCTATAATGTATATTGAAATATTCTACCCCCAAAGTTTTGGATGGTCGTGGTTGCCATTGGGCAGCATGAAAGATGTAAAGAAGGTTATGTCATATTTTTGAAGTTTCAGACCTTTCTAAGTTGTTCTATTTTTGCAAATTAGTTTTAGACAACGCTATTGAGTTGTCTGTCTTCTTTGGGACTCGTTCCGATTACATAGAATCGAATGCCTTTGGACGTGTGGTTTCCTGTAATGAAAATTGGTTTTAGTCGGGTTTTTTTTGTCAGGCAACATGGACTTTCAACAAAAATAGGGAGGAAGCTCGACGGAACATCTAACAAAGAAGTTGACAGTTGAAATTTCGGCTCGGCAGCTTAATATTTCTTTGTATCAGTCGCGTTAAAGTTGAAAGCATTCCGGTAGATTTCCTTGGATTTTCGATCTTGTTTGCGTGTACAGTCCAAATGGCCAATCATTGTTCAGATTACCATCCTTTTTAGGAGTTATACCTTAAACCCGTAAACTCATATGTTATAGTAACGGTTAATATGCCAATATTAAGGCGCTCGAGCTGATTTGAATTATGTCTATTTAAATTATTTTGACTCTGGCAGATAAACAGAAGAAAGCAACCCACAAAAAAACACACGGTAAGCAGCGCTCATCTTTCAGCGGTCAGCGCTATCGACCCCTCAACCACCACGAATTTCATTCACCTTTCCACTAACTCACACATCTACATATGTCTAGGCATATCTTGTATTGCCGTGACGAGCGGTGAAATTTCGCCATATCATCGTCGTCATCATCGTCATTTCCACTAGCCCGCCCCCACACGACTACCGCAAACCCTTCATTTCTTACGCTGCCTTCCTTCGTCGGCGCTGCCTATAATTATTATGTCTTACATTCACCTCAACTTAGAAAATCACATACCGAAACAACAATGCGCAGCAAGTGAGCCGAGTTGAATGAGCAGTTGAATGGCCAAGTGAGTGATGGCTTGACTTCTAGACCAATGTTGACCTGCTTGGCTGAATAGATGGCGGTATGTAGGTATGTTGGTAAGCTTGGTTGCTGCGCCAGCATATTTTCTCACCATTAAATGGTTTTGTTCCTGTGTTTGCCAGCTGAAGCGACAAGCCCTTCACGCTGACTTTATGCTTGAAGTCATGGGAACGCACCGATTTTACAGCAAACTTAGACGCACACATGCACACACATACACTTATTAGTGTTAAGACAGCTGTGACGCCCTGTTGATTGTGGTGTGGGGTCAACTAAGGGCATTGCGATCTTTTGTGAATTTCGAAGCGTAATGATCACCATAGGTGGGTTATGTACGCGACTACTACTATGTGGATAATATGTTCGGCACTTGGACACGGTTTTACTAAAACAAAACGTTAAATTCGGTAACATCGAATACCCTTACCCTTCAGATATAAAAAAGTTTCCATACAAGGACTTGATTTTGATCAATCAGTTTGTATGGTAAGTGTATGCTTTGTGGTCCGATATCGGCGGTTTCGTGAAGCGAGCAGCATCATGAGTAAAAGATAAAAAGACAGCTCTGTTCCAAAACAATTTCCATCTGAAACCGTTATTATAATCAAAAAGGTCCCGCCATTCGTTGAACTCACTTCACTTGAGCCCATTCACCCTATGCTCCATAAATATGGGAACATAAACGAACGCTGAGAAATACACAAAGTAAAAGTCTTTTACGGAAGTTCGCGGACCAGTGCAATCCAGAAGCGCCTTCCTAAAAAGGTTTCGAATACAGTTTGTATTTTCGGGTTCGAAAAGTTTACATTTGCCAACGACGGTACTAATTAAATAATCTAATGCTTTTTTCAAAAGCAACAATGTGGGAGAAAATGTGTTGCGGGTTTTGTCTCTTGTGGACATTTTGTATTGATAGTAGCATCCGTGGAACTGTGCTGCATCTATGGATTTGTCAAAAATTGTCGAAAATTCGCCGTTTCATTGTCACCTCTTCGAAAAACATACGACAAATCATCCATAACATTCCAACAACTCAAGCACCACTTACGTCATTCAGTTTCTATTTATGGAGAGTTACAAGTGTTTGTTCATTCAAAGAGCGCCAACTTTTAAGCCAACTGCTGAAGTTCCTGTTATGAATCCGCATACCAAACGAAAAGTTTGTTAAAATTTATGAATTCCACACACTACGATTAATTCCATTAGAAACTTAATGCCAATTGATGCAGAAGTGACAAATGGCAGTAAAATGTATTTATTATCTTGTGCTCAGTCATACTTAAAACACTTCAGAACAAGAAATATTTTATGGACCGTAAAACGCAATTAGCGATTAAATATTAACTACACCGGCACTAAATGATTTAAATGATATATTTATTGGAATTAAATGCATATTGACATACAATTTATTTTTATTGAAGTTTCTACATACACACACACATACATACAAATATACATTCATATTTAACATATGGTATGTATGCAAAAACACCCTGGGCGATAAATGCAGAATAAAGTGTGCTCGCATGGAGATTGATATGGAGCTATAAAAATAAATGGATTTGCATATTTGATATCTAAGTATGCATTTTATGATTATAAGTTAGTTGAATATAACCCATGTGGAAGTCAGGAAAATGCGTTTGTGTGTTTTTTATTGAAAAGAGATTTTATTTAAGAAATATATCAAAAAATGTACATTTACAGAATTATTTTTTTTTGTGATTTATATTGAAAAGCATAGGATTCCCTTAACTCCGTCGCCTTCAGCTCCTTTAACGAATTTTGGTTTATCTCTTCGTCGACTAAAAACGTGTTCAACGGAGCGGCAATACTGTGGTTATTGATGGTTTTAAATTCGGTCACAATCGTGGCTCGATGCGGTGGTGTCATCGTATAAAATCCATGAATGGTTCTTCTACAATTCCGGTCCTTTTCGACTCATATTCTCACGGCAATGCCTCAATTCGACCAAATAAAACTTCTTTCATCTGTCATCTTCCATCTGTCGCTCCGTTATAAATTCCTAATGCACCAAACCAGGAATATTAAAAAAAATAATGAGTATCACGCGGCTTTCGCGTGGTTTTTTTTGGTTTAGGCTCGGTTTTCCCTCCATTCCGATGATTGTTGACTTGTTTGCATGTCCAAGCATATCCAAAGAGACCTCTTTTTGAAAAAAAATTCAGCTTTTTTATCCAAAATATCCATCAAAACCATTAGAACAGACGCGGGAGAGATATTGAGCTCTTTTGCCAATCGATTGATCTCAATTGAACATATATTCGTCCTTTGTGTTATCTATGAACTCCTAAAGATGGATCACCTCATACTCATAAGTCAACAATGTCAATACCAGCCACTTCGCTAAGTTCGCGAAAGATTTTTCAATCTTAATCCGGCGATAAACGGGGAATAGAGAGGAGAAAGTGACGAAATGATACCCCCTCCATACAGCTTTGGCAAATAGCGCCCGTTAGATTGTTTAGTCGTACTGCGTGTAGACCTATTGGACAGTATTCAGTCAGAACACATACAATTGCGGCGAAATTTGCTTTGCTAAGAGCCAGCAGTTCGGAGGACCTCTGGGGACCTTCTGGCCCTTAAGGATCTTGAAGTCGCACAAGTTTTGGTTGATGAACAGCGTTTGCTAAGCTTCTTGAAGGTCCAAAAGTCCAGTACCAGAACGCAATAATACATGTGCAAACCGACTAGTTGCCAATCACATGGAATTGGGTGCCCTCCTTTGCATGCTCACTTCTTTATTTCTAATGAGGTCATGCAGTCCTTGACTAGATGTTATTGCTACTGTGAAGGCGACCCCAATGAGTCCATCCGCCATCGCGTACATCAATTTGAGTTGTGCCCATCCACTTTATGGAAAATTTTGTGGAAGGATTTCGACTTGCGGGCTTACAAAATTCAAGTCTTGTCTAACTTGAAGCCGAACGACCCTTAGGCCACCGATCCAGATCTAAAGGCCACCGAACCCAATTTTCACAAGACATTTTTTTTCAGCGATGAAATTATCTTTTGAGTGAATGAGTGGGGTAATAAATAAAATTGTCGCGTTTGGGGTGATTACCATCCATAAGTCATTGTTGAGACGCTATAACATCCCCAAAAGTCACTGTTTGGTGTTCTTTATGGGCAGAGGGTGTCATTGGTCCATATTTCTTCAAAACTTAAGCTGGCCATAATATTACAGTCAATCAGGACGCTGTAGATCACTAATTACTGTTCATTGCTTGAATTGGGAGATGTTGATGTGGACGCCTTTGAATCCAACAAGTCCATAGCGTTACATGTCATACAACCAATGAATCAAAAAATTTTAAGAAATAAGGAAGGATATCGTTTAGTGAAATAAATTTGACATACTATAGAACATCTTCCTCGCTAACTGCCTTAATCAGCGTCGTCTGTGTCAGTATAGTTATCCAAAATACATATACCAACTACGCCTCTGACATCATTAGGTGACGATTAACTAGTCTGCGGTTCAACATATTAATGCAAATTTCGGCTTAATTTTATTCCAAACCAAATATAACCTCAAACTACAGCACTTTCAAGCTATGAGTCAGAGAACGTTTATAGCATGCCTCGTTGATGGGGGAGTTAAACGATCGATCGCGAAATCTCGCCAACTGTCATAAGTCATAAATCATTCGGCCGCAATATGAGCACTTATGCCTCAGAGATATACAATCTCCATTCAACTGTAAACAAATGTAGATCACGCGAGCGAGTGTGCGCTCATAAACCGGTACCGGCGTTGCGCTATTTATGCACCAAGTGTAAGAGCGCATGCATACGAGGGTGCCTGCGGTGCGGGTGATGAATATGTAAATGCGCGCAATTTACCGTTTGGCTGCTGCCACCGCCATCTTTTTAATGCCAAGGTGAGGTGCACACAGCTGAGATTGAGACTGCGTCTGAGACGGCTGCTCAGCTGAGTTTGGCGCTTGACATGCGGCAAGGTAATCGATCATGACGATCGTCGGTTAAGTGATACAGAAACAATAGCAATGTTCGCAAATAACTACAACAACTGCAGAAATTGCGAATAAAATGCGAAAATCACTGAAAATTGTGCTGAGCATGCGCACCGATGGCGTCACTGTTGAGGTGGAGCGATTTGTAATTGAAATAAAATTAAATTTGAATACAACGCGGGCCAACGAAGCGCGAATGTGAACGTGAATATTATACAAACACGTAAAAAACGAAAGCCAAAAACGAAACAATAATAGACAAAATCAAAGATTTAACAAGCAGTTAGCCCAGCAGTCGGCTGGTGATTAATCAATCAGCACTCGAACGCGTTTGCATTCACCGTAATAATAATGCGTTGCCATCAAGGCATAAATAAATAATATTTTCGAGTTTGTGTTGTTTGAGGTTTCGGGATTTGAAAGTTTAAATTTCGGGATCCCGAAATATTCGAATTAGTTGCGGAAAAGCGGAAAAAATACGTTGCCATTCAAGTAATACAAAAAAAGGACAGTATATTCTGCGTTGTATGTGATTTCGGAATTTGAAAAATTTAATATTCGGGATCCCGAAACAATTGAATTAATTTCGGAAATAATAAGTAGGTATTAAATCATAAAACAGCAGTGATTTTTGTGTAATTCGGAATTTCGATGTTAAAAACTTAATTTTAGGGATCCCGAAATATTTTATGTTACTTAAAATGGCAATAATACATACAATTTTTGGCAGTAGATCATGAAAGAATAAAGTATTTTTTGAAGTTCGGGCTTTTTATATGCATTTAATTTTCAGGATCTCAAAATATTTGAATTATGTAGTTCTGAAAAGGTATTGATTTAGTTGCAGTTTGCTCGAAAATCCTGAAGTTGAGTTCCGAAATTACGGGATTCCGATACTAATCTACTTAACAGCCTCAAAACACTCGAAACACAAATCCCGAAACTTGAGTCCCGAAATAACGGGATCCCGATACTGAAATGCTTAATAGCGGCAAAATAAATATTGTTCATATATCTACTTACCTACATATACATATTTATGAGTGTAACCCTATCTCCCGCAAAGAAACTGCAATTTGCCTATGCAAAGGTACACTCATGTACATATGTATGTATGCACATACATATGTATGTACACATGAAGTATGCAAATATATGCAACAAATATGCATAAACAAAAATAAAATTGCGCCAAGCGCATGCATGTGTGAGTTGGCGTGCAGTGGGAGTTGACCGTGATCGCTTGTCTGCGGTGGCTTATGGGTGCGTTTGCGGCAGGGCCAGCCGCCGAATGCAACGAATCACCGGCGCGTGTTGTTGCTGTTGCTGTTGTATAAGAACAGGCTATTGCTGGCGCGATCACTTAAGAATTTCACTCGTTTCTTTTTATTAGCACCTTAGCACACCTGCAACACGCAACGGCGTAGTGGCAGCGTAACCGGTCATCAGCCGCTCACCGCATGCTTGGCATTGCAACCATTGTTGTTGTGGTTGTTGTTGCTATTAATGCAATTTTTATTGGCAACATGCAACTCACAAGTCGTCCACGTGTGGTATGATATGAACGGTGGTTGTTGCTGCTGCTTGTAATTGAAGTCAAATGAGCGCGCCAACATTCGCTTGGCACTTGTGTACAAACCGTGATATACATATGCACGTATTTACGCTGTATATATTTATTCTACACTTCACAGCTGCACGATGCACTTAAGCGCTTAAGTTGCTCTTGTTGTTGCATTTACGGCTACGGCATTTTATTGCTTCGACATCATTGTTTTCGGCCAAGTGTTTCATATGTTATTGCTGCCGTGATTGGCGCGCTTCTTCCTTAAATGGGTTGCCGCTGTCGTTGGCGGCGACTGCGACGTCAGTAACGGCATTGGCGTCGCCATTGCATACTTATGGACGTACCAAAAATGGCGCTGAACTGGAATTTGCTTTTAAGTCGCGCTGGTATGCGGTCCAGTGATTGCCGATCACAGATCAATTGAACATCTGGTGCGTGATTTTCAACGGACGGTGAATATGATATGGACTAGTATGTGTGCTCATATGTATGTATATAGTACATATAAATATGTAAATATTACACAGTCGACATTGGTTATAATATTATTTTAGTTTTAAAGAATAACAGTTCGGAGAAAGTAGAGTGGCAACCGTTTTTGTAATTGTTTTGGATTAAGACCTTCTGAAAAATTTCAGTGAGGATGGTCTGTACCGACCGGAACAAATGGAAATCAGAAGGGACATTGTCTGTGCTATAAGACGAGCGAGGCTAAACTCCCCAGCCCCTGTTTTTAAAATTGTTTTTAACTGGTCTTGCAGCAAGAAGTCGAACTTTGTCATGGTGAAAGAGTATGGCCTCGTGCCTAGTCGTAAATTTAACCATCGCTTGTTTCCATTCGATGTGTTGTTTACGGCTGCGTTCCCTATTGGTAATGTTTTCACCTGATTTTAGAAGCTTATACTACAGAATGCTCTTCTGATCTTACCGAATACTGCGCAGTATCTTGGTTGGCATCATGGATTTTGGGCTTTGTCGTTGATTTGGTTGGTTTGCTAAGTTTAGCATATAATTTTTTTCTTTTGTGGTTGTTGTAATAGTTGCATTTTCATCACCAGTCACAATAAGAAGCAAAAACATCTTAATTTTTTGGAGTTCAAGCAGCATTTCTGACTTGCAAATGGCCAATCCTTGGCTACAAATCATTTGCTTCCTGATTTACTTGCTTTTGAATGTATCCAACTGATTTTAAAATGGCTGCTCGAGTGACCCCCAAAGATTTTGTGAGCTCTTCTTTCATTTGACAATAATCTTCGTCGAGTAGTGCTTCCTGTTCCACATTTTTTAACTCGTATCTTCAAAGTCTCCCAAAACGTATTTCGTTTGACGAGCCAAATTCGTTACTTTTAAATGGTTTAAATGAGTTAGCTTGAGCATGTTCACCACGTGGTCAAGTTAATATAGTATACCACGATATTCAGGGTATAATTAAAATAAAATCTCCACTCGAAGAAAATTATCGTAGCTAAAGAGTCTACCAACAAGAACGATAAGATGTTAACAAGAATTAAAAAACTCAAGTTCAGTCAAAATGGGTTCTGTGCAGATAATTTTGTGCCATGTATGAAATGGATTTTGAATAAAATGTCGGCCAAGTGGGTGCAAGAGCTCCGTTTGCAAATTTTCACCCGTTTACGGCAATTTTCGATGATCCAGTGCAGCATTTTGGCTATAGTCCTCTAAATGTTGGCTTCGAGTTCCTCGAGAGTTGCTGGTAGATTGGCGTGAACCTTTGATTAGCATTGATGTAGGATGATGATGGGAATACTGACTGTTCACTGTATGGTGGCGACACATGCCCGAAAAATGGGACTGACAGATCGAGAAGACTGCAGGAAATGCCTAGAGCATTACACCAGGGAAACAATGAAGCATCTCTTGTGCACTTGTCCCGCATTGGCAAGACTACGCTGTAAGCATCTGGGGTCTCCACAGCGTGATACACTGGAGGAGTTATCGACAGCGAGGCCGCAGATTTTGTTAAAATTCGCGTCTAGCGCAGGCATTCTAAACGATGACTCTTGGACTTAGCAATTGAACTACATCTGATATCGCAAAGGACCAAACTGGTCTATGCGTGGCTTATTCGCCTACCAGATTAACCTGACCTAACCTAACCTGATTAAAATTAATCCCGAGAAAATAATCTAGAGGCGTTAAATCGTATGATCTTGACGGCCATTTGAATGCGTTTTTTATTGAAATTAACGAGTCGCCAAACTTTGCACGCAATGTAACCATGTTTAGTCGGGGAGCATAATGCGGACCACAGTCTCGCTGGCAGTAGAGATCGTCATTGTCAATTTCATCAAATTGCGGGCAAAAATTCGGTCAACATTATGTTATAATGCTTGATATTGGTGGTTACAGAATTTTCTGTTCTATTTCAAAGGAAATAAGGCCCCATGATACAGCCATACCAGAACCCGAAACAAACGATAAATTTTAGAGACTGCAATTGAGCTTTCTGAACCACAAGATGATTTGACTCACCCCAATAGTGACAATTTTGTTTATGACAAAGTCATTAAGCCAGAAATGTGGCTCATTTGAGAAGATAATTTTTCGATGAACGTTTTTTCCACAATTTTTTGAGAACATGAATTTGCCTAATAATCTTATACAATTTCCAAGCGCTGTACCAAAATAAGACGTGACAGGATGAAATGGCAAATCTTACTGAATATACTGACAAAATTTGACACAAAATTGTAAACAAACATGACAGCCACGAGCTGTCAAAATCACGTTAAACTTTCCGGTACACACGGCAGTTTCTGGTTAGCCGAAGTTAACATTTTTTATTGTTCTAACTACTTATGAAAGAAAAGATCCGTTTTAATACTTTAATAAAATTTAATACACATACATATATACACTAATGCATACATATATTAAACACCATTAATTGTAAATTAACGGCAAGCTCATGAAACTCACAAGATTGGAGAGTTACGAACTAATTTGTACCACACTCCGCGTAGCCAAACAAACTGTATGCTGTAAGGGGGGAAAATAGAAATAAATAAAAAAAACAAATTAAATACTATAGTATGGCAACACTTACTCTCTCCAGAGCGACAAATATGCGCGTCCAAAGCGCAACTATTCGAAAAGGTGCGTCTGACACCGTTATATTCAGCACAAACGGGGCTATAAATCTCTATGCAGGCGTCAACACACATTTCCTGACACTCTTCTTTGGTGACTTCTCGCAACTCTGTGGAAGACGAAATAATTAAATATACGTTGCTTTAAAGACCGCTCTAACCTTCTCGTCTACTATTTAGACGCTGACAATTTTCATTTTTCAAATGACAGCCGTTTCTCCACACAAAACATTTGCTGCCATCCGTGGACCAGACGACTTCTTCAACATCTGCACATCTGTATGCTATCGGACAGGGTCTCTCGGTTGCGGCGGCTAAAATACAACCGACCAACAATAGCGTTAGTCCACAATTAAGGACAAATTCTTCGAAGCCACGTTTGCACATTTTTAAGGAAAATTATTATTTTTTTTCAATTCTATTTTCTTTTTTAATTTATAGGCAAGTCTGCTCTTGCCGGCTAGCGTTCTGTTTCTGTTGTGCCTTTTAGTTTTCGTTGACACTGTTATTATTTGCTTTCATCATTCGCAATTATCTGTATTTAAAATTTATTATTGTATTATTGTTTTTGTATTTATAACGCACACCTGTTTGTGGAAAAACCAAAGCACAGAGGGGCCGACAAAGTTTGCAGCTGAATGTGCAAGCGTTTTCAAGTCTAATTAGCAGAAGTGCTAAACTCTTTTTGAGAAATAGTTCTTCTCCTGGAAAAAAAGTTTGTTAACAGTTTTTTTAAAAGGAACTTTTAATTGATCAGTTCGAAGTTTTATCGACAAGATTACTGTAAAGCTTACTTATTTCCCTTGTGTGACACTAACATATGCAGCATTTAAATTTACATAAACTACATTCACGACTTATGTGATTTTGTAGAACTTTTGTAGAACTTTTGTAGATTAATTTTCATATGAAATTTAAAAAATCACCGGCACAATCAGCAATTTTTTATTAATTTAAAGTATTTGTTGTAACCGAATAACAATGAAGATACGCGATATTTACGTGGATACCCTTATATTATTTGTATTTAACAGATGTTCATAATCATACAAAGAAGAATACAATACTCTGATAAATATGTACTCGTATAGAAGTTTCTACAGTACGCCCTCGGAAAAATTAACTCAAAATGTAAAAATTCAGATGGTTGCGATGAGGCTAGTCACCTAAAAGACTTCAATTTTTGGTAATTAAAAAATAATTTAAAATTTTCTAAAGAAAAAATATTTCGCCGTAAAGGTTTTTATTCGAAATTTAAATTAAGAAGCATTACTATTTTTGACCACAGTAGTACATCGATTGTTTTAAAATTTTCAGGGTATATTTCTACATGTTTTAAGAATGCACAGTTTGAAAAAAAGTTAAACATTTTTTGAGCTATACCAGATCTCTAAGGACGATAAAAAAAAGTTCTCCACTGGTGCATTATGATCAGAGCAGAAAATTCTAAAATGGTTGTTTGGAGAAAAACATGTCTAAAGATGAACTGGTGGACAGGATTGAACTGAGCGACTATCCTTAGGGGGGAGCCAGCTTTAGAAGTTTAAAAAAAAGGATTATTGTTTTTTTTGCTTAAATCTCTTTAAAAAATATCTAAGAATATGTCCCCAAAGTTATAAATGGAAATTCGAAATATTTTCGTAGCTAGAAGGAAAATAGTGACCGAGCGTCTAGTAGATATATTAGCGATTGAGCAGAAAGCGAAAATTTTGACGGGTGATTTCTCGTTTTTTAATTTGTACGATTTTACTGAATTAGCGGGCAAGATAGAAAAAAAGTAAACGTCCTATCGAAACGAATCAAAATGCGTTGTATTTGGAATTAAATTGTATTCTAGGTGAACCTAAAATACCTTAAGAAATTTAACATTAATCCGGTTTTTAAACGATTTAAAATAATTTTTTTTTTAATTCATTTTTTTTTTAATCTGCAAAAAATTGTTGAATTTTTCACTTTTTGTTGAATTTCCTTGGTTTACCTAGGAATTACACTATTGAAAATTAAAAATTTCTTTTGTTTTTTTGTTTCAGATGAAAACTGCGACCTGCATCTTGCCCGCCACACAGAAATTGCACACTTGAGGCGCCTCCGTAAATTTCTTCAAACATGAAGAATATGTAATGTATAATAATAAAAAAATTTGAGAAGACTCTTCAAACATATAAAAATAAATCCTAAAAGTTTCATTTCACTCAGAAATTTCTTTCCTTTCCAAAAAAATCCTTGAAAATATAGATTTTTTGAAGCCTCCCCTTATATGGCTATAGCTCAGAAACTATTTGAGCTATCGACTTTCATGTCTAGTATACTATTTTTAAAAGTATAAACTATCGAAATATGAAAAATATCGGGTTTTTCAAATTTTCACATTACTCGTAGGTGTGCCCTTTAAGATAATGTGGATCTGGCAAATGGTTTGGAAGATATGATTGTTATTGTAAGCATTTTTAGACTCAGTGTAACCGTTTTCTGAAATTCAAACGCGAAATCTGTTTTTAGAGTCGCTGAGGAAAAATTCTCCATAACGTCTAAACTAATCGATTTGAAATTTTCTCACAACTTAGATATATTTATCTGGTATTGATAGAAACAATATCATTTTTTATTAAAAAAGACCTAACCGCCAGTGTTTGAGATCCTTCTGGAGATCGGCTTCGGAATTAAGGGAGTCCAACATCTTTACAAATGGCCGATTATTAAACTACAAAAAATTTTTTAAATGTACCCAATTTTAGTCATTTATTATATTAAAAGTCTCTTTGAACAATAAATTATATAAAAAAGTTTAATGTAATTTTTTTGATATAAGCCATAAGATTAATTGAGATTCTTGCAATAACTGTGAAAAGTTTTAGTCTAAGAACTAAGAGTGCCATCCATTTCTCTTTATTCTGTTTTCAGATCGTTCTTTGAGAGCATTTAAATTTTAATTGCTAGTCTTGATCTTGAAATAGGAGTGATCTAAATTAACCTAACTTCATTGCAATGTGTGAAATGTACAACAGATTAATTGAAATTGTGTTGCTCTAGATAGGAATCCGTAGGCGGTTTTAATGCCTAATGATCTCGATCTGGTTCATTTATGATCACTGCAAAATTTTGAGGTTTTGTCTCAAAGTTCAGCATGCCATACCCATTTTACAAAAATTTTACGAGTGTAAGAACTGACAAGAACAACAATAAACGTTTAATTCGGTTACCCCGAAGCTGTAATACCCTTCACGCATAGAACAATTCTATACCTTTCACACATAAAAAAAATCCATACACGGACTTAATTTTGATCCATCAATCTATAAGGCTGCCACATGCTTTGGTGGTCCGATAAGGAGGGTTCCGAAAAATAAGCAGCTTTTTGGAAAAAAAAGGAATTGTACAAGAT
This sequence comes from Bactrocera zonata, assembly GCA_037783105.1. Lineage (NCBI taxonomy): Eukaryota > Metazoa > Arthropoda > Insecta > Diptera > Tephritidae > Bactrocera > Bactrocera zonata. The sequence continues at coordinate 292,798 of JBAWJQ010001790.1, read as the reverse complement.
TTCAGATCGACGTCACAAAAATTGAGGGGCTACATACCCCGTTCTGGGTATAGAAATATTTACATTCATATATATTTATGGGCATATATCCACACTATATAGCTACACATTTGCTCCACTTACGCGTACATTTCATTAGCGTCGAAGACATGCGTCTGCTTTTTTCTTTACCAGTTCACACATCGCATGATCAGTAAAGCGCTCAAGTACCCAACCATTGAACTGCTTGAGCAATGCGGTGCTCTACCGCTCAGCCACTTTGCCACTTTGCCACTCAGGCACCCAAAGCAGCCAGTTGGCAGTTGCGAGTTGCGAGTTGCCAGCTGGCATCATTTAACATTTACCAAACGAACTTTCCAATTTCGTTTCAACACCCCAAGTGGAGTGAATGGAGTGTTTAAATATTTCGACAAACAATTCAGCTGCACTGAAGTGTGATAATTAACCCATTTACACTGTGCAACAAAATGCGCGCACCATTGACTGTGAAAACAAATATGTGTGTCTGTCTGCTTGCATTTGTGTGTATGTGTGTGTTTGTGTCTGTGCACTGCTTTGGCGCACTGGAGGCTGGAAATCTGAATATAGATAAATAAAGGCGAAAAAACGAGAGCAAAACAATGGCAGCATTAAATTGTTTTATTTAAGGCAATCATGCTAACAATTAAGGTCACTTGGCTTGGTCAAAAAGCTGTTGAAAAGGTTTCACCGCTCACCGCCAAGGAACTTTCACAAATCTGTCACAATCCATTTGCGCTCGTGCAGCCTTCATTTAATGGGTGTGTATGTGTGGTGCGCGCATTCGTTGTGACATTCTTAATTGAAATTGAATGGAACGAATGGACAGTGGCAAGGTACACGCGAGGTACACATGTTTATATATATCTACTTATATATATATATATGTACTTATATATAATATGCCATGACATATAATTACATAAATATAGCTTTAGCACGCCTCAATTATATTGAGATTTTGTGATATGTAAAAATATTTTTGAATTCAGGGAATTGACTTACATTTTTTTTTTTTAAATTGAGAAAAATCAAGATCTTAAGCTTCTCTCGTCCACTACTATCTATCTATTTGAAGGATGAATGACTAATACTAACACATTTAAATAGTCCAATTACACTGTAATGCGTCAAGGTCAAAAGTGATTTTCAGTCATGCCAATATCATCCTACAGTTAGTCTTTCTATGGTACCTCCCTTCGGTAAATTCTAAATAAGCCATCGAAGAATTGTAAAACCTTGAGATCCCGAAATCAGAACTAACTCTGTAACTAAGTTCAAGTATACTCGTTTTCAAAAAATTCGCTATAGATCTTGTTGTAGCCACCATTGTTGTGAGAGAAATAAGCAGTTACAAAAAATCTTGCAAATTTTTCATTAATACTTTTCAAGAACTACCTTCCGACCTTACGGATCTTTCGAAGTGGTTACTGAGAGAATGGCAGCCCTCATTAGGATTCAGCTATCAAATATAATAGTCTATTCGTTTGCAACAGAATTTGCTTTTTCTAGGTGCCGGGTTACAAGGAGGTAATGCATGCAGACTCAAGAAACACCTATCTAACAAAGGTTTAGTCTTTTGCGTACAGTGCCGGTTTAGACTTGAAGTCGGAAGATTCCGAGCACTTGCTCCCGGATTGAGCAGCTATCTGTAGACACAGGGACAATATACTGAATCCATTTATTCGAAGAGGATGCACGTTGAGTCAATAGTATTTAGCAGGATCCTAGTATTCTTCAGACTGCTGATCCTATGGGAGGGCAAGACTTCAATTTATTCTAAGCTAACGGTTTCGACTATTCTCTTGCGAGCTAATGATAGCAATATGTCGGTGATGGTCAGATTCAGGGGATATAGTGCTTCGTTGATAATTTGCATTTGGAACATTTTGAGATAACGCAATAAACCAAAACGTTCATTAACGAGTTTTTTCATATTGATGTCTTGTGAACCGGAAAGTAATAGGGCTGATTTTTTTCCGTCGCGACTGTACTTCGAAGTGTGCGCCTACCGACTGTATTTGGTAGAGGGCGTTCTTAGCTAACAAACGAGCGGCTGGTCAGTTGGCTTCGAGGACCTGGGTACCACGGCCGGCATCTCAACGCTTCCGCAGCCGCCCCATAGCCCATATGTGGCCCCCGGACTTTTTTGTTTCTTTCCTCAAAAGGCCGATGAAAGGCAAGCATTTTGAGACCGACAGAGGGGACCTAAGCAGCATGTCCCTCGGCTCTCAAGACTATTCCGGAGAATACCTTCCATGACGGCTTCAAAGCATGGAATTCGCGCTGGCAGCGTTCCATCGGGGCAAAAGGAGCTTATTTTGAAAGTTTTTAAAGAATTGTAACGATTGGTTCAATAAATTTTTTAAATCGACTGAGTCCTATTACTTTCCGGACAAACCCTATAGAGACAAGTTCAGTCTCTCTCCTTTGATGCCAAGAGTAATATGAGACGAAAAACGAAGTGGTGAGATTTCCATAAGTGCCATCCGTCGGGCTACCGAACCAGTACAGTTAACACGGAAGTTATTGAAAGCGATATACGGCACAATAAAATTTCCGAAAAGTCTGACAGACATGGCGGATCGCCAAGATCATGTACTAGAAAGTTGAAGATAAAACGCACGCTTTTTACCCACACGATCTCGAGAGGACTACAGGATGGTCGTTGATCTAATGACAGGTCACAACTTATGGGCATCGCATGCGAGCCGGATGGACATTAGTAAGGACGATGCATGCAGAAAGTGTAGGAAGTAGGCATGAGAGAGACGCTGGAACACCTCTTATACTTAAGTACAGCGGCGTAGAACTCGGCTTAGATGTCTAGGAGCTTCGCAGTTCAAGGGACTAGGTGAAATATCAAGGCTAGGAAACAAGACGCTCTTAAAGTTGGCAAAAAGTGCTGACGTCTTTAATGAAGTATATTTCAGCTCATAATAAACTGAATCTCCATTTGGTATTACTAGTACTTGGTCTAGGTCTATGTATGACGTGACTGCCGGCCAGTATAACCTAACCTAAACTAATTTGTGAAATATTCACAATAGACTCGGTTCAAAAAGAGGCGCCACAACAACTTTTTCAAATGAACTTTTGTAAGGTTTATGCGGCTAAAAGAAAAACAACTTCAATTTTTCTTTTTCTTCTTTATTGGCGTAGACACCGCTCACTACTCAATTGTTTGCAGAAAATATTCAAAACATGATGCTTTTGCATTATATACTATACCTTCCATAATTTATAACCACAACGCAGGAGCTTCTTCAGCCACAATGTGGTCGACTCAATTAAAATTAATAAAGCATTGTTGGCGACAGTTTAAAAGTGAAGAGAATGAACAAAACACCGCAGCCTGCAACTTGCAATTGATTGTTCGCCTTTGAGGCAGCAACGAAGACGGCAACTTGTGGGTGACATGATGTTGCGCAAATTGGCTTCACGTTCAACGCGGCCACTGATGCTGCGACTACTACAATAACAATAACAAGCGATTTTGTGCGATTGCGCGAAGCAAGACAATTACAGCGACAGCTTGTTGACAGCGTAATGGCGAGCGTGTGATGGCTGCCAGCTGATATGAGACGACGGTAACGAACGCCGCCAGTCAGCGGCTGCAGCTGGAGCTTGCGCCTGGGCTGAGCGCGCGTAGTGAAGAAGCTGCAACCGTACGCTAACGGTAGCTTGCAGCAGATTTGTGCTGAGAAGTCGCAAGCACACGTGTGCCAGCAGCTGCCGTGGCACAAAAAAAACAGCTATCGCAAAAAAGGGATTTTATGCCAAAACCACAGCGCTTTCTGGGCTTTCAATGAAACTTTTCTAATGTTGCGCCAGCAAGGGTTGCATGCGGGCGCGCTCAGCGCTTGGCTCTCACGTTGCGCGTTCGCAATGAGGCTATTATAACTTTCTGTATATATACAAGTATATATATGTACATATACCTAGATATATATCACAGCAGTTTGTCGTCTGCCTTGTTTTATGTCACCATTGTTTTTTATGCTTCGCTTATTGCATGCAAGTTGCAGGGCAAAAGCAAAAAATAGAAAAAATAACGTCTGCAATTTATTTGTGCGCGCATTTGCGAAATTTCCCACGTTCCGTTTTGTTGCTGCTCAGCTGTCACACAGCGCGGCGCCTAGCATTTTTGCGTACTTTCCACAGCCAACCGCCCCTCAGCAGGCAATAACACGCCGTTGCACACACGCGCATACACACACTCACATACGCTCCCTTTCACTTTGGAAAAGTCAACGCCAATGTCCTTTGATCGCGTCTGCCTTGTTGAACTCTTCGCGCTCAGCTGCAGTTGCAAGTCGTTGCCTACTTTGCAGCGCCGTACGCGCTGTTGGCCACTCGTCGATCGCCCCGAAGTTGCCACAATTAAGGGTTGTGATTAATGATCGCTCATATCAATATTTGTCCTCAGCGTCAGCGCTGTCACCGCCGTCGTCAACTGCGTCGTTGTTGTTGTCGCCTTTGGTGGCGCTGAAATTTCCCTCAATTTTCTTAAACGCTTACACAACAATCACGCGCACAGCTGTTAATAACACACTCGTTTTCAACTTCTTGTTTCGTATTTTTTCGCTTTTCTTATTGTTGTTGTGGCGGCCGTCTATCGGCATGTCAACTGGGGTAAATATTTGCATTGTTCCGGTGCGTCTCGGCCTTTTGGTACCACAATTCATCGTTTGTAATTTTATTTTAATAATCCTCATGTGTTGTTGTAGTTATTATTATTGTTGTTGCAGTTTTTATTGTTGTTGTTGTAGTTAATGTTGTTGTTGTTGTTGTTGTTGCCGCTGTCACTGTGGCGTCTGTGTGAATGATTTCTTAAGTGGCATTGCCGCCTCTCGAGCTGCAAAGTCACACAAATCGTTGCATTGCTGGAGTTCACGAGCTCCGGTGGTTGTGTTCGTGTTGGTGATGAGGTTCGACGGGGTGTATGTAATATGCGCAGCCTTGCGGTTATTAATATTTCCTTCTTATTTTGTATAATTTTTTCATTTAAGCGTTTGTATATATGTCGATTTCTTAGCTGATTGCTCTTAATTGAGATTTCGTTTGCGCTCGTACAGCTGGAGCCGAATTAGTTACGTTGGACAGAATGCGCGTTGTTGAGATTTAATCAGACGGAAGTGCATTTATGAGTGAACGTCATGAGATTTGAGAAATTCCCACATATTATATGGGATTGTGTTGTTGTAATATATTAATATGGTCACAAATGTAGAATTAAATATCAGCAATCAATCAGTTCTGGTAGCCGGGTAAGGGACGGCCCGATCGAAGCAGATTTTATGGTTTACAATATATTTTTGTTATGACATAGATTTTTGTCTTGTTGGATATTTATTTTGGACTGATTTCCGAGGTAATGGGGTCCATAAGTCGTTTGGAACGAACTAAAGACTTCTAGAACTCGATTTTATTGCATAACTTCGAGGCTTCTCAAATACCTGAACTAGTCAGGCATCTGATCAAACTTTGTTAAATTACATTGCTGTAACTAGAATCTCCCTGGATCTCTGAATTCCTTCCTTCCCTTTTTAATAATAAATTATCTTACAATACTCTTAACAGTCATTATTTTAAAACCCTCTTCGTTAATATCAAAACTCTTACCTTCAAGTTACTGGTTTTATTTTAGAAACAGAAATTGTTCCACTTTTGCGTTTAAGTAACTACAAATATTGCTCCAAAGCTCGAACCATTTCGAAGGAACCATTTTTACTTATCGAACTCGTTCTCAATTTGAGAAAACTTATGCTTTCCTTTCCAATATCTTGACCTTATTAATGAATAGGATTGCTTTGATTAAAGTTTATCTTGAAAAAATTATTTAGCGAAATCCCAAAGTATTCACAAAATCCGGAGAGTCTGTGGTTCCTCCAGCGATACAGTGGGCGTTTGTCGCTATTCAATTATCAATTCAATGCATAAGCCACTCCCAAATGAGTCAGCAACGGATAAGATCCCAGTGAGCTAACGGTAACGTTCATAGACTTCGAGGTAGTCTACTGTTATTATATATTGGGTCATCAAAGGCGGTTCCTTCCTACTAAACCTTCGACTCCGAATAAGAGTTAATTTCAATATGGATCTAAACGGCCAGGTGGGAAAGCCACCCAGGAGAACCGAGTACCAAGAAATCTCCTTGCTTCGGCAGCCTGCAAAACGGGCTTGGAGGATCAGGATATTATGATGAAAAAACTGTCGCAACACAAATATTACTGCTTGGTTTTAGAGCAGTCCCTTTTAGGAAAGTGGGGTATGCTTGCCATGTCACTGAAATATCAAAGCGTAAGTTGAAGTTTTTTGAAGTGTCACATATGTATTTGATCTGAGATCGAAGTTAGCGTGTCAATTTTTCATATAAGCCTTCTGTAATAAGGCGCATTTTAAGGTACTTAGCAAGTTCCCATTTCTAAAAAATACTACCGATTTTCAAATAAAATTTCGATCCCCTGCATTGCGCTCCCTTCCAAGGATGGGGCGGACAGGGACACATAGAGAAGTATTTATTCGGATGGGTCCAAACTAGATAATCGACGGGGCTTTGGAGTCTTTTCAGCAAAATTAGAATCCAGAATCGCCTTCCGATTACCAGATCACTGCATGGTCTTCCAAGCGCAGATCACAGCAATTAAGGTAGGAGTCTGCTAACTTATACCTTTTTTCATGACTTCTTTGGAGGTTGGCTTTTTATAGGAGAATAATAATGAATTATCTTGAGTATTTAGGGTGTTTTTATTTACATATTAAAAATATATAAAGAAAAAATGTATTTGAAAAAAATTAATACTTTATTACTATTATTATTGTCACTCGTAGTTGGAACCTCAAAAAAATGGACGTGGGTGGCCCGAGTGATTTTGGCTCTTGATGTTATCTGAAATCAAATATTCTTGTTTATTCTTAATCTATCGACATGTCATTCTGGTCGGAACTACTGAAGTTAAATTTCAAGGGTAAATAACAAAGTGGCAGACTTTGAAAAAAAGTCCTTCTATTTCAGCAAAGAATAGGGTCTTAAAATAAAAAGTTAGGGGTGCAAAAAATTTTCGTTAGTTCCGACGAGAACTATAGGTGTGTAGAATAACCTGTTAAACTTTGAAGCAATTGGTTCAGTAGAAAAAAAGTTAGGACCCGGGCCGAACAGAAAAACAAAGTGTTGAGAAAAAAGCATTTAAAGTTCAACAACTCCCAGAGAGAGGACTCCGAGGCACTCTGGGAAACTCGTCATTACTCCCGAAATATTTCGAACTTTTGTCTGAAATTTTCACAGTATATTCTCAAGACATTGCATTTTCAAATTAAGCAAAAAAATACTTTTCGATTTTTTGAGCCCAAGTTACCAGACTACTATCTTAAAGAAAGCCTTCTTGTGCTGATAAAGTGGAAATATACCCGTATACACAGATAAAAAAGGGGCTAAGTAGAACAATAGAAGACTATCTCACATATTCTATGGGAATCTAAGGCTTTGTATAAGAAAATAATCGCAACTAACGGCCGAGGGTTTCTTGACGAAGTTGCACATAAAAAACTTTTTGTATTGATGTACCTTTTGAGAGGTACATTTCCGAGAACACGTAATAGAGTGAGGGTGTTTTAATTCCTGTGGTTTCAGAATGAGTCTCCATCACCAGGTGCGTCGTCAGACGTTCGCCCTACCGGCAGAGAAGAAAAACTTGGTGGCCCACTAAAGGCGTAACGTGATTGGTGAAGCTGTATCGATATTGATCATATATTGTAATTATAGCAATTAAGCAGATTATCAAGCTGTGTACATTTGATGCTGATTAGAAATACATACTAATTCAATAGTCCCACGCCAAGCTGACCCCTGGTTGAAATGATAAAAACTTCAACAAACAAAAGTTCCCACCATTAACTGCATCGTGGTCTTATTTCAAATATATTTCAAAGCAGACCAATACATCAACGCCAACAAGGCCCTCCGGCTACAATTGTATAATTAAAAATTAAAATTCAAGATTACAGCGACCACTCAATTGGCAATTTTAACAAAGTAATTGAAAGCGTCGGCTGGCAAAGCCACCAAGTGGCAACAACGATTACAACAACTGCGATCGGACAGTTCAACTAATTGCCAAATGTTGCCGCATGTCACGTTGCAATAACAAATCTGTCAAATTTTTCAATAATTCAATTTCGCAGCGCAGCGCACACATACAAACACATAGCGCGGCATAGCATGGCATGGCACCGCATAGCGCACGGTTGAGCGGGTAAGCGCGCTTGGACTGTAGGTTGGCCGGTTGTCCAGCGGTGACGGGCCGCAGGCGCAACCAAATCAACAGCGAGTAAAACAAACTGACTGCGAAGACAGACACGCACACATACATATACATACACAATCAAAGACAGTAACCACGAAAGAGTATCGCACTTGAGAATATTTCGGAATGACCAACGGACTGGCGCACAAGAATAAGGAATAGTTTATTGCATGCGCAATGTGGCTACGCGCATAATCGAACCAATCGATCAAATTGCGGCGACCGAGAGTGTGAGCCCCGCGGCAAACGGCAGATTAACACGCAACGAATTGTAATGTGGCGAGCGGACAAGCAAGCGTGCGCGCTGCTAAGCGCTTTGTACAGGTGGGTTGACAGGGTGTGGCAGCGGGGACACAAAGCAACATACATACATCCACTCATATATGTTCGTATGTATATGAGCAAGCGCGCATGTGTGAGTTATTTGTCAATGTGTATGTGTGTATATGGGCGCTTGCGCTGGTAACGCCCGCTGCTGGAATTCAATTACCAAACGATCGATAACGGTACATCGGATCGAATTCACTGACTATGCGCTGGCAGGCGATCGCGCCGCCAACAGTCGTCGGCCGCTGTGCATACGCGCGCTCTCAAAACTATCGCAAATTTAAGCAATCATAAAAACATATTAAATCAATAATAGGAAAGGAGGTTTTCAAACGGCTGTTTGTCGTTTGCCACGACGCGCGCGGGCGCTCAATCGCATGTGAAACGCACAGGCGGTCACCAGCGGCGCGGCGCAAACGGTTGCATTGGCCTCGTAAGAAATACGCCGATTTTATTGTGCTCAGGCGGGTAATTGCCAAAGCTTCAGTTACAAGAAGTCTTAGCACAGCAAGCGTCTTACTGCCGCGTTCACCGCGTTCGCCTTTGCCCGGTCGTCTGTCCATCGCGCCACTCGCTTGGCGCGCGCGTTGTTGTGGGCGTTTTGTTTGGACTGCGCGTTGTTATTATTGTTACACGTATTGTTGCTCCGTTCTGCAAGTTGTGTTGTTGTTGTCATTATTGTTTTTGTTGTTGTTGTTATTATTTTTGTTGTTGTAGATGTTGAGTCGCGTGCGCTATTTTATTGTTGTCATTGTGGCCGCTGATTGCGGCAACTGCCGTCTGTCGGCCGTTGACTGCCTATTGCCGTAGACGTTAACAACAAGAAAACCAACAACAACAGAGCCAGCAAACAATAAAACTTATTTATGTCTGTTGCCATTTCGCCGGTAATTTTTGCTTTATTTGACAGTGTTTTGTATAAATTTTCGGTCATTTTGCTTGCCGATTAGATTTTTCATGCGCGCATTAACTTTATTGTTGCCACGTTACTTGTGGCCCAAACAGCTGCTTGTTGTTGTACACTCATATAAATGTAAGCTTTTTGTTGTTGTAGTTTGTGTATAAAATTTTCGTGATTTTTTTGCGGGGATTTTCGGTGCTTTGGCAATATGTTGCTTTCGTGCTTTTGTTGTTGTTGTTGTGCACACTAGCTCGCGAAAAGGTTTACGACCTGCTAATATGCAACTGCTGAGCGCCATGAGCCACTGTTGTTGCGCCGGCACTGTGATTTTTCTTCGTTAGTGCTTCGCTTGCTGTTGGTCTTTTTGTTGTGAATTTACGGCGTATTAGTTTCCTGTCTGCTTTTTGTTGTTGTTGGTGTTGCGTGCTTTACATATGTCATGTTTAGGTGACACTAGTATCTACAAAGCTTAAGCCCTCCGTTGGCGAGATATGATATTGGCTGGATTACGTTAAAAATATATATTTTACGGTTATTTCGGCAACATTTTGATATATTTAACAGAGTGGAGCTTTGAAAAGTGTCGAATAATTTGCAAAATCTTTATTTTATATTTTCTATGGTAGGATGCTGATATTAATGTTATCTGAAATTTATTGCCTACAGGAATCCATAGGAGAAGTTATAAAGAAATCCAAGAAGTTGTGCCTTCAGATTGGAAAAATATGCCTATCGTCTTGAAGTAGTCCTGACTAAAAAAATCGATTATCAATTCTGTAAACATATGCTTTCCCTGCAAGCCAATTGGGAGCCACTAAAAAGCTATCAATCATTTTTCTTTTGAAGAGTCCAGAAGGCAGCACCCGCAACATGGCAATCTCGGTCTGCTTCTGCTACCAATATTTTTTTTGTGTTTTAAATATTGTCAAAGCTAGAGAGTCTGTTTTCATAAGAAGGACAGTCCTTAATCATTGTAGACATTAGTTTTTAATTTGTTGGTTGCCGATATCGTTTTATAGTTAATATATCTCATACAAATAACTACATCGTAGCAATAAGCATTTTTCGAATATTTCCTGTAGGCAGCATAACCGTTAAATCAACGTACGAAAGGCATCAAAGAATAATTTTCTTGGTAGGAAGGATTTCTCATTCGACTTGTAAGGCTGAACTGGCTTCGGCGTTGATGCTCATTCTAGGAAAGATGCATTTTTATTGAACTTCGAATATCAGAGCGTGTCACATCATCTATACCTTACGGAGATGCCAATAGAAGGACCGTTACGCTTTACGTCGCTTCATAGGATTACGCCTGAGTGCTCGAATTGGCAATAGTAGACGAGTGAAATCATCAGATAACGAAGCTTTGTGTAAAATGAGTCGTTGAGGCTCTTTGACAATGTTTGCTATTTGATTCACTTTTGCACAAGAAACTACATTTTCGAGAAGTGTAGTACATATATGGAGAAAAACTAAACTACTCAGTTTCGAAATGATGTTCGCTTGGTGACGCTGAATATTGTAGTAGTAGAGCCATTTTAGATAACTTCATTTAAAGAAGACCCGGATCAAGATCTTAACCATCTTGGAGCAGAAGATCTTAACATCTCATTTGAATCGACCCAACACATTTTGGTTAAGATTTTGGGTATAATGTGTGTCAATGCTTGAAACGTACCAAAAGTTCTGAATCTTTTACAAAACCGAGGACGAGTATAGGTTGCAATAAAGTTGCTTGATAATGTAGTCAAAAACATTCATCAAATGCATCATAGCTGGTGTCGGGCATGACGAGATGTGGGTTTATGAAAGTGACGTTGGCGTTGAAAAAACTAGCAGAAAAACCCAAAACTCTCCGAAGGCCATTCCAGCCGAGGTTTAGAACAAGTGTATGGGGAATTGGCCTATTTTGAAGGCGATAATAAAGAAAGCTTTTTGATAGTCCAGGCCAAATTTGATTGGATGATATGACTTGTTGCGATGATGATATGAATAAGTAATTTTTGTTTAGTAGTGCTTCGAAGAGTATATCGACAGTTTAATGATTTTCTTGAAATTAAATTACAAAAAGAAAATCCTGAAGAGACTGGAGTTGGGCAAATGAATAAAGTCCACAAAAGGCTGTAAAACAATTTTGATCCAATAATGAATGAATATAGTTGGTTTATGTTAGGTTAGAGGACTGATTTAGAAAAATCGCTCGTGGTCTGCTATATGTAGTCTTTTATGAAGCAATATAAAAGAAGAACTCCTGTGTTCGAACCTTTAAATTAGTAAAATGTTTAGAAGCCAATACAAATTTGCACAGGCGCTTAATTGGCTTCCCGTCAGTCAAGTGTTTAAGTCTTGACCTCCCAAAGAAAGGTGAAGAATAAGGTGTTGAGTTGTTTCCAACTCATCTTTTTCCATACAGCTTCTGCAGATGGCGTCAGGCAAGATTCCCAACCTAACAGCATGGACGCCAATAGGACAAAGTCCTGTTAAAATCTCCACAACTACAGAGAGACTAGCCTTAGTGAGGATCTCTTGCTATCGATCTTGGGCCAAAAGACTTTTGAGACAGCACTGGCGGCCAACGGTACTTGATGGTGGTCCAGCGCTGGCCAAGCATCCACGAATCATCATGTATGTATGATTGATGAGGAGAAAATTTTCAGCATTTTGGTTAACGTGTTTTTCGTTGAACTAAGTTAATAGAAAGTACCGATTTTGTTGAACTAACTTCAGATGCTGACGTATTCTAATGGATAGTTACTTTTCCGGTATTCGTACAAACGTACTATATTCTTAGATGGTTTGAAGCTTTTTCTATCCTACAAAATTGTATTCCAATGTGAAGTAGAAATTATCAATGTAATGTGAACTTACGCTTCACCCCTTTACCTATCAATACAGAGTTGATAGGAAAAAGTGTTGGGAACCTCCGAATTCATCGAAATCCCTATATTGGGCTTTAGGTCTTATACCTTTACCACAACAAATGACCAAGTGAGCAAGACTTAGATCTATTTGACTACAGTTGAGAAGTCTACAACTGCACGCCAACGCACTCAGCATTAAAATTAATATTTTTTCCTTCGCGCCAAAATTCCAAGCGAACAAGTCATCAAACACTACGTCCGCCGTCCAAACAAGGCGGTGTGCTGCAGACCAAGTAAACACAAATCAATTTTTTAATTGATTTCCTATTAAATTGTCAAACGCACCCATTTAACGCGTTTACAACTGCGGAACACACAATCAACGGCTTGAGTCGAAAAAAGGAGAACAAACAACAAAAAACTCCTTGCAAAAATCAGTCAACCAACGACGGACGTTTGTCGCGTGGGTTGGCCAATAAAAACGGCCAACGAGCGCCGCGTGCACCGAGGTGGCAAGCTGGCAGCCGGCCGCTCAACGGTCAGCGAGACGGGCCAATCGGGTCGAACGGGTGCGGATTGGGTGAAACTGAAGCGAACGTCTGTGGCTGTGGAAACCCCCAGCAGTGCGTGATTTTGAACGCACCCACAAACACTGAAAGCGCAAAAACAAAAGAAACGAGCTAAAAAAACAACAAACACACAAAAAACGCCAATGTTTTTGCTGTTATCCAACAAAGCGAGTGTCTAAATGTTTCTATTATTGTAGCCGATCAGCGCAGGCGCCGCAACACAACTTACAGTTAAAGCTATAAAAAGCAGCAACAACAATAACAAAGTGGGTATGCAGTTACAACGGCGGAGATCGTGCTACAGCTGGAGTGTTTGCGCGCAGCGGGAGATTTCAAGCCTTCGAGTTGTTGGCTGCGTACACACCCACCAGCCAACTAACGCGTCAACACCAACAAACATCATTCGCAAATAGTAGTTGTTGTTGTACGCTCGGACGATTAGGCGGTAAGCCGACAAGGAAGCGATTTTCGTAGACAGCCAGCTGGCTGGACTAGCAAACTCGACGCTCCGGCCAATGGGTCGGTTAGGTGGCACACGGCGCAGGCGTTTAAGTCAAAATACTTCGACTTCGTATCGCCGCGATAAAAAATACGCTTAACATCAGTATTTGGTTTAAGCGCTTTTTTGCCATCACAACTAGCCAACTATTCGGTGAGTGAGGTATGTATTTAATTGGTCCATTTTGTACCCGTGTGCGCGAGTTGTACTTGGTAGTTATACTCTTGTTACTCTAACGGTGTTTAAGAAAGAATTAGAAAGCGAAGTGACTCCTTGATTTTTAGTTTAAATTTCCCGATATGTATCCGGATATTTTCGGTGAAGTACTGTCATTGCCCGCCCTAAAGTTGTTTCGAAAAAATTCTTAGTGCCTTACAATATAGTGGACCTCACTAGGAGCACAGAGGGATTCAGAGAGAACACAATAGAATGAGGGGATTTGGGCCTCCTAAAGGCCTAGGTGCGCCATCAGACAGCCACACTACCTAAAAATTTCGATGGTTCATTCAACCGGTCTTCTTGAAACCGATCGAGTCAGAACTCAATACAGTTAAAAATAATTAACTATGTACGACTCGAGCTAGTCGCTCTTTCAGTCTAAAACTTAATATCTTGAAGCTATCGCTTTGGCGAGGTTCCACAACTTCATAGCGACCAGTTTCACGTTATCGGAATTGTCCCGGTTTATTCCGGACAACAACTGGTAATTCGAAGATCCTACCTTGTTTGGATCGGCAAGTAGAAGCGGTTTCGTCCACGAAATAGAAGTTATATACCATTAAGGAGAGCTTTTGTTTGTGGCTCTGGCTTCGGAGCCTCATATTGAAGACTCCAAGAAAACATGGAAAACAACGCGTGGGATTTTCTTAAACTAGACTACTGTTTTTTGGTTTACAGTTTATGATGTGGAGGTGAATGACATGCGAATCCCTCTACTCTGTGGATTATTTAAAGTAATCTGCATATAGGCTGGTCTATTTTTGCAGGCGGGACATAGACTCCGGTTTGGTTTGCTATAACGAAAATTTGTATGAAGATCTGATTTCAAACGAACATCAGATTTTTGGTTCGCGGATCTACAGCGATCATCAGCAGTGCAACGATCTTTAACTACAAACTTTACGGATTCGAGTATCGGCGGTTGCTCTTCGATGTGTGGTCAGATCTTGCCTAAAGTGTTACAATTCATGCACATACAACTAGTTCTTAACTATTACTTAGTTCTTTGGTGGAGCTTTTCGTATCGAAAGTGGAAACGTTGTAAGTTTGAAGTTTTATTTGAATGTCCGATGGGTTTTGGAGAAACTTTGTAGTTATAAAGGTTTGACATTACCTGAGAAGTTGACTCTCTTCTGGTTATGAACAATCTCCGCTAAGGCATCATATTTGCCTTAAATCAGTTCCCTAGCTATAAGTTTTTCTTGCCCGAGTATGGATCCACCTTACTTCCCTCATTTTTTGCTCTACTCTTTCTGCCGCTACACATATTGGCAGACAAATTGGTGCAATCAGTCTTCGTCGCGTTCACAGCTACAATCGCCGACCACAAAATACGCAGTGCAGCTGTCGCGTTGCCCACTGGGGCGAGTTTTCCACGCTCCATCTTAGTATTAAGCGCAATTTTCGGCATTTTTTCCTTTCGGAGGCTTTTCCAAAGCGGCTTTCATCCATGATTTGCGCTCTCCAGGCATGCAAGCGGAGCCTTTTTTGCCGCTATGAAGCGGTGAGAATTTCTTGCCCAATTAATATCAAATTACGCCTTCGGCGCACATTCGTAACACTGCTTCGTTGTTATTGTGTTGAACATGTGTGTGTGTGTGTGTGCGATATTATTCGGGCGACTGCAATTGAAATATATGAAAATTGCTGGTAATGTGAATTTTCGCGATAAATTTCCAGCGTTGCATTTTAGCTTTGTTTTTGTTGTTGTTTGCTTTCGGCCTACGATTTTCGCAAATTTTTCACAAAACTCGCCGCGACGTGTATAATTTCCTGTCGTTTTTGATAATTTTGCAGCTGTTTCGTTGGAGGGGTTTCGCTGCGCTTGCGGGGGTGCCACTTTTATCGCCTTCACGTGTGGCAAGGCAGACACTTTGGTGGCGACCACTGCGGCGCTGCAATCGCGTTGGGCGTTTGTTACACTTCTTATGTAAATAGACTTAAATCGTGATTTATTGTTGGAAATAGAATATGCACTTTAATCTCACTTAATTTGCCGTTGTTTCTCTTTGGCTCTTTTGAAATATGTGCGACAGCTTGATTGCTGTTGGTTAATCAAGAAAGATTAGAAAATAAGTTGCTGAAATATACTTTTTTGGCGGATTATTAATTGAATGCTTGTATTATCTTTATATTTCGCAAATGTTTGGTATTTGAAATATGTTGCGGGTGCTTGGCGTTTATTGCAGATAATTTTAAATGAACATAATTTAGTATATGTTAGTTAAGAAATGAAGTAGTAGTGCTTGAAATTGTTTAGAAAAATAAAAATAATTGAAAAATAAATAATTTTTACATCAGTGATCAGGCAACTTTCTAATGACGCCGAAGAAGGTTCAAGCAGTAACTGCGGACCAATTAAACTTAAACTTAAATTAAACTTAAGAGTAGCAAGTCTGCTTATAGACACAGTTATTATCTGTAAGTAGTTGGTAACTAGTTACATCAAGGAATTGCCGGCTTGCACCCTTTTAAACCCCACTCCGGTCTTTGAATACTTCAAGTAAATGATCCCAAAACTCTAAGCATCCACTTCCTTCATGTATGCGACCACTGGATTGCTGTACTATGCGGAAGCTTGTTCATCTCTAGGATCCCAGTAGTTCTTGCGCGGTCACAAGGTCATTCTGACACATAGCGCATCGTAAGCCTAATGAGCTCTTCGTCCTTAGGAAGGTTAGCTTTTTCTAGTACTTCCTCAATAACTAGCGTACTAACTATCGGAGCCCCATGCTGTAAAATTTAGGATCTTATCGGGTAACAGTTGCCTTTGAGCATTCATTGCATCTGCCATGTTAGTTTGACTGAAAAACTATATATATATGTGAGAGCAAAAGTGGATGATGTCAATATTTTTATTTTTGGCATACCATAATCAACAATGAAGCTATAAATAAGCTTAATTTCAAAGAACTAAGACAAATATTTCGATTTTGCGGACTAACATCGAAAACCGGAGAAGTTGTTTTTTTGAATATGAGTTAATTTCGAAGTTTGAAGACAAATTTTTCGAATTATTCGAGCCTGAATTCGAAAATGGGAAAAAATATTTTTTAAGTGTGACATAATTTCGAAATTCGAGGACAAATATTTCGATTTTGGAGGCTGGAGAAAATGTCTTTTTATACGATTTTATTTCAAAGTTCGGAGGCAAATATTTCGAATAGATAGATTTTGGGAGTTAACTTCGAAAAATGGAGAACATTATTTTACATTATTCGAAATTCAGGACAAATACTTTATATTTGGAGGCAAACTTAGAAAAACTGAGATATTGTTTTTTTTTTATATAACATTTAAATTCGAAGTTCGAAAGCAAATATTTCAAATATATAGATTTTGGAGATTTGAAGTTAAATATTTCGAATAGAAAATTTTTTTTTACATATCACTTAATTTCGAAATACGAAGAAAAATACTTCGTTTTTGGAGCCTGACTTAAAAAAAACAATCATATTGGTTTTTTAACGCAAGACTTAATTAAGAAGTTCGACGGCAAATTTTTCGATTTTGGCATCTAACTTCGAAAAATTGAGATATTGATTTTTTTTTACAAAAACCTTAATTTCGAAGTTTCAAGGCATATATTTAGATTTTGGCGACTAACTTAGAAAACCGGAAAATATGTTTTTTATAGGACTTAATTTCGAAGTTTTAAGTCAAATATGTAAATTTCGCCGGCTAACTTTGAAAAAGAGGGGTATTGCTTTTTTATTTATTTTTAATTATTAGCTTTCAAATACTTTACATTTATTTCAATAATCGTTTCTGCGTGCTTTTATTTAACTGAAATATTGAGAATGTGCACAAAACGAAATATTTTGCCCTGCAAGTTCGTGTCTTAAGTCTTTAGTTATGATTAAAGAGAAACAATACTAAACGCTAATTGGTCGAAATTTTTCGTATGCTTTAGCTCTTTAGCAATTAAGATCAGCAGCATTTTATTTTGGAAAATGTGCTCTACAGTGACCACTATTCGTATATTAGTGCTTGAATCGATATTTTCATATAAAACTTAACAGATTTTCATAAACGCCACTCCTTTTGGAAATAAGCTTTGACAACCGACAGCTGTTATACTGTGTGTATGTGTCAATATATAAAAATCTATGTATGTATATATTGTAAGTATGTATATGTATTTGTGTATGTATCTGCCCACCCACAACAAAATGCAGCTGACAAAAGTCTTGTGCGCTAGCAGCACGCTTGAAACATGACAACCGCTTAGCAATGACTAACGTCAGCAAGGCGAATAAATAACGGAATAAAATCTGCAGAAATAAATGAAAAAAATACAAAAAAAAAAAAATACAAAAAGTCGGAAATTAAATTTAGTTAATGCCAAAAATCAATAAAGAAAATTTTTGATAAAAAAAATAAGTGTTGGATATTGGCTACGCAGAGACATTTTTCGATATATCTGTATGTATTTATGTATGTGTGCTTTTCATGACAAAATGGCATTGTAAAAATTGCAGCAACATGCCACTGCAACAAAGTAGTCACATATGTATATGTCTGTATGTATATGTAAATATATATCTTATGTGTTTCTATGTGTATGTAGCTGTATGTGCCGCCAAAATTAACGGTCAGTAGCTAATGGCTTGACAACTAAGTAGTGACAATGCGTTACCAGCTGACGCACAAGTGTGTGACTTGCATTCAATTACCGTTAGTGTGAATACAAACAACAACAATAAAAAAGAAGAAAATTTGTTAATTTTGGTTGCATCTAAGCTTTTATACCCTTCACAGCTGCAATTATTTTGCCATTTAAAGGTAAAAAATTATCTTTATTTTGATTTTGATTGGTCAGTTTGTATGGCAGCTATATGCTATAGTAGTTCGATTTGAATAAAATATTCAGAGATTGTAGCGTTGCCTTGGATAATAATTTTTTCGAAATTTGGCAAGGATATCTCCTTAAATAAAAAAGTTTTCCATAAAGACTTCAGTTCGATCGTTCAGTTTGTATGACAGCTATATGCTATAGTATACCGATCTAACCAATTTCTTCGCATATTGTAGCTGTTTTGTTGACAATTATCTTTGGTGAATTTGGTGAAGATATTTTGCCAAATGAAAAAGTTTTTCATACGAGGACTGGACTTTGATCGTTCAGTTTGTATGGCAGCTATATGCTATAGTGGTACGAAATCGGCGATTCCGAAAAATTAGCAGTTTCTTAGACTGAAAAGGACATGTGCAAAATTTTATAACGATATCTCGAAAAATGGGGCTTCTACGGGTACTAGACATGCAGGCAGATGGACTCACGGGCTTATGGCTCGTCACGCTGATCTTTTATGTATAAACAAAAATATTTTTTATAGGGGCCCCGTCAAACTTGTTGTTGTTATAAACTTCTTGGCAAACTTAATATGGCCTGTTGAGGGTATAATAACACAGAGCTTTGGTTATGTGTGTTGTTGTTGTTGCCGCAAATTACAAAGTAAGCAATAACAATAATAAATACCGCAATAAACTAGCGATTTTTGACCAACACAAGTGGCGTCAATGGCACAAACTTCAAATAGTTGTTGCTAGCTGAATAATATGGAAGTTGTAAAAAACAACAACAACAACAATAACAAGCGCTAATGCAGTGACAACACATATTAATAGCTACGATAATAAACCTTTAGCTTACATGTAGTTATATGTAGATATATGTTTGCGTTTGTATATACATATGCACGTGCATCGATGTATATATGCATAAGTATGTGTATTTCTGTCCGCTTACACACAACTAAACAGGAAAACGGTGGCTTGCGCATTGGTAGCCGCTTGGTAGCGCTGCAATATGTCAAAAATTTACTGCGCATGCGCGCCTTGCCGTGAAATCGCGCCGCCACAGAAGCGCTCACACAAGCGCACGCTCATATTTGTTTGTGTATATGTGAAAATATATGTGATTGCAAGTGCTAATATATCATTGCAAATACAAGAACAAACGTACTTTAACGCATACAAGTTTTTTATTTTTCTGTATGCGCTGCTTTTGTTGTTTTTATGTTTCTATGTGTCTCTGCAACTTGTGCCGCTTAAGTGGCGTTCATAATTTACAAGCCGCTCAACTTTAAAATCCACTCTTATTTGGCACTTTTGGCGGACGACGTGCTGCCAAGCCAAGCGCTGTTGTTGTTATTATTGTTTTTTCACCGTTATTTGTGCTTGAGCCAACAGTGATTGAGAACGTTTCACAAATGTTGTAATTAGTTGGCAGCAAGCTGTGATTTTGAAAAATCGCCATGCCAGCAAAATGGTCAAGCGCTGGTGACTGCGCGGTGACTAACAATCAACGGTTGCAAATTAACAAAAATATATAAAAATAAAAAATAAAAAAAAAAAATACAAAAACTAAAAATTAAAATACTCCTAAAACCGACAAAAGTTATAAATAAAGAGCTTAAGAAAAATCGCCGGTAATTTATTGCTGACTTAAAAGGTCTACTACGCAGACAATCGCTAGTCGGCTGGCTTTCTCTCGTAGCAGTTAACGAGTTCGTAAAACAACAACATCGAAACATTATAATATTAGCAACAACCAGCAATTTAGGTGCGCATGACCTAAAAAATAACGGCGAAAAAGTCTTCATAATTATACACAAGCAACTAACAGAAACAAGTCATAAAACCGGGCACACAACAACAACAACAATGACAGTCAATTTGCGTCATTCATTGTTGTACGAAAAGTTGTCTACATAACCTCTAACATCAGCAGCCACTCACCACGGCACGACTCGCGCTCAACTCATTGCTGTGACTTTATGACATTTCATCAACGGCATCATCACATTTCAATTGTCAGCTAAGAAGTTGGTGGCTTTTACTAGCTGTAAAAGGTGAGTCAAACGTTTAACGGTGCACTGGAAGAAATTGAAGATGGTTATAAGTCAGTTAAAATCATTTATGTTCACGAAAATAGTATATTTGTCGAAAACTTGCAAAGTGGCGAATCGAATAAACGACTGGCTTCGATAAATATACTAGCTAAAGGGTTTAAGTCCACTTGTGAATTTTAAAAATCAATATTTTGTTTTGATTGATATAATATTAAAACCCACCTAGTGTTTGTATGATCTCTAAAAAACTTCCACTCGTCGCTGACTCGGAATCGGTTTTAGACCAATAGTGTCTAAGAAGAAGGGTTGTACTAATTTGATCGTACTCGTATGTTTCTAAACAGGAGACCTAACCATAGTGAGTAGAGGTGAGCGAGCAGCGAGCTGGCGAAGACAATAAAACGGCGATTGATTCTCAGTGAACTACAAAGTCTTTTGTAATGATAATTCCTTAACATCACACAATCGGAGATCGCTCTTGAAGTATTACATGTAGTCCATTGCCAAGTTATAAGAACAGAGCTCCGGTAAGATTTCCAACTTTATAGCGTGGACGCCTATAGAGCAATAGTCTGTTGAACTGCCATTACTAGTGACCTTACTAAAGGTAAAGAGCTCACTGGATCTCTTATGATCGATCTTGGGCCAGAAGCATCTTGCGAAAGCGTATGAACTATTCCCAAGCTATCCAGCAAGCAAACACATGAGGACAGAATAACACTGATCCGTTCGCATTCTATTGATTGTGGGGCTTTACTTTATAGCTCATAAAATTTACAGAAACCTGCGATTCCGCTGTGGCCTGACACCCATTCTACTCTTATCACAAAGTGACTCGATTCCAATAATAACATTGTTCCTGACAATATACACCTCCAACTAACTTCTGTCCAAGCTTTGACTTATCGTAATAACTCACTGCCTCTCTCCCAAAACTGCTTCACCCATGTGTGGGCGGGAAAGAAGCGGCCAGAGTTTAGTTTGGCGACTCCATGATCCAAAAGATCTGGTATAAAGTCAAAGCCTGCGAGGTTTTCTTAATACTCAGACATATTTATTTAGAAACCCAGTTTCTCTGCGACTAATGGCTACTTTCGCGGCCATAAATCGAACTGCGAGGCGAGGTAGGCGAGTGGTCTGTAAGTCAAAAATTTTCTCATTGAAATAAAAAGAAGTGTTTCATGAAACAATCCAGTACAAAAACATTATTTAATTTTTGAATATGCAACTAGTTACGAAAGGGTGATCCACTTCGAGGTTCCCTACATTTTGAAAGAAAAAACACTGAAATTTCAAATTTAATGGGGAATGTTTATTATCAGTCGAAAGAACATACTTTGACATTTACTCGTATGTTTTTGAAAATTACCTCTTCCAAAGGTTTTCCGCGGCTACGTCTCAGATGGTCCATCTGTTGAGTCCAATTTTCGGTGACTCATTTAAGCATTTCGACTGGTAACTGGCGAATGACACGCGCGATGTTTTGCCTTAAAGCCTGAATGGAAGCTGATTGTCCGCAAAATAAAAATTTTTATAATAATTTTCCACGGTGTAAAATATATGTAGCAAGATGTACTTAGATGCATCTATTAATTGTTGCATATACACTTGTTGCACTTTGTGGCAGTTGCCACATCACCAAAAACTGCCACTCATGTCATGTCAACCGCCACAGGTTGCCCACAAGTGCAAACGGGTTTGATTAATTGCATTCGAAGTGGAAGTTGTGCCGCACCAAACTTGGCTGATGGTCAGCGAGTTCGTGTATTTTGGGCTTTTGTTGTTGCTATTGAGGTTTATAACTTATTTCCTCTCTTTATTTTAAGGTGTGCGCTCATTCGTTTGACACTCGACACTTGTGGCATCTGTTGAAATCTTTTACGTCATACATTAGCATTATTATTAGTCGCAGACACGGCCATCAAATCCCAAATTGCTTTGCAGTCGTAGTTGGTGTTGGCAAAATTTGAGCGCTGGTGACATCGTTATTCGGCTGGAGGTGGCGAATTTGCATTCGGGTAATTTATCATGTGCGCCAAATTGGTGGCTTTCAATTAAAGGTAATTTGTGTGGAAGACATTTGTGTTGATGAGAGTATAATTCGAATCCATGGTCAATACTGCGGAAATTCCGATATGACATTTAGAGCCGTTTTTTCCTATCGTCACTCACACATATCTCTCGAGCTTTTGCAATTACTACTACCTACGAGCACAAGTGCTTAAACATTTAAAAATTGTAAAAAAAAATCCAAAACTTCTGTCCCACAATCATTTTAGTTTCTACCCAACATAAATATGGTAGCATCGAACAAAGGGCAATAAATATATACAAAAACAAAAAAAAACAACAACAACATTTGAACTCTAAAATGTCAAGAGGAACAACAGCGAACAAGCCATTCCCACGATTCTATTGGCAAAAGGTAATATATGGCCATGTGGCATGAACTTTCTATGCAAGGCTGGTGGCAGCAGCTGCCGGAGGAAGCTACAAGCAAACTACCGTTTAGTGCAATAAATATATGTAAAGCAAATAAATATATATGTAAGCTCATGTTGAGCAATCCTCAAAAGCAGCCACTTTCCCATATTGTAAGATCAGCTGCAACAAAAGAAAAAAAATGAGTCCCGCGAGTCCATCTTTTGTAGAACCGCCCGCCGAGTGGCAGCTGGAGCAAATAGTGTTTGAATTTATATATAAGAAATATGTAGCAACAATAGCGGTAAGATCAACCGCTTGCAACAGTCGCCGTGCAACAAGTGCCACTATTTGTCACTCATTCGCCATGGCCGCCCAGCGCTGTGAGTGTGGTCTCACAAATATAGACAGCCACCAACGGCAGCGTTTGCAACTGGCAACTGGAGACATTCATAACTTAGTTGGCTGTGTTTCCGCATGCACGTGCTGGCCATTGAAGACCACCAGGTGGTCGCCAAAAGCGATGATACAAATGATTCTGGAGCTGCTGCCACTGCCACTGAGCTTAAAAATATCGTCGATTTTTGCTTTTGTGCGGCATTGTCTTGTCGATTTTGTAGCGTACGCCAAACGAAATGGTGACTTTGTGTAGGTTCATGCAAATGTGAGGCTGACGTTGGTGGCTCCAGTGGGTTTTGGCACTAACTGCACTTATTTCTCTATCGGTAAGTCTCGTTTATCTGTGTTTGTGAGCAAATCTTAACCCCAGCACAATTTGTTGCAGTGCACAATTCGAATTGGTTCGTCCTTATAATTGTTTTCCAGAACTTCATCCATTTTTGCCTTGATCTTCTAATAAAATACATTTAACTATTCTCTTCTATCTAATAAGAAGTCCATCCGGCTGCTTCCTAATCTGATCTCATAGCTCTACATTCATCTATTAGCTCATTTACTTAATTGGTTCCACACAAATCCACTTGTCCCTCTCCTACGATCCCTCCTCATTTCTTATTGGTTATCCATCGGTGATTTCGATCTTCCATCCCATCTTTCCTATCAAACCTTCTTTTAACAAAAATCCGTTGTGTATCCGTCCTTTGATGTGACCGGCTTCAAGATACTTCCATTTATTCTTTCACACAGTTTTGCAGCTTATTGTCTCTTCATACATTTTTCATTCATCCATCATTCAGAATAATTTGAGTTCGTTCGTCATTATAATTTTTTGACTGAACTTCGTTCGTTTATGTTTTGATATTCTTGAGAACATTTTACTATATCCGAAACCGATTTTGTAGACGTACATCCATTTAACCGCTTATTAGCATTCTTGGTTTCCCTATCCATCCAATTGTTTCATTTCTACGATCCATTAATGCACCCATTTAATTGGTGATCTATCTGCCGGTGACGATCTTTCCATCCGATCTAACCTATCAATCATTTTTATTCCATCTGTTTTCTATCCATCTTATGAAGTGACTGGCTTTAACGCCTTTTGATCTATTTCATCTCAACTCAGTTTATTGTCGGTCCATATTTTTTCCATCCGTTTTTCAGACTAAACTATTACTGCTTTCCGCCTTTGACTCTGTTCTACTTTATACTACTTTACCCTTCCGATTTCCAAATAGATCATCTATCCATCTTCTTAGCGAGACTTAGATCTTGTATTTATCCTTATGTCATTGACACAATAACGTCCTTACATGACTGTCTCCTTATCTCTCCTAGAGGCAAACTGACCTTTAATTCGATCGACCTTCTATTCCATTACGGGTATATTTCCAACCGACTTTGTCCGCTTTTATCTTTTGTTTCTGTCGGTCTTTCCGCTAGGGTTTTCGGTATCGTTTACTTGTAGATTGTTCTAGTGAATCTCTCTTATTCTCTAATTATTAAAACTCTTCACAGAATTACCCATTAATATTCAGAAATTACTTCTAACTTGATCCAAATTATCCAAGACTCATGCCATATACTCTAAGAATATTCCGTAAATCGAAAAACGAACACAAATAACTACTTCGGTTCCGTGCGGTTGAAGTCACTTCTTACATATTTTGCATTCATCTTTTACTCGTGTTTACGGGGTGGCGCACAAGATATCGACTCTTGCCGGACGCTCCATTAGAGATTCACGAGATGCCTTTTCGCCTATCGTCGGCTGTGTGATGTCGATTCTTGCGGACACGCGTTGCTGGCAAATAGATACATACGGCTGGCCAACCACAAAGCACCAACCAACGTACAGCTAAGCTGAGCGCACTGCCTCCTGCGATTATTTAATCTCATCCGAAGGCAGCTCGCTAGTCTATACATTATGGTAAGCAGATACTAAAATATCGCAGCGCTAGATAAGCAGGTTGTCTGTGCATAAGTTAGACGGCACGAACTCACTTCGTACATTGTTCGAATGGCTGCATGCCCAGTTATGCGCCAGCGCGGTGGAGCGCCACCGATCGTGGTCGTCTAAGCAGCGATTGTTCGCTGTTGTTCACCATGTGTTTGTCGTAAATTTATTAGTTTAGATTTTATCGCGGTGAAATTAATGTTGCATTTTACAAGTTGCACACTCGTCTGATTCGCATCGCTTTGAAATTGACTACATTAAATTGTTGCAAGAAATAACTGCGAATTAGTTTCGTTCCGATTACTGGGCACTTTACATACAAATCTAGTGCAATTTATTTAGATAGTGGCTATTTGATGTTTACTTGGAGCGTTCGAAGTAAGAAAGTGTAGTATTAGAGAGAGGTATGCAGTCATGGAAAGAGGCATGTGAAAGCGTGTATAATGAAAGAATCACAGAGTGTAACTGATTGATAGTGCGAATTATTGCAATCTGTGAAATAGGCAGATGGACAATTGAGATTACGGGACTGAGGCTTCAAACAATGAACAAAAAAATGAAATAGTTTGACGGTTGAGGAACTATCTATTGGATTTTTCATGTAGAGTATGAGACTTATAGAAGTCCGCAGCAGTTCAAGTTGTCAACAACCACCCAAAATAAATCATAAAGTACAACTGGATAGGAAGCGTTGCGCCTTCAAGCGGTTGGGTCAACCAGAGGCCACAAAAAGGCTGAACTTTGACAATTTATTCTGAGCATAACAAAAAGTTGCTTTTACATTGACATATTCAGTAACTAACTTTTATAAATCGAAAAATCTGGTAATTATGAAGGAAGGATAGAATTTCCTTACTCAACAAACACACAGTCTGGATTTGATCTATTTTGTCTTCTCCTGAGCTCCTCTGCGATCTTGAGACCACAAAGACCAATTCCGTTTGTCATCAATGATCGAAAAGTGATACGATTTTTATTAAAAATTGATTAAATGTGTGTAAGCTACCACCCGCTTACACACCATTCCACAAGGCACAACACTGACACCCCAACTCACCACACTTGAGAATAGTCAATATATGGAGGATACTCGAACAGATCACCACACCTCACAACTCTACACGGCCCAACAAGTAAAAAGGGATTGTCATCCATGGAAGAGCTCTCTAGTCGCATTTTGATTCCGCACGTGAAACGTGATCCTCTCCCCATGGCTTTTGTTCGATCGTTGCATCACCGACTCAAAAGAAAAAACTCTTGTTAAAGTGAAATATTTAAGTAATTTAAAATATAAAAATAGTGAACAGTTTTCGGAACCGCAGAAAACAATTGTGTGTTTTATTTGAACCAAGTGAAAATTGTCGAGGTGGTAAATGTGCACATGTTGGGCGCAAGAGTCAATAAAAATAATCTGACATTATAAATCCTTACAGTATTAGCTTTTCAATTCATGACGACAGATTATCCGTAGTTAGGTTTATTTGATTCTTGTGTTACGTAGATTCTATAATTCTATTTTGCAGACCATATTTGCTCACGTTTACCCATCGTTTAGTTAGTTCTCACTTGATTTGCACTGTCACTTCAGTGATTTGACAACAATTTTTCATTTCATAGAAGACTTCAGAACATGATAATATGATAGGCAGTTAAAGTTGAAGAATAGATAGATCTCCAGAGTATGGAGAAATAGGTTTGTTTTGCTTACTAGACCTTGTGCAAAGACCAGTTAGAAACAACTGCAAGGCCTTGTATAGTGTTTATACTAGCAGACTAGAGAAAGCATCGTAAATTATGTGGCCACCAATTAAGGGGTTAGGATTATCAGAATTTTCAAAAAAATATTTTTTTTTACATTTTCGTTAAGTGTACTATCTTTAAAATATTCTCTGAAAATTTCATGTTCATTCGATAATTAGTTTTTGAGTTATTCGAGAAATAACAAAGAGAGCTCGGGCACTTCAAAGGAAAAAGGCAAACTTTAAACGCGTTTTTCTAAAAACTACGTTTTTTAAATCGGTCGAAAACCGCTCAGTAGATTTTAATGAAATTTATATAGCTTTTAGAATACTTAATAAACTCGGTCCTGATTGAAGGATTTCTTTTTAATTTCGATTTTTTAAGACCAATTAACTGTTGTTTTTTCCCAAAAATTTAGAAAAGAATTTCCTGAGGCCGCCATTTTGTTAATTTTTGAAAAAAAAAATCTTCGATCAGGCCTCGGATTATCTTTTTATAAAACTATTTTTTTTTTGTCCGATTGATTTTAGATGAATCTCCAAGGGCTTATAGTTGTCACCGCAAGTACCTTTTTTGGAATTGGGTCAAGACAAACAACTACAACTTTGGAAATAAATTTTTCTTTTGGAAATTTTCGTGACTTCAACTCAACACATTCTGTAATAATGCCATATTACTACTTTTGTAAAATAACACGATTTAATGGCAAAAAAAAAAAATACTGAAAATTCTCATTTTTTCGTGCCTCTGACTACCCCTAACCCCTTAAGCAAGTTAGGGTATGTTGTTTTACCGAATTACCGAAATAAGGTGTACTTTTTTATACCTTTATAAGGATGTATTTGAAGACGAAGACCATACAAAGTATAGAAAAAATTTACCGGATGAGCTAGTTGAGCGATTTGGCCATATCCATCTGTCTCTATATAGTCATAAACTAGTCTCTTTGCTTTTGAGACATCGATTTGAAATTTTGGAAACATTTTTTTTCTACCCATAAAGTAGCTCATTTGTCGAAATCGGCGATAGCGGATCACTCTAGGATATTGTAGCTATACAAACTGATCGATCGAATTCAAGTCTCTGTGTGGAAATGATACATATACCTTCACGACATTTGTCTTGAAATTTTTTCCGAAGTAACGTTCCAATCTCCGAAAATGTTATTCAGATCGGACCACTATATAACTGCTGTAGGGACTGACCGATAAAAATCAAGACAAGGATCTTTAATATTTCTTATTTGTAAAAAAAACATAAAATTTAAAAGAGAACATTATAACATCTACATAATCCACTAAATTTTCTCATTCTCATATACTATAAATCTGGCTTAGTGGTCTCTCAGCGAGAACAAGAAGAAGCGCGGAAGCAATTAATCACCAATTATAAAAGATAATGCTTAACTTACGAAGTAACAAATGTTGTTGTTATAAACGCTGATGCTTCTAACGTGTTTTGCCGAATTCAACGGTATTAGCAAAAACAACAACAACGCTGTAACAACTTTGTTCGCACGCATGTACAACAACATGCCGCTCATTAGTTGGCTGCCAAAACATGCACACAAATTAGTTGTCAACAGCGTAAAAAAATAGCAGATGTTGTTGTAAATGCAGAAAAAGAATCATAGAAAAGTAAGAAAAAGTTACAAACACCAACAAAAGCAACACATCATGCTTAGCTTGCCAAATTAATAGCTGCGCTGACGCTGAAGGCAGGCAACGGGCCTGGAGCCATGTATAGCTGTGAGCGGTAACATACACCGAAGAAGAAGAAGAACAGACAAAAAGTGGAGGCAACAAAAAAAAAACGCTCTCACACTCGATCCCTCGGCCGCAACTTGACACGCAGGCGCGCTGACCTTTTGAACTGAACATTTCAATCGCCAATAAAATATCGACAAGATGCGCGCGCAAGATATGCGCCCACAACAACAAATGCATGCACCTAAGCCACAACAAAAACATGCATAAACAACAACAACAACATGAGACAAGCAAAAAAGAGCCAAATATTTAGTGGCAACGAAAAACTGCGCGCCGCCTGGGCTGGTCGCGGCCGCGTGTAATCAATTTCGGCAAACGGTAATCGCATTTCTTTGCTGTTAGCAAACAGCGAACAGCGTGCAACAATTTGTGTGACAGAGTCGTCGAGCAGCAAGCAGCGCCTCCCTCTCATTACAAGCCGGCGCATGCGCGAAGTTTACTTGTGACCGTTGATGCGATCGACAGGCTGGCATGCTTAAGCATTTGTTGTTGTTGTTGCACACATGCTGACTCGCTGGCGACAACATAACTCGTTGCCGCTGTGCGCTGTCACCATTAATGTTGTTGCCATTCGTTGTGTTGTCACTATTGACTGCTGCCGCTTGTTGTTGTTGTTGACGCCGCGGCCGTTAATGTCGCGTTTCGTTGTCGTGTCGCGCACAAAACATCCGAACAGAGTCATCAGTAAAAATATTTTGTCGCCAGTTGGTGGCAAAAAGTCACAGCCAGTTAATCGCCGCCGTTGTTGGCGCTGCCAACGGTTGCTGCCACTTGGCAACATTCGCTAATATTGCTATCTATCTGTGGCAGCGGCATCAGCATCAGCAGCTTAAGTACATGCATAAGCCGTGTTTGCTTTTGTAGTTGCTGTTGCTGTTGCCGGTGTCGGCTGCCGGTTGTGGCCGTTAAGTGGGCAGCCACTCATTGCCGGCTCTTTAAGCGGCGTTTAACCGCCTTGGTCCACGCCACCTGAACAGGCTTACACTAACGCTTATTGCCGCTAATGCTATTCAGCGCTAATGCCGTGATTAATCACATTGATGGCTTTCTGCTACAATTGAGCGTAATAATAATTTGTAAACGTCTCGCCTTACCGTTTATTTATTATAAGCGACGCTAAGTACACATACATATATGCCGCGACGTGTGTGTGCTTGCGTGTAATGCGTTTGTTTATTACATGTTGCGGCTTTAGCACTTTAACAGCTTGTGGTAAGTGGAATTTATGGTTAATTTGTGGGCTTGTGAAAATATGCGCGCCATTGAACGCTCTCCTAATTGCTTTTGGATATTTATACTTCATTAGTTCTACGTGAGAACTACATAGTTACTTAGCTATCTCTTCATATTTTTAGGCACTATGTTTTTTTTTGGTTTCTTGACTTTGTAAAGCGTAGGAGCCAAGGCACTTTGAGTCATTATTGTGCATTGAGATTTCATGAGCTCAGTGTTCTACCCTATGTGATGCTCGCCACATAGGCAGCTAATCTTTTTTTCTTCAAAGTAATCCCCACCAGATGTAATACACTTATGCCAAAGATTTTTCCAGTCCTCGAAACACTTTTCATAAGCACTTTTTGGGATGACTTTCCGTTCCGTCAGCTGAATCTTTTCGATTGACTGCAAACGGGTTCCACGGAGTGCTAATTTCAGTTTTGGAAACAAGAAACAATCACACGGCATCAAATCTGGTGATTATGGTGGTTGACTGATTTTGCTATTTACGTTTTTGGTTTTAAATTCGGTCATAGTCGATGCGAAAAAATTCAGCTTTATCGGGACCAAGTCCAGCAAGAATGCGTTTCATACCCAAAATATCCACCAAAACCATTCGGTTGGACTCGCGAGACATGTCGAGCTCTCTTGCCATATCTCTAACAATTTTCAAGCAATCCTTAACTTTTTTAATATTTTCATCAGTCGAAGAGATTGAAAGTCTTCCAGAACGAAGCATGTCTTTAACGACTTCGCGAACGTTTTTAAAGGCTTTGAACCACTCGTAGGCTAATGTTTTTCATAGAACTGAATCACCGTAAGCCAATATTCGAAACGATTCCGCACTCTTAATTCGGTTCTTAATACAAAATTTCAGACAAATTCTTTGTTCGATATTTTTATTCTTTGTAGAAATCGCACTACTGAAGTGTACCGACTTAAGCAGCTGCTGTAAACAAACAAGTTAATGGATTGCGCTCATATTTGGCATAATAATTAATGGGTTACATGGGTTTACGGGTTTCAAAAAATCGATTTTTTTATTGTTTTATTAAATTCTACAACACGTCTCGAATATTTCAAGTTGATCCGAGTAATAGTTTCGGAAATTGAGAACTTGTGCGCTCGAGGCTGGTCAGGCTAAGAGCACCGTTTTTAAACGCGTTTTTCTCGAAACTGTGCTTTCGAAGTCGGTTGGCAAGAGAATTACTCAACCGATCTTCATGAAATTTTAGACAGGTCTTTGAGATGCAATTCTTAAAGACTTGGACGAAGGATTTTTTTCGATAAAAACTATTGGCAAAGAAATGTCGCAAAATTTTCACTGAAATTTCTTTTTTTGTCAAAGTGTCTGCCAAAAGTCCAACTTTTAGTTTTTTTCCTTCGTCCAAGTTCTGGGTTAAGGTTTTAACTAAAACTCATATTTTTTAACTTTAGATGATCCTGTAAGAAGTTATCCTGTCAATGCGTTCACATATTTTTTACGAAACTTAGAAGTAAATTTATTGTCAAATGCGACTCTGTGTGAGATTTCGTAAGAAGGTAACTCTGGTGCCGTAGGTGGCACGATAAGAATTAAACATTCTTTATCGCAAAACTACATGACATCAGAAATAGTGGTTGATACCCAAAGTTGCTGGGCTCTTAAGCAAGCGTACGTCAAAGGTAAATCAGTTCATGCTTTTTACATAAAAATGCCATCAACAACGCTAAGACGGCTGAATTGATACCGGCTATCATTGCTTTGTCATTAATCAGAACCTGTTGGCCTGACTAAGTCATATGCTAAACTATTTATGGTGGGAAGGAATAAAAATTGATCAATCAGATGTGTAGCATCTTACATTACTTTGGTAAATAAAATGAAAATTCTACTCAACAGGAGAACCTTAAAGTAGTCTCTGTCATGGTTTAACTATACTGGAGAAATTAGAAATATGTCTTTTTACGGGAAAGGCATAAAAACAAAACTAGAGAGAAAACATTAAAAGTGGGACTTTCCTTCAAGACTTTCCTTTGGGCTGATTACGTGATCTTTAGCTAATCATGGCGCATTAAGTCCCTGGAGTAAGTGATACGAGCCTGCTTTCTGAGGATTACTGGCGCAATGAAAACTACATCATCAAGTCTTTTCATGGCAATAGTTATAGTCAGATAGCGCAACTCAAACTTGTGACTAAACTCGAGCTAAATGAGATCCATAGGGAATTCAGCGCAACGTTTTCATTTCCCGGTAGCTATGAAACAATGTTTCTGTGAACAGTTCCAACGGTAAATTCTACATATTCACCGACGGATCAAAAAGTGAAACAACTGGAACGGGTTTCTTATGTGGCAGGGACACTATTCCTCTAAACAGCTCTAGAAAGTTCAACGGGTTGTTTAAAGTAGTGGACCCTGGAGAAACACCTCAGGTCTTGGAAGAACTGCAACACAAAAACAAACTGCTGGTGTTAATGGGGGTTAGACAAAAAAGATTTTTATATTAGGCAAGAAAAAACTTAGACACTTAAGAGGGTATTCTAGTCTAGAAATCAAATTTTGGACAGTTTTTTGAATTTTATTTAAAAGAAAATCAAAAAATATTTTTATTATACATTTTTTATGGTGTTTTTATTGATATCTTAATTATATAGGAAAAAAATAAAAAAAAAAAAAATATTAAAAATTATAATAATTAGAAGGGGGAGAGACAGGTATAAAAAATGGCGCATCCTGGTGACATTAATCCTGACTCTCCTGGTGGTCTGAAAAAAAATTAAATAAAATTCTTAATCAGTAAGGATGCTGTTATAGTCCCTACCTCAAGGAACACGAAATTTTTTTTTTTTTAAATGGCGACTGCCTGAAAATAAAAATCATTTCTTACGCTTTTTTTTGAAATTCCTGAATTTTTTTTAATATTAAGAACAAGAATATTAACACGATGCTGGTAGGAACGATAAAGGATTATGTAAAAAAGGTTCACACAAAATTTCAAGTGAATCGGTTGTATAGAACTTGAGATAATGCCGGTACCGCGTGGAAAAAAGTAGCTTCAATGTTCTTAAGGGTCTAAACTTTAAATATATGAAAAAAAAACGAATTTTTCAAAATTCTAGAGTAGAATACCCCCTTAATTCCAGGATTCCGTATTCAAGTGGAGATAATGCTCAGAGGATGATGATACACTGGAATTCGAATGCTCACTCTTCTTCTCAACTTAGAGATATTGGGTAACTGAAGTGGAAAGAAATCTGGTATAGTTAATATAACAGGCCTAATTATGGGATAATTGCGACCACTTACGTACTTGACTATTTCAACTAACAAACCAACTCCAGAAGTGGTTTCTTCGAAAATTGGATTGTTACATAATTTAGTGCGAAAATTCTTCAAACATTTTTGTTGGTTAACAGATGATATTAGACATCAGGCATTGGATTCTTTTTACGATATCGATATGAATTTCGAGATCAGCCTTTAAAACATTTTATCGATTATTTTCGAAATTTTGTTTATTTTTTCTTTGACAACTCTAAAACTGCGACAGTTTTTACTGGTGATACTGAAGTGTTAATAAATATTCAGTTGGTCCTTAGTTTGTTCTACTATTTTTCAACAACAAAAAATTCCCTTCGCGAATGATTCGAGTCTAATCTCAACAGAGTTTGGGCTTCTCATTATATGAATTATGAGTAATTCAACGAAATATCAGCATGACGTATTTATTCAGAGCAGAATTTGATTTCTTGCACCAATAAAAAAAAACACGCATATGTACAAACAAACAAACACACAATTCGGCAGATTAGAAGCAAATATTAATTGTGTGAAGCCGTCGGCGGCACATCGAAACGTTAATTGAACCCTACAACCCTAGCAGAGCGGCACAAACAGTTATTTGGGTAAAGGAAAAATTTTTCACATACTGTTATTTGGATTATATGTATTAGTTGTGTGTTTATTTGTGACTGTGTGTGTTTTACAGCTTCCCAACTATTAGAATAATTTTAATGATTCTTTTATTAAAATAAATTGACGCTGATGTTGCACGTGTTGGAGAGGAAGTGTGACCCCATACAAGTTTTTATGGAGATGTGTATGTGAGACTATATGCATGTGTTTGTTAATGTATGTTTGTGTGCGTGAAGAAATGCGAAATTTCTGTATTGAAGAACAACCATTGTTGTTGTAGTGTAAATTAAATGAGTGCTGCAAAAGAAAAATGTAATGCGTTTGATGACTTGTATATACATAAATATATATTAATGAATATATGCGCGTGTTTATGAAATTTCTGAAAAAAATGTGGCAACTACCCGTATTAATATTCACCATCAATGGTCGTTTAATGCCATCAATCAAGCGTATGACACATTTCAAACGCAAATGCCACAACCAAAGCGATGAGCTCAAATGTCTGCTGTGTATATGTATGTATGTGTGCGTTTATGTCTAATCCACGCCAAGCTAGTCGATATTATAATAAATTAACTTTCAATTAACCCACAAAGCGCAGCAAAACATGCGAGGGGAGTTTATTAAGTCGAACAGTGTTTCCATTGTGGCAACAACAAACACATAATTCCTAGGCAAAATAAAAACAACAACAAAACATAAAAATAAAAAGAAAAAAACTAAAAAAAAATACAAGTTTAGGCGCATACCCATTATTATTGGCCACAAGTCGGCGAACGCCGCACAAATTAAGCGGACATCGATTAGGTGTACAAAAACAACAAAAAACAGCAACACACAAAAATAATAATAATAACAAAAAATATTAATTTCGGTTGCACTGTACAATAATACCCTGCACAAATAAAAAAGTTTCAATACAAAAACTTGATTTTTAACGATCAGCTTGTATGACATCTATACGCTATAGTAGGCCGATCTGAACAATTTCTTCGGAGGTTGCATTATTGCCTTGGAAAATAATACATGTCAATTTTTGGGAGGATATCTCGTCAAACTAAAAAGTTTTCCATAAAAGACTCGATTGTCATAGGTCAGTTTATATGACACCTATATGCTATAGTGATCCGATCTCAACGATATATACAGAGATTGTACTGCTATCTGAGATAATACCTTCTGTCAAATATCGGGAAGATAACTCGTCAAACAAAAAAGTTTTCCATACAAGGACTTGATTGTGGCGGGTCAGTTTCTATGGCAACTATAACCACTAATGATCCGATAACAGCAGTTCTGACAAATATGCTACTCCTTAGAGAGAAAACGACGTGTGCAAAACTCCAGATCGATAGCTCAAAAATTAAAGTTTTATATAGTAAGAGAGGAGGATAGAGAGACGGTTAAGGTTAAACCGACTCAGATCGTCGCGCTGATCATTTATGTATATATACTTTATAAGCTCTCCAATGTTTTCTTCTGGGTATTATACTTTTGTGGCAAACTTAATACACACTGTTCAGGGCATAAAAAGAAAAGCAACAAAAGCATCGACAAAAATATTCCAATCGTCTGGTTTATTAATTTTCTGGTCATTCTAAGTCAATAATAGTCAAACGCTACTCGCTTTGCGCTTGTCTAAAATATGCCTGCGGCCAGTCAGTTAGTCAATCAACCCATCAGCCCCGCTAGCTAGCCAGCTTGCTAACTCATTAGAAATTTATTGTGCCGCATTAAATGTAATCAATGTTAAATATCAACTCCATGCAACTTGCCGCGACTCATTCCCCAACTCTACTTGTGGCAAGTTGAATGGTTGGCCGCCCAGTCACACGCACATACACACATCGCTGCGGCAATCAAGTAATCAAGCTGCCAAGGCGTCAAATCGATTGACATGCGCTCGTGTAATGCGCTCCGACTCTTCTCGCTCTCTAGTCGGCGCTGCGTCTAGATGTTGGTTCATCGTCGCATTGACATGGCTAAAACATGGTTCGAATCGGTTAAGTGATTATCATTGTGATTATTATAGGCTGAAATGTATGCGCGCACTTGTAAAACGAAAATTGTTTTGTGGAAAAATCACTTATTAATTTATACTACAAGTCCAATAGTTGTAAAAAAAGACTCGTTAAGTTGAGGATCCGGCAGTTGGCTGGTGTTGAGAGATAGTAGATTGAATGTTAATACGTGGGTTGCTATTCAAATTTCTAGTATTGGATACTTGTTATCACGCGACAACTAATGTTAAGGCTGACGTACTCTACCAAAAATTCATTCAGCACAATTGAGATTCAAGTTAGTCAAAGTTCATGGATATTTTCGTAATTTATTCAGAAGAAAATATTATGTCCACTAGCTTATGGTAACTGATTCCAATACGAAAACGGAGGAGTATTGCTTTCTTCAAAACAGCCTATATTTTACAAATTTGTTTTAGTAATTTACTGGAGACGAATGATCTGATCAGTATAATATCTGTATATAGTTCCCCATACAATTTCAGGAAAAGTCTTGAATGCGTGTAGCCATTCACCTTTAAAGGCTTCAATTGACTCAAAACAGTTTCCCCGAAGCGAACGTTTGAGTTGGCTGAATAGCCAGAAGTCACACGTAGCTAAAGTAAATCAGGCGAATATGGTGGTTGCAGCACGATTTTGTTTGAAAATTTGGCGAAAAACTCACGAAGAAATCTGAAAACCTTGATTTTTGATGTGTTTTTTCGGGTTCAGCTCACGTTTGTTACAACATTCGGCCGATTGATCGTCTGTTTCCGTAAGCACCGAACCAAGACTCGGAAAGTAACGTTTCACAGACGTTAACACGACGCTGTTCGAAAAAATTTAGCGATTTTGGAAGCAATCGTGCTTTCACTTTTCTTAGGCCCAAATGATCTTTCAAAATAGTTTTAACTGATTCTTCCGATATTTCAATGATACCAGTAAAATTTCTGACTATTAATCGTTGATTCTCAAGTACTAATTCTTTTGTTTTACTGACGTGTTGATCACCAGTTGATGTTGATGGTCGTCCTGGACGTGGTTTGTCGTCAAGGCGTTCTTGACCCTCTTTGAATAATTTGTACGAATGAAAAACACTTGCTCGCGACGAACAATTATCACTCAAGCTTTTTCCAACTTACTGCACGTTTGGATCCCAGAAATTTGATCCTTCACACGCAATTTAATGGAACTTCCCTTTGTTGAATAATTTCACTCGTCTCTGAATACACTTTAGGTACTTCAGAACGACTAAACAGTAATGATCATTTTGATGTGATATTTGTCACTGAGAGTCATACCAATCTAGAAAAAATTTAAATTAAAAATTTTTGCGCACAGCAGTATCTTTGACGTTTCGTTCTGGGTGTTAAAATACTCTGTTGAGGGTATAGAAATTTCAACCATCGGTAGAGTTCTGCTTATCTCTTGGCAGACATCTTACCCCGCTTTCGCAGACACCTTACCACGCTTTCCACGTCCTTTATTGCAGCCATGAGGAGTACAATAGTGAGTTAACCAAGATGAACCCTAGTCCATTCGATAAATATGAAGCTGTGGTCACTTCCCTTTAGCATCGGACGGTAGCTCAGAAAGAGAACAGGTATCAGGACGGTTTTTGTAATAATTAGCTAGCTTAAGAGTGCTACAACTTCAAGCCGGAATATTTTTTGGCTGGAATGTATAAAAAGTATGGATAGCAAGAGAAAAATTTCCTTACAATCCTCAATTTCAAGACGTTTCAGACTCTGCTCATTATTCAAAATATTTCGTAGTAAAAAGCCTTTGCAAACATTTTTTATTGAGTGACTTAGTTTTTCACGTTTCAAAGATGGATACTAACATACACAAAATATACAATATTTTACAGGTTTTCTTCCATTTGTAACCATTTAAATAATCAGGATAAAAGGGAGAGTCGACGTATGGGTACAACACGAATTAAGGCAAAAACCTCATAGACTGCACAATCACAAAAAAATCGATCCATTTCTGAAGCGGATAGTTACTAGCGACGAAAAGTGGGTCAGTTTCGAGAAGGGTAGTGGTCGGGGCAGGGTGAGTTTTCGCAAACGGTGGATAAGTTTTGTTATGTTTTTGGTGGTATTGGCGCTGGTGGTAGCATCGTCTATGCCTCTGCTTCCCTAAGGCTTATTTTTGAACTGTACTATCAATAAATGGACCCTCTGAAAGAAGCAATAGCACAGAAGCTGCCATCTACGTCAAAAGGAAGGGAGTTATGTTCCACCAAAATAACGTCAATGCGTGAATATGAGTAGTGACGTGCTGGAAGCGCCGGAAGCTTGGCTGAGCGACGTACTGCAAACAGCATATACTCTGGATTACTTGTTATGGTCTACGCATGATTTTGCTGGTAAAAAAGTCGTCTCAAATGACACTTGGGAAAATCGAAAATGAAATTACCTTCAAAATGACAACACGTTATCGAACACAATGGCGCATATTTGATCCAAACCAGATCATTCTAATTAGGATAAATAAAACTTTAAATTTACTGCAAAGATAATGGATTTTCTTTACTGGATCGTAGACGACCTGTAGCTTTTCCGAATGTTTTTAAGTTACTGGCATATAATGGAAACTTAAGATTGTTGGGATATTTACCAAATGTATTTTTTTTAACTTGTGTGTTTCCCTATATTTTTGTTTTTCCTTAACAAAAAATAATCTATGCATCGCATAAATGTCTTCATTATTTTGAAACTTTTCATATGAACTCCGAAGAAGTTCAAAAGGTCTTTTATTAATCAACCAGAACTTTGAATGTAGTGAATCATTGACATTGTAGTTATAGAAGCAAATGATAAGAGTATTCGTTTTTTGAAATTTTTCTTGAAGTTATCGACCAATTTCAAGTGATTGTAAGGGAGTGTTTTCAAACATATATTTGTATTCAAAGGTTTGAAATGTCGTCTCAAAGCATCTCTAATTAAATTTAATATGTACTAAACTATGATTTCCGTCATAAAAAAATATGGCACCACATATAACATAATTTACTGTTAACTTGATAATCTCTCTTGACCTTTTCTTCAAAACAATCCCATTTTTGACTCTTTTAATATTTTAATTAAAATATGAAGCCAAGCTTATCGCACATCTAGCGATGCGGTTCAAATTACAAAATTGATCAAGGCTTTTGAGTAAGTGAGCATAAAAACCCTATTGGAAAAGGAAACATACAAAATGTGTACTTAAGGGTGATTTCTGACTTCTTTTAGTGTATTTTCGAAGTATGAAACTGGGTATTATTTCGAAATTTAGATGCGTCATCTCTCGCTCTCTCAATTTGCATTTTAGGTTACAGCAATAGGACAAGAAACTAACAAATTTAAGTCAAGTAAAGAAATTGAATATGAAAATTCAGTTTAACCGTTTTCGGCAAAAATTAGAGGCATTGTAAAATTCCCATAGGTAGCGCCACAGCTTTTTATTACAAACGATGGTATATTTGTCAGGATTATGCTCGTATTCGAGGTATTTAAGGTTGAGATAAAATAAAAAATAGACACAGACGTAAAATTCGCCTGAGCAGAAGCTCTGACAGCTTGTATGACAGCTTTTTCCTACTGTGATCCAATGCCGTCGTTTCCAACATATGAGTAGCTTCTTCATGAGAGGACGACGAGTGCAAACATTCAGCTCAATATCTCAAAACCACAAGGATTTGTTCGCGCTAATACAGTCATATAAATGAGCCACCCTAATGTGCGTACTCATATATATGTAAATAGAATATAATATATATTAAAAAGCACTAATACAATAAAATGAAAATAAACTCAAAATTCATTAACAAAATCAACAAAATAATCTCGCTGCGACCATAAAATTTGAAACGCAGTTTTAAGTAATACTCGTAAGGAAACCAATAAAATACTTTCATAAAAACCAAGAAAATATAATAACATAAAAATATTTACAGT
Organism: Bactrocera zonata; assembly: GCA_037783105.1. NCBI lineage: Eukaryota > Metazoa > Arthropoda > Insecta > Diptera > Tephritidae > Bactrocera > Bactrocera zonata. The sequence continues at coordinate 252,893 of JBAWJQ010001790.1, read as the reverse complement.
CATAAAACTGCAAGGTTCCAATTACAAACCACTGCAAAGCAGGTTAAGCCGCAAGAATTAAATTTAATATGAAATCAGAGCCCATAAGTAGAAGTCGGCAAGAGTGGCGAGGCACTTGTGGCTGTTAAGGAACAAAATTAATGTTAATTTACGAAAGAAGATTTTTGGAGAAAAAATAAATATAAAACACAAGTAAATTTTGCTGGGAACCAGGAACGCCACAAACCACAAAAACGTGTCGGTGCGCCAAGGGTCAAGTCGCCAAGCGACACTCAACACCACAGCGACAAGCTGAAGAGTCCTCTCGTATTGCGCATGCGCGGCAGCCAACGCAAACGCTTGTTAGGCGGCTTCGTCACAGCGAGCGTGTGACTCGGTGGCGGCAACAAAGCACAAAAACGCGCCGAAAAAACGTGACTTCTGCGCAAATTTCGTAAATGTCAAAGTATGGGGACTTGTAGAGCTCTTTTTGTACCTTTTTTTTGCTACGAGATATTCGCGCGAAAGATTACAGCAAAGCAAGGCAGAGAAGTAAGTGGAAAAAATACACACAGGTAACATTAACACTATCTTTGGCCGTGAACAAGAAAGTAGCAGCCAAGAACGTGCACTTTTTTAATGGGTGTTTTATGGCCTTTGTGTCACCGACACCAGCGCACATTTCGCTTATCGTCTGTATGTAGTATATACATATGTATGGCTCAGAGACACTATTGTCATTGATAACTCATGCAACATGTAGTGTATGCGACAGCAACAACAAGTGATAGTAAGCGTCGCTTGCTCGAAATTTGAGCTGAACACTTGCCTTTATTTACAGCGAAGCCTAAGGCATAAACAACATGAGACACCACACAAGAACACTCATATGCGGGTCTATATAGCCTCATATATACACTTTCTCACATCCATATATAAATCACATTGTGGCAGCGGAGGCAAAAAAAAAAAAAACGTCGCTTTCATTGAGCAAACACAAGTGTTCATTGAGGTCGAGTTCATCAACGTCGTCTTCGGCCAAGCGGACACTCGCTCAGCCAGACAGACTCACAGTCAAATAAACAGTGTACTAAAGATAAGGCTTTGGAGAGACACTTGTTGTAGCCGCCGATAGTAAACACCGCACTCATGTGTGATTACTTAGTATCATAGTTATAGAATCACATGTGGCGACGGTTTTCTTATCAGTCGCCGCGCGTTTGCTCGTTAACTACAGCTAAAGAAGTTACACTGCGTCTTCTTGGGCGAAGATTACTTAGTGCCTTCAAAATACTGCTCAAAATGTACTTATTCTTTACTGATATATAAATTCTCTATTCTTTACAGCATGTCAAAAAAGTGTGTGGCAAAAGTGTGTCATCGACGAGTTATGAGACGATCACTTGTCGTTTAACTGACTAATTGGTTTTAACATTATAAAATATTTTCGGCTGATTTTTAATGGACAAAACCTTGACTTTGCGTTCTCACAATCGGTTACTCAATCTTTGTAGAATTTCTATTATTAGCTGTCTGCGATTTGCCGAATTTTGCCAAGTTGCCAATCGAACAAAAAACTGGTACATATTAAAATAAGGTCTAGTAAAGAGAAATCCATCCATCCATTCTCCCAATGGTTAAAGCTGACCGCTTATGGGCGATTTTTTACTTCAGACGATCCAACTGCTAACAATACAGTTTCGACTTAGTAGTTTGACCTTAGGGAGAGCAGCCTATAGTAGATGATTCACAGCGAATCTTCCGAAATAGATAGTAAAACCTCCCCAACAGTCAATTATGACTTTATTTAGCAAGCTTTTCTTAGTGGTAGATGGTCAAATTGGTCTGTGCTCCAACGGTCTCCAAGAGGAAAGCTTTCTTCTTTATTACCATAGACACCGTTTACGCGGTTATAGCCGAGAGGATGGCGCCATTTGTAGATGTTCAAGCAAGTGAGGAAAGTTATCTGAGCGCCACTTACTTGGCAGTGATCAGAAACGATTATTTTACATAAGACTCAAGCAGCTTGTGACTTTCGGTCTTAGACCAAGAGGACACTACCCATAAAACATCCGTTTGAAGGCGAGCTAAGGTGAGAAGGCGAATCATCGCTCTCCAGGATAGTGCGTTGGGATGTGCACAATGAAAGCAGTAAGGTTTAGCTTCCTTAGCTCAGCCAAGTCAGTTGTAGAAGATGGTTGGAACAAGTCGGAGGAGAAATACCTCAATACTTTCTTCTTGGTTATCTCCCCTTTATGAGACAAAGTGTTCAACACATCGGAGCTCGTGTTTACAGGCAGCCCAGTGAGATAGTGGGAATAGAATCAAAAATTTCTACGCTAATTTGTGTTCACCGCAAGGTGTGGTTGAGTACTCTTTTTAACTTCGGAACCTTGTTGTTGCTTTGGCAGGGAAATATTTTTAGACTGCTATTATGTCTTAGATATTCTTTAGATGTAGGTGGTCTAACTGGTCAGAGCTCTATCTGTCTCACACGGTAAGGCTTAGCTTTTTACTGAATGTCGACTTCCTCAAAACGTCCTTCTTGGTTGCCTCGCCTTTATGAGACCAATGCTTCCACACAGCAAAACCCACGCTTACAGACAACCCAGTGAGCTAGTGAGAATATAAATAGAACGCTTAAGCAGCTTTGTGAGTTCCTCAATGCGCTTTGTTGACTAATAAGAGCCAATTACAGGAGATCTTTTTGAGGTTTCACAAAGTTAAACTACTGGACATAACAGTTCAAGTGCGCACGCCGAACCTGTTCTCTAACCTGCTAATATATTTTGTTAAAAATATATCCATCCCAGAACTTATTTAACGAAGTGTAAGCACATTTCACTCCAATGAAGGTACACTTTTCTTTAATACCTGCGCTAAAGTCCATCAAAGTAATTTCGTCATAAGTAAATATTGACCGTAACTGATCAAATCAGAGGAGTAAATATAAATATGTGCATTGAAACTGAAAAATTGTAGCAGATAAGTCTCTTATTTTCGAACAACTGATAAGCGGTGGCCATTCGATCGCTCCAGATTTGGTCGTTGCTGTTTACTTTTTGCGGGCGATAAGGTAGAGTTTTTTGAGAAACCTACTTGATTCAATGAAATTTCATTCACTTTAAGGTGAATTTATGATTTATGAATGCAGAGTGAATAATGAAAGCTTCATTAAAAAGTATTGCGTATGAATGGGTTCATATAATTTGAAGAGGAATATTTTTTAACTGTAAATTATCAAAAAAAGGGCTTTGTTTATGACCCTTATATGATAACTGTTCTGATAGTCACCCGACATAAATGTAACACGAGGTCAATAGCCTAAAAGTTGACCACTGACATAGGTCGGCCAAAGGGTTTTAAATTAATAGTTTATCATTACTTAAACGCACTGCGAGGTTATACATTATATTGACGTTGGTGATAATCCAAACAATGACGATCGGGTGTAAGTACACTCATTTATGAAAGTCTTTATTTGATTAAATGTCATACTCACAACTTAATGGTGGATTTTTCAAGTACTTTTTACAGAAAATAGCAAAAATGCTATATGAGGATTGTTGAGTTTGGAGTGTAAGATGATGGAGATGAGGAATGTGATAGTTGGCCATGATACCAATTTAAATATTAATACGCTCCTGAATATTATAAAATTTCAATAGAGGTTGCTTTGAACCATGACCAAGGAGCAGCAATCAAGCTAAGATAAATTTCGTTAGTCAGGTTTTCTAAGTTATTTCATTGTATCGACTATTTTTTTCGGAGCATTCAAACAAATCGATTTTTTCTAGGGATTGAGTGCAATTAAAAAGGTTTTGTTCATTTTTTTGAAGTTAGTCTCCAATATCGAAATATTTGTCCTTGAATTTCGAAAATCGTTAATTACAGAATGCAAGTTTCTGAAGAAGTAAAAATATGAACAGACCCTGGTTTGACACGTAAATTGCACTACTAAAATACAATTCATAGTTTTTTAGTTCGCCTTAATCTTTTAAGGACGCATCGAATCATAAGCTTGTGAATTATATGATTTAGAGTGAATCTACTTTTGTTATGGTTAAAAAATTGATAAAAAGGAATTTCGTGTGTTGATAAAATATTGATATTTGGAGGAAAAACACAGTTTAAGCAAAAATTTGGTTTAAAAACTAATTTTTCTTGGACACTGTCTCAAGAAAATCAACCATCATATATTGGTATGCTAAGTTTAGACATGGTGAAATGAGCACCGAAGACGGTTAACGAAGTGGACGCCCAAAAGAGGTTGTTATCGATGAAAACATCAGAAAAGACCACAAAATAATTTGGCTGACCGTAAAGTGAAGTTACTAGAGATATCGATTGAAGGTGAACGTTTTATCATTCACGAACATGAAAGCTTTCTGCAAAGTACGTGCCCCGCGAGCTCACTTTTGACCGAAAGCAACGACGAGTTGATGATTCAAGAGTAATAAACCCAAAGTTTTGTGTCGATATGTGACAATGGATTGAACATGGATCCATCATTTCACTCCGAAGCCTAATCCAAAGTCGTGCGAGTAGACTGAATACGATGAAGCTGCTCCAAAGCAAGGAAAACGCGAAGTCGGCTGCCAAGCTTATGGCGTCAGTATTTTGTGTTGCGCATGGAACAATTTTTATTGACAACCTTCAAAAAGGAAGTACCACCAACAGCGAATATTACGTAGCTTTATTTGATCGAGGAACGAAGAAAAAGAAAGTGCTGTTTCACCAAGACAAAGCACCGTGTCACAAATCAGTGGAAACGATGGCAAAAATCCATTAATTGGGCTTCGAAGTGCTTCCGCATTCTACAGATCTGGCCCCAAGTGACTATTTGCTGTTCTAAAATCTCAAAAGCATTCTCACTGGGAAAAAATTTTCGTTGAATGAAAAGGTGATCACCGAAACTGAGACCTATTTTGAAGCAAAAGACAAATCGTACTCCAGAAATCGTATCGAAAAGTTAGAGGGTCGCTATATAATCTGTGGACCGCCCTTTACGGAAACTATGTAGAATAAAAAAAAAAAATTTTTGGCCAAAAATTAGTTTTACTATGGTAGACCGTGGACTTTCAGTGTGTTATATACAAATGATCAGCGTGATGAGCTGAGGCGATATAGCCATGTACGTCTGTCTTTCTAACTGGTATATTATAATTATTTGCTATCCCTCTCGTTGCTAATTTTTTTCAATGAATCGTCAGATAGTTTAAATTGACCTCTCCGGGTCATATTTAATCTTGAGTGTAAAACGGAATTAGCAAAGAAGACATCGGAATAAAACTAAGCACATACAATGTTTTAATTTTAAGAAATTTTTGATATAAAAGCCACAAAAAAATGTTTTACTCCTCCTTAGTGTTCATACATAGGATTTGTAGACTCCATTTTAAGTTATTATAACTCTAAAATCGATGACGCCCGTTTCACAATTTTGTTTAAAAGCGAATATTTAAATAATATCAAACATTTCTGAATATAAAACTCTTAATATAAGTAATTGCCGCGATATATTTGACAAAGCTTTAATTCTTACAAATTATCTCTTATAAACCACTGCATCCAAACTCAGCACTTCCTTATTTCTTTTCCAACTCTGCACATGCACTCTTATACATATATACATACATATTTTTATAAAGATCAACAAGTGAATCCTCATTTAACAATATTTGTATAATTTCCCCACCTTTAAACACGCCATAAAGTTGGGCATTACAGCGCAGTGGGCGATTCCCACAGTTCAATCACTGTCAACATGCCAATGCACAGCTCACCTCATCTCACCTCGGCACAGCACATCGCCTATCAATGATACAAGCAACCATCGAACGATCATGTTAATATACAGCACCTAGCACCCACACACACACACATACTCACACACATGCAAACCAGACATATTTTATAACAAAAGCGGCGAGATTGAAACCTTTCTCTTACAATGCGCCTTTAAATTCACGATTAATTTTATCCCACCGCCTCCGCCGTCCTGCGTTCGTCATCGCCACACTACGCTTCATTCCTGTCAGCATTGTTTGTTTGTTGCACGTGCAGTTGCATACAATTCGTGGAAGGTCAATTGGTGGCATTGCTGGGGCGACGCTCTTTGTTGCCTGTGGAATTTCTTTAATCACAGCATAAAGCAATACATATCCATACATACATATGTATGTGTGAGTACAATGTGCCGCGCTGGTGGCATGCCACAATCACTGCCTTGCGCTGGCAAGTGCAACGCTGCGTTGGCGTTGTCGCTGGCGTGTCAAAACGCCTGCATGCCGAGATTAAATTCTTCATACATATGTAAATGTGCTTGTATGTATGTATGTGTGTGTTCGCTCGTGAATATTAACGATTTTTCACTTCGTCTGCATTTCGTAGGCCGCTGGTGTCCCCGTCAAGCTGCGCTCGCGTAGCCCACGGTGCATGCCGCACTTAATTATTCCAATTTAAATACAAACACTTGTTGATCTGTGGGTTTCTCCGGCCGGCCGCAGCGACTCCGCATTCTCTGGTTATTAAACAAATGACGCCTTTATAGGAATATGCGGCTTCGCATATGTGTGGCGCATACAAAGTGCTTTTGTTCTTGTTGTTGTTTTTTAATTTTTCCTTAAATATTTATGTTTGTATGCGTGTAATCAAGTTCATTGCTGACATTCCAGGAATAATGATTCGCTTGTTTTTGAATTTCTTTTCACTTTATTATGGAATTTCGTTTTATTTCTTATTAAATATTCATGTCGTTGAACTTGTGGCGCGTTGGTTGTTGTATGCTTGCTTCACTCATTTCATATTGTTGCTATTATTTTTGTTTGGTATTGCTGTTGTTATTACTTTTGTTTTGATTATGCATGTGTCTGCTGAGAATTATTAAAATTTTTCCTTCGACACTGCTTCAACTGATGTGGCACGGTGGCAAGGATTATTTTTTGTCAGGTTGTGTGGCTAGTTTTTGCTTTGTGTCAGAGATCTTGTGGGAGATGTATTGTATAGCGCAAAGAATTCAGTGAAGGTCGTGATGTCATCTGACGATAGCATCGAAAAGGTTAAAGAAACAATGCTTGGATATCGTCGTGTTGCCGTTAGAGAGATAGTGGAGGATCTCACCATCTTTTATTGATCCGGACATGCTGGCATTGGCTCAGTGATAATAAAGATTTGTATTAAAATATGTGAGTTTTTTTGGTCAGTCCGGGTAAATTTTGATCATATGATCCATATGTGTATTTGAAATTTGAGCTGCAGTTGGGGCTGAGTGATGTAATCAATTGAGGATGACTGTTGAATGAAATTGGGAATGCGCGAAGTCCCCGAAAGGTGTCTTTACTTAGCGATAGGCGTGTCAATTCGGGGTTCGAATTTGCCAAAAACCATTTAAACTTTTCATTATGGAAATTACTATTCTTTGCAGTTTGAACTGGTCTTCTTTGGTGAAACAGGTTCTAAACAGTTTATAGCATCAGTTGCTCTGAATTCTTGTAGGGGAGCTATTGGTAAATCGTCTCTTACTAAAGGTAGTTCTTTGACTCTATGAATCCATGGTTAAGTCTATGATCTTCTACGAAACTTTTGTATGGTAGAAAGCGTTGGAGAATACTACATTCTAAAAAAAATTGGCGAGTGTTCAAAAGGCTGCCCTCATCAGTATTTGTGGTACACTTTGATTCACACCAACTATGGCGGCCGAAGTTGCCCTCAGACTAAAATGATCTGGCACTTAGATGATTACAAGTCTGGGCACTCTAAAATTCTCCAAAGTACTCTAATTACCAGGTCCTCGAGCCTAGTCCTGGCCGTCATTTCTCTGCTCACATATTTTCGAGGGTGTCATGGGGAAGAAAGACTCGCTATATGAGAGGGGCGATGAACGTCTTTACGTATGGATCAAATTTTACGGAGAGGGTTGGTGAAGGTACACACTGTCTTGAATTTTCCGTCAGCTCCAGGTTTAGGCTTCTTGACCAAAGCGTCTTCCAAATAAAAGAATAAAAGATACTGAGCGCAGCCTCCTTCAGTGTGGTGACTATTTACTCCGACAGTAGGGCAGCGATATTAGGCTTGAGTTCGTGGGGTCAAGACTAGTGAACGGATGTCTAAACTCTTCAAGCTACTTTATGATTATACTAGCGTGTTTTAAGGAAACTATATGGCTGATGAGCTTGCTAGGACGGGTAGTTTAGTCTCAAAAATTGCGTACTGGGAATGAGTAGGAGCTCCGTTGGCTTTTTGTGGTTCACCACTGGACTGTTGGGCTTCATGTAAGGTCAGTAATGCATGATCTACTACTGTCAGTGGTACATACGAAAGGTTCTTCTGGCCCAGTGTAAGTCTAGTGAATTTCTCGCTCTCAGTAAGGACCACATTTCAATGGTTGTAGGATTTCTAATGAAAAACTGTTCGAAGAGGATGAGCTTGAAGATCTTACCGAAAGCCAGTTGTCTTAGTTTTTTAGAAGAAGAAGATAAAGAATCATCTCAAAACTTCCTCCTCGAATGCCCCGCTTTTGTCAAATCAAGGCAAACACATCCTGGATCTCATACTTTTAGACATCCAGGTAAAATACTGGAAAGGAAATACAACACTTAATCAGATTTCTAATAGACTGAGGGCGTTTTACCCAGAGCTGATATCCAACTGTTGGAGTTCTTCGTCTGGCTTTATAAAAACCGTACATAATAGTCAGAGTGTTATCATTCGCTTTGCTGAGGGATCAGCCATCTGAGCTAACCTAATCTAACTTTCTTTAGATTCAAGCAAAGGCTCAATTTTCAAGAAAAATGTATAAATATATAATGTTATAATGATTTTTCGAAGTGTTTGAAATTTTACATGGACTCCATATAAATACACATTCAAATTAATTTTTTTTAAATCCGCCTGAATCCAATTTTATTTTACGATTGATCGCAGATATTGTTCCGTTCAAGCCAGTTTTCAAACCTCTTTTCCCAAAAGGGGAAACATTTTTTGCAACTGAAACGAACACATCCACTTCGGGCAATCGAAAGCATCGTGACGAAAGTAAGCACTTAAATTAGAGACTTAAAAGGGCTATTTAATTAAGACTCTAAAAGCAACAACAACACCAACAACAATTTATGTAAAGGAACCATTGCTAAGTAACGATTTACGCCACCTCAAAAAGAACACGCCAAACAAGAAACTGAAATGAGATTTTTTAACAACATGCAACACCAACAATAAAAACTACAACAAAACGGCGTTGCATTACACGAAATCAAGAAGATTTTTTGGACCAAACGAGGTCGTGGCCATAATTATACTTAAGTACTTTAACTGTTGCCGCAACGTTAACAACACCTCAGAGCCAACACACACACACAAATGCGCACACGGGAGTGTGTGTTGCAACGCCAAGTGGCACATGTGATTTTCAAATTGTTCAACGCGATATTACAAACTGCCAAGCAGCTGAAAATTAAACGAAACGCCGCATGGCTGAGGTGCCACATTGCCACACGTACAGTGTGTGGCACGAAGGGTGCGCATGTGCAACACCAAAAGCGAGCTTTTCACCACATTATTTATTTTCCTCTTATGTGCTGCTGCTGCTGCTTTAAGTGTGTTAAATTCTATGTGCCACTTGCAGCAATGATTAACGGCGTGCCCGTGCAAAGCGACGCTGAAGAAGCGCAACGGCAGCAACAGTTGTTGGTTGGGCGCTGCGGCAACATTTGCTACCGTGTACAATCGCGCCACAAAACAATGCAGCAAATTACCTTTTCCGCCAAAGAAATGCAAGTAGTAATATTGGGAGTGCAACAAAAACAACAGCAGACAGCAACAACAATAGGGGAATTGGCGGCAGTGAACACGATAATTGCGCGCGCCGTTACAAATTACATGTAACAAGCCACAGCGCGCCGACCCTAAGCGGTCGCGCGCAACAGTAGCAACGGCAAGTTGAAGTTGCAACACACACACATGCTTGCAATGCAGAGAGACAGCTTGTAAGCAAATCAGTGTCGACGTTTGAGTGGCGGTGCGGCTGCACCCAGCTTAAGCAGCTTCCAGTTAAAATTTAATTTGGGCAACAATTGGGAAAAGCATCCTGGCGGCGGTGGCAGCGGCACTTACCACATTACGTTGCTGCCATGCCGCGTTGTGCCGGTAAATGGTTGAGTGCCCTCATTTGCAGAAGCGGTGAAGCTGCTGTCGATGTTGTTGTTGTCTGTGGTTGGATGTTGTATGTTGTTGGTGTTGTACTTGATGGAAGTGTTGTTGTTGTTGGTGGCACGATTGCTGGTGGTGTTGATGCGCATTCAGGTGGCAGCTGCAACAATTCAAATCAACAGCAACAGAAAGTATTGCCAAAAACACACGCACACATACATACACATATGTACGCAATTGCAGGCACCAAAGTGGCAGACAACCAGAATTTTTCGGTGCCACTAATAGCGGCGCGAGAACTCCAATAATTTGGTGTTTAATTTATGAGCGACAACGTCGCTGCGCGCCACACGGCGGCGGATGCTGTAATTTTCGGTAGTTAAGGTCCACAATAAAATTAGCCATGCTTTGCCGTGCCACGCCCAGCACACGCATGCAGCGACGTGTTCAATTTCTCTTTAACTCTAATTTGGTACGCTGTTGCATGCGTTGCAAGTGCATTCAACTAACTGTACGTTTATATGGCCAGCGGTATTCATGCGTGTGCTTGCAACACATATTTATCATGCGTAATTGACTACGTTGCACAAACTAATTACTTGTATTATGTTGCTGCCGCTTGACAATCACTTGCCACAAGCAACAAGTGTCGATGTTAGTCACTTTTCTGGGTGAATAATGTCACACAACACCGTTAATTTACTGGTGCACCGTAGTCGGTGACGTTATATAATTACGGAATCATAATAAATATCAGCGACCCAAATTTTTGTTTGTCAATTTGGTGTGTCCAATTTTGGTAGAAAGTTTGTTGAAGGGCGGCAAAACAAGAAAAAACAAATAAGGAAGAGCTAAGTTTGGATTCAACCGAACATTTCATACTCTTGCAACTTGCAAGGATTAAAACTAGGGAAGTACCTTCAGGTACATAAGCCCTGTCAGTTATAAGAAAAACTTGCTCTCTCATTTTCATTGAGATAGCAAACATATTGGCTGAATATGCGGTATAAAGTCACTTGGAAGTTCGAAAATCCATATATCAGGTATATGGGGGCTAATGGAACTATTGTCCCGATTTAACCCATTTTTGATACACAGATATATTATTAAACAGGAAAGGCTTCTCTTTAAAATTAAATTATATATTTCACACTTTATCCGATATTTTCGATAAAAAGCCCACAAAAGTCTCTGGGGTCCCAATATTCATACCCAGGGGCTTGAAAATGTTTAGTTCAATTTGGACAATTTTTGGCCATTAGTGAGAGTATTATTTGTGAAAAGTTTAATGGCATTATAGTCCGCAAATATTCAGACGGACTTGGCTAAAGCGAATCAGTTTGTCGCTCTGAAAATTTATACAATTTTTTATGGGATCTCCAGCGTTTTTTCTTCTGTGTATTACGAACTTCGTGGCAAACTTAATATACTTTGTTCAGTGTACGATAATTCCGATGCCAAGAAATCCTTGTTCAGAGTGGTTTCGAATTCAATCCAATAGTTTCCTTTTCGTTCGCTTCTTAATACTTTGAAATTTAGCTTAGGAGGGTTCTAAAGCCTTTCCGTATGTTAATTAGCAGTTAAAATCGCATCTAATAGTAATGTGTAAAGAGTTTAGAAAGAGAAGATAAGAAAATACTGGTCGAAGTGGACATCAAACCTGATCAAACCTGTTTTGAAGTGTGGGTTTTCTCATTCAAAAAAAAAAAAATGCAGAGGGCGGAACAAGTAATAGTCCGAAGCTGCCATGTCTGGAGAATATGGCGGGTATGGTAGCACATTCCATTTGAGATGCAAAAGCGCAAAATCTTTTGACGATTAATTGAGGTCTCGTATTATTCTGATGGAACGCTAAACCTTTTATTGATTAATTCTGGCCTCTTCTGTTTGAGTGCATCAATCAATTTGTTCAGCTGATCACAATAAACTTTACAATTAATTCTGGCATTATTGGGCAAAAGCTGAAAATAAACGATGCCTTTGAAATCCCACCAAACATACAACATAACCTCCTTTTGGGACTATCTGCCTCGGAAGTGGTTTGACCCTTTTCAGACCATGCTCTTTTACGCTTTGCATTTTGTAAAAAATCTATTTCTTGTCCCCAACAATGTCTAAAAAAATGGATCACTTCTTCGACTTTTGATAAGCAAAACACAGTCCTTAATGGGACGAAGCAAATGTCGTTCTATAATAACATGCAGAACCCACATGTCAAGCTACGAAGTAAAAATTAGCAGTCTCTCGAACTGTTATTTGACGATTTACATCTGTCGACGACTTTACTTTGTCCACATCGGCTTCAAGATTCCTTTCAGGACATGGTGCAGCTTGAAGATTGAAATTGCTGGAACGAAATTTTGTTAACCAATTTTGGCATTGGCGTTCGGTCGGCTCATCTTCTCCGTACACATCGCATAATGTTCTCCTTGTTTGAACTACAGTTTTACCCTTGCTTGGCTGTCTGGTTGGTTGAAAAGAAACGCTTTACTGCAAGCAACCACATTTAAGACACCTATGGTACTAAGAGATAACCAATTTATGCTCATTTAACAACTCAGTATATTTGATGAAATAATTGAGTTTATTCCACCCTAACTCTCCAAGATCCTTTAAATATGTATATTGTAAGCCCTGGAATATAACGCGTCTTAACCGACTGAAGCGTAGACATTTGCAAAGGTAAAGTTCGAGCGTCTAATCATCCTCCGCCCGTCCTATAGATTTTGTCGATTCCAGTTTACCAAGATTCTGTATTTGGGGTCTTAGAGTTAAATGCCCTGAGATGACTATACAATATGACTTTTCTCTCTTTTTCTAAAAATAGAAGCCTTCTACTTTGAAGAAGAAGTACTAATTAAGTATAAATATTTTGTTTATTAGGATTTCAAGGATCAATAGTTTCAAAACACATTCAAGTGTGTGTGTGCTGCTGAAATATGTATTCGAATTTGTCATGTTCTAGCATCGATGTATATTACGAGTATATAATAACCTCAGATATTTTTATTAAATTAATTAAAGCCGACGCCTATCACTAAAACTATGCATGATGATTTTCAATAACTATGCTGCCTTTTAACAAGAAAATAGTTAAGGTATGGTTAATTTCAACCTTCCACTCCACATAACCTTAAATATCTTACTTTATTTCAAAAAACTTCATTCAGATAGTAAAATCCTCATTTAATACCACACACACAAGCATTATGTTGAAATATTTATGGAACTGCTTATGCCTTGTATGGCGTCTGTTAAGGATCAATAAAGATTAAAGATCCCCATGGACTTGTGTGTTATCATCTTTCGTTTTCTGTCATCACCGTTCTCATACTATATATTACATTGTACATATACGTATTAAATTGTAACATGAAGCTGCCACATTTGCCACACATGTAAAGTATAGATAGATAAACTAATCTACCGAAACGTGTCTTATCGCTGTGTCAACTATAAATGCGGCGCTCTGGGAGATAGCAAGGGCACAAATACTTGCCAAGTGCTGCGGCAGTTATTGAATCCACATGTAATGAGAAAGCATTTAGAGAACAAAAAAGTAGAAGACAGTGTTCTAATATAATTTAATAAGCAAAAAATTGTCTTAGACATACCTTGATAAATCCTTTACAGTTAGAGCATTTCAATTTTGATTAGCACTCACCCGGAAATTAAAATATTCATTGTAGCATAACGAGATAACGAGATTAAGTTTCAGTCATAAATTATTGGATTATAATGGCGCGATAACGGCCCATATACGAAAATTTTGCTTGTTTACATACCCATTGAGTAAGAAAAGGGGCTCATCCCTGAACCAAATTCGGCTAGAAAACGTCGGATCTTCTTGGAGAAGCTTCATTTCTTGCACCAGTTGTATTTTATACGCTTTCAATTTGAGATCTCGACGTTAAATACGCTAAGTCGTCCCATACGTTAGTCCGAGTTGCTGCGAATGGCGCCGAATCGACTCTCCATGGGCTTCGTGTATGCTCTCAGTTACTACGTATACTGCTATATTTCTTTCACTGCTTGCTGGACGTGGTCTATTTGGTCGAATAATATGCAATAGCGAATGATGGGTCTCAAGAGGTCTCCGTAGGCCGATAATGTTGGTCTTAAGTTGGGCGAAGTTCGCGAAACACATTTTTACAGAATGTGACTAATAAAGTAGTAAAGTTGAACGATTAGTACACGTTGTCCGGCCGTAAGTCTTTCAATGATGAAATGTAAAATAATACTGAACAAAAATTATATACCTGGTTGACACGACTCACGTGGGATCTGTCAAAAAAGGCTATTGAAAAAAGTACCTCTAGTTGGATCACCCGTTAAATAGAAAATTAATTTTTCTATAGAAAAATATATGCGAAGAGGCTATAGTTCTGTCAAAAAACACCTTATGGTCAGTTTTTTCCTATCTTCCAAACAAACATACACTGGTTCAGCACGATTAACCGCATGGGCCTCAAATAGAAAGAAGAAAATCTCCGAACTCTCTGGTAACTGCTGAAGTCAATAGTTGAAGGGTCGTAAAAGCGGTAGTAAAGTCTGTCGGACAAAGCCTTTGTCAAATACTCAATTTTTTCTGCCAACAGGCGATAGTTTCGAAGGATAGATTGGATATTTAACTAGAATCGATATTACGAGAAAACATTGGATAGGTCTTCTTTTCCAGTATATTTTATTTACTTCAAGCATAAATAGTTTTCTTCACTTTTTATATCGACTCTGTGCCTGAAAATGTATTCTTCTTTACCGATGTCCTCGCATTTTGTTGGAAATTTTTGGGGAACAAGGTAATGCTCTGTATTTGGTATAAGGGAGGCATGCTAAATAATGAGGTCCTCAAACTGGGTGAAACCTTTAAAAGGGAACGTTAACATCATCAATTCATCAAATTGAAGCGAGAGATTGCCGAAAAACGCTCAGAACTTGTGACTAGACTCGAGGCATAATCATGATGATGATGCTCGGTTAAAAAATATTTGAAAAGCAGTGTCAGGAAAGTTTTATCTCTTCCGCTTTGTAAACCAAATCTTGCTTGTTATATAACTTGTTCCGGTCGATGGAGAGCGACCTCACTCGATCACGGTACGCCACGGTGCACATCAGATCAGGGTATCAAAAATTGGCTTGATTAATTTTTGACCGAGAAGCCGAAGGATTTCTTTTCGAATGGAATCTATAAATTGTCAGAAACTTGGGAACATATTTGGCTGTAATCGGTCAATAATACTATTGGTCATGTTTTCTCAAATAAATGTATAATTTTGAAAAAAATATTTCAGTTCACACTCATTTTAATTAGTAAAGAATTGGAATCAAAAGACATGGTTAAAAAAATAAAAACAATTCTCATTATGAATGGTTAAACTTTTCTTGCTTTGGGTCAATTAGATTAACGTTTATAGCCTCACTTCAATTTACACAATCCTCGAAGAGCTCAGGCAGGGCCGAATGTCTACATAAAGTTATCTCGAATCTTAGAATGAGTAAGAGAATATGATGTTCCCTACATGTAAGACTATTGTTCAAAACTTAGAGTTGCTAATATGGTTTGTTCTAGGGTTAGAACCTCTAGAAATTGTACCCTAGTGGATAGTATCACATATTACTTTGGTGTTTATTAGAAGATATTGTACCTCTGAGAATATTCGACGCACTACTCGCCGGGAGAAGCAAAGAAAATGGAAGACCTCCATTCCGTTGGATAGACCAGGTGGAGAAGGACCTGGTTACACTTGGAATGTCCAATTGGCGCCAAATAGTGGAAATGAAGAACGACTGGCGCATTGTTATAAATTAGGTAACAACCACGTAGGTGGTGTCGCCGTCAATAAAGAAGAGGAATATGATATAATATGTTGTACTTAAAGTAGTTCATAAATGAAAAATTTATAATTTCTGGAAAGTTTCATATTTTTTGGAATTTTTTTATGTTTAAAGGGAGTTTTTTTGCGATAAAGAAAATAAAAATAATTTTATTTATGAGAAGCATACATAATTTTTTTTTAGTTTCTCAACACTAAGTGGCCTACCATTAATACTACTTATATACCAAACAATCAAAGTACATTTTATCAAGGCTTCACTGTTTCCAAAAGAACCAACTGTGCTAAGCATATATGTATCTTTCTATATAATTAAGAAAATTAATGCATACGCAGACGCAACAACCACACTGGGACCACAAGGACCACCAGACGCGTGCATGTCACAGCTAAGAGGACACCAGAGAGGTTACGTACACAAATACAAATATGCAAACGTAGAGAAGAACACGAGATAAGTTATAAAAAAAAAACTTGTTTAGCAATCAATTGAAAGAGCTGTTGGAGGAAATTTCTTTATGATTGCGAGATAAATTGAGCACAAATGAGGCAGGAGGCAAAAAAGTGCTTGAGAAGCGCGTTTCAGTGTGCATTTGCAGTCATTAAGTGCGCCAGACAGCGTCCCCATGGAAATCACAGTAAAATATTTGTTCATTTAGATTATGCGCCGTGTTTTGATGGCTCTGCGTCACTTCTGATTGCTTATCGGCGCGTCAGCGTTCGGTAAGGAGCAAATAAACGCATGCGCATGCGCAGGAACGCTTATCAGCTGGCAAGGCTACTCTATGCGTGTGCATTTGCTCTTTTTTGTTGTTGCATGTCTCAATGAATGCCTGATGACCCGCAGGAATTCGTGCAACATTTCCACGTAATCGCGCTGCCAGAATGACAAACTCGCGCATGTGTGTGTGTGTGTATGTTGGCGTTCGCTGTGCTGTAGGTAATTGCTGCGAGCAACAACAAAAACAACATGTATGAGCACTGAGAAGTTGGCTATGCTTGATTTGCCATTTAAAAGTCTTTCATAATTTCATTGGAAACACATTGTTGCACTTGGCGTTGTTGTTGTCGTGGTTGCTGCAAGCAGCGCATATTTATTTAGGCTGCAATTGCACGCTTCATTAGGCTCATCGCAGAGGCAGCAACAACGTATCAGATATATAATCGTTGTTGTTGTTGTTGTTCCATCGTGATTCAGCATTTCATCGTCACTTGCTTGCTCTTGGGTTTCCCACACACTCGGCCATGCGAGATGTTGCACGTGTACGCGTCCTTTCGTCCTTCACGCTAACAATGCCACAAATATGCGTTACAAAAACAACAACTACAACAAGAAATATGAAAAAACCAGTGCATTTCAACATTCATACACAACGCACACAAACACATACAAACATATATTTTCATTTTGTTGTTGTTGTTGCTGCCACATCGCACGGCTTGCATGCAACCTATTCCCACAGCCATTAAGTAATTAACAGGCCTTTTACATGCTCAGCAACTCAACTCAACTCAGCGTAGCTCAAATCAGCGCTGTCTTCTTATTTGTTTCCACATTCAATCCTCACTATAATTGTTGTTGTTGCCTTAATCTTGATTGTTTGTAGGCTGCTTGTTGCTGCCAGCACTGGTTGTCAGCCTGATATGTTTGGTGTGAAAGAAATCGTAAACAGCGCAGACAACTACCGCCTACGAGCCACACGCACACAAACACACACACACGCAAACTCCTTCGTTGCACACGTGCAGCTACTCACTATCTCGCCTTTTGCCGTCTTTTACTTGAAATTTCTTCCAACTTCGGTGTGTACGTGTGTGTTTTTCTTAAGTTGCACTCATCCGTGTCTTTGGTGTGGCAAGTTGAAATTGTAGTAAATGCACGTGTGCAACAAGCAACTGACAGACATACTTCTCCACTCCAATGGAGGTATGTGTGTGTGTGTGTGTGCAACCGAAAAAATCATGTCAGACCGAAATGCCTGTAAATTTCTTGGTCTGTTGACATTCTGGGAATTGTCTTGGCTTTGAGGTGTGCCGCTGCAGATAACCAAAATAATCACAATAACAACAACTACAACAAGAAAGACTAAATGCAATGCACTGAGACAATGAAAACGGGGATTGTGCAGCGAGTGCAAAGTGCAATGGAAACAAAAACAAAAAAAATACCAAAATCAACAACAACAACAAACAGAGTTGTAAACGAGCGAACTAATGAGGCAATGAATAGCTGAGTAATTGCTGCACATAAATATTAATTTCACTTTAAAAAGATTGATTTTCACCAAAAAACACTGATTTTGGTGAGTTTTAAATTAAATTATCCTCACTGGTTCAAATTTAGACTTTGGGGATTGTTTTAAAAATATTAATAATATGTATTGTTACTGGAAAATACTGAGTTTGGCTTGATTGCTGTTCATCCTGATTTGCTGTGAGGCTCTTATAAGTTGCTATAAACTCATTATAACTAGCAATCTCTGAGGTTGAGTCCGGGATTAAAGTTTGATAACTACTCATTGACCTATTTGTAAAGTAACCCTTTATTACGGGCTCAATAGAGCTAAGATCGCAGTGCATCCCTCGTTTATTAAATAACTAATAAAGATTAGGTCGAACTGCATTGCGGCCCTTTTTTATTTCATACAGAACAGTTTCTTTTTGAAGTCTTTCTCTATTTGATATTGAAACTTCATTGCAGACAATATTTCCTCACTAGTTTACTGAATATTTTGAGGACTACATTGTAACATGCGTATGTTTGTCCATTTCGGACTACCGATCTAATTTAGAAAGGCATACAGCAGGTGGCGCTAGAGCCAAGGTAATAAAAAATTGGGTGTTTGGTTACCTATCTTGGTCGTTTACCTATTTTGGCGGAAGAGGAATTGTCCGCATAGACTCTAAACTTTACATATCCCCACAGAAAAAAATCTAATGGATATCATATCATCTTGGTGGCCAATCGACCGGACCAAAACGTGAAATTATACTTAACTCACTAAATTCATTTATTGATGCGATGTGTGGGGCGTCGTCTTGTTGAAACCAAATGGCGCCGAGCTTCAATTTCAAGTTTTATATTAAATGAAATAGGAAATAGGCCTCATCACTGAACAAAATTTGTCACGAAAAGTTTGGATATTCTTGGATCGAAGCGATGTCACTTGAGAAGGTCGAGAGGCTTCAGTTCTTGAACAAGTTGTATTTTGTACGCCATCAATTTAAGATCTCAACGTGAAATGCGCCAAGTTGCTCTATAAGTCAGACCGATTTGCTGCCAACGGCGCCGAATCGATTCCCGGTCTTCGTTTGCACTCTCACTGCGTGCTGGACGTGGTATAAACGGTCGAATATTATCCAATTTGGTGTTGGAGTCTGACAAATCACAACTTTACTCAGAACGATTTGACATAAGAGCGCTATTAGTGTTGTTTACAGTAACTTAAAACATTCATCTCGGCTAAAAAATGAAGATAAATCGCGAACATCTTCTTGTGATTATTTTTTAGAACTTTTGAAGTGAATTTTCTCAAGACCAGTGCATCGATGAACTGTAGTGTTAATTGATGGTGTGGTGAATCCAAACATAGGTGGTAGCAAATTTCGTGAAGGCCGTCCAAAATTTGTTGTTGTTACGAAATCTATTCACGCTGTGCGCAAAGAGATATTACTAGATCGTCATCTGACCTATAGTGAGATTGAGACAACTGTAGCCATTACCGGGACCAGCATACATTCAATATTATATGAATATTTGATGGTGAAAAACATTTGTGCTTGGACATCACTATTTGCTATTAGCTCAGAAAACGGCTGATTTCGATTGGTCGAGAGAAATTTCAAAAATTTTATAACGGTGCTCCGAAAGACGGCTATGACAACCTGAAAGGTGATTAATCGTGGATTTATACATATGAGCCCGAAAGTTAACAGCAGTCGAGTGTTTGGGTGTTCTAAGATAAGACAACAAAAGCTGATCGCGCACGAAGCACCTTCAATTAAATGGTTGCCTATTTTTTTTTTTTGGAACTGGACATATCGCAACCTTACCACTAAAACAACGCAGAACAGTAAATTCTGAGTGCTGTACAACCATTTTTGTGTTAGTTATTTTTCAAGAAATCAGGAAAACCAACTGCCAAAGAACGTTCACTCTTCACTGCGACAATGCTAGCTCTCACACATGGACAGAAGCAGTTGAATTTTTGAGCAGTCAAAACATCAATTTGATGTGTTATCCACAGTATAGTCCTATCTTGGCACCGAGTGGCTTCATTTTATTCCCGTACGATAAAAATAAATTATAAAGTCAACGTTTTTTTGACATCTGACGAGTTGGTATATGCGTTCAGAACGCATTTCTTGGAGATACCTCAATCAGAGTGGGAAAACTTCTTCGACATTTAGTTTAAACGTCTGAAAAAGTGTGGAGATCTTATTGGGGAATATTTTGATTAACTGTATAACGATTTTCGATGATTAAAAATTGTATATATATGGAATCCTACATATTAAACTGAATTATTTTTTTTTAGGTTGGTAGTACTGTCAGTCACATCTATGTCAAATTTCATGTCAAAATATTCATTAGTGTTTGAGATACGTGTCGTTTTGTGAGCTGCTAAAAGTGAGTTTTTCGTTTTTTGCGATGTCGAAATTTGTTGAGTAAAGAATTTGCATTAAATTTTGTTTACGGAATCAATTTTCTGCTGCGGATACGTTAAGGATGGTGCAGAAAGCCTTTGGTGATGAGGCTTTGTCTAAAAAAAGTGTTTACAAGTGGTATAGTGAGTTCCAAGCCGGTCGTGAACGTGTCGAAGGGGAAGAGCGTCCAGGGCGACCATCAACCTCAACCGACGAAGCTCACGTTCAACAAATCAAAGATTTGATGTTGAAAAACCGTCGATTAACAATTAGAGACCTTGCTGATGAAGTTGGCATATCGAAAGGCTCAGCCAATACCATTTTGAAGGATGTTTTGGGCCTCAAGCGCGTCAAATCTCGACTGGTACCGAAAACATTGAAATTTTTGGAAAAAAGGCGTCGCGTTGAAGTGTGTGAAACGATGCTTTCCGACTACCAGGATGTCATGAAACGCATTATAACTGGCGATGAGACTTGGATCTATGCTTACGACCCCGAAACAACCGATCAATCGAGCGAATATCGTGCCAAAAGAGAGCCGAGACCAAAAAATCGCGCCAAAGTCGCTCAAAAATCAAGGTCATGTTGACTGTTTTCTTCGATTATCGTGGTGTTGTGCATTATGAATTCCTTCCAACCAGTCAAACAGTCATCAAGGAATATTATTTGAACGTTATGCGTCGTTTGCGTAACGCTATCCGCCTAAAAAGGCCGGAATTGTGGAAAGACATATATGTACTGCCCTCGTAATTCGTGATCATTTTGCCAAAAACTCAACCCATTTCGTTCTGCAACCACCGTATTCACCTGATCTGGCGCCGTGCGACTTCTGGCTGTTCACCATCCTCAAAAGACCGCTCCGGGGACACCGTTTTTATACGATAGTGGAGATTCAAGCCGCAGCAAAGACGGAACTGAAGGCCATCCCGGTAAGTGACTACAACCAGTGTTTCGAAGATTGGAAAATCCGTTGGCATAAGTGCATTGCATCGGGAGGGGATTACTTTGAAGGGGATGAAATTGATTTGGAAGAATAAATAAAGAATTTGCAAAATAAATACAATGTCACCTCAGCTCTTCAAGGTGATTGCTATATGCTATATATCCATATTATATAGAGTTTCCGCGTTACAAGCTCAACAATATACCCTGCTTACCATAAAATAACAAAATAATTGCTTTATTACAGTTAATATGAAGGGTTAAACATTAAAAAAGATAGAAGATTTTACATTATAAGAGAATCTATTATAAAGACAATATAAGAAGCTTTTGATATAAAATTTTAACTTTTACCAGCAAATACACAACGCTTATAATACTCGTAATTAAAAAGTCTAGAGTCTAAAAAAACTAGAATAATACAAAGAAGTATTTAGTCAGATCTAAAGATGGCTTTTAATTAAAAATAGATTAGCTACCCACGTAAGCTATACTAAAAGATCAAAGAAACGAATCAATTGAAGTAATAAATAGACATTTAAAAGGTTAATAGAAATAAAATTCAATATAACTTACATCACAATCAAAAAAGTGCAAATTAAAAACACAAATAAAAGCAATCGAAACCACCCAAGCCGAACACAGCGATATGATAACAATAGCAATGGAGTAAATAGTTCGAGTTTATTGAATAATAAAGCACAACGCCGCTATATGCTGCCACTTTGACCACACGAGCGATTGGAATTATCAAAAAGTAAACTTTTCACTTAACCACTTCGCCTTGCCGCCGCCAAAACTGCTTTGCATTACAAAAGAAAGTAATAGAAATAAAAGCAATTGCTTCGACCACACAGATGGCCACCAAACACGAAATGAGACCCAGCAGCACACACAGAAACACTTTCCACAATTCAACGAATTTTTATGAGCTGCGCACCTGAGTCTTAGTTTTAGACTTAAACATCTTCAACATTTGTTCCACTGGTACACTGGCGCTGCCATTAGTGCAACACAAACTAGCTGAAAGCGATTAAATACAACTTGACACTCATTAATAATGAAAATGAAGAAGATAAAATGGATGCGCTAAAGTCTAGGCATTAAAGAGCTGAAGATCGAACGCATAAAAACCCAAGAAAGCAACAACAAAAGCTAAATTCAACTAACATACCTAAAAATTGTCTCAAGGTCTTTACGGCGGCTGAAAAGCTGCCAACCGGCAAGAGTGACTTTGGCCATGACAGCCGCGCAGCCGCAACCGCAGCCGCAAAATGCCAGCGAGTGAATGATGCGGTGTTTTTCAGTTGTTATTGTTGTTGTTGTAACAAACAAGTCACAACATAGCATGCAGAGCACGGCTTAAAGTTTTATTTCATATAACCGCCGCCGCCGAAAAAAGTGCTAAGCCGCAGTCGGGATATTTAACATTTTAACTTCGAGCACAAATCTCTTGCAGGTGTTCAAAACGCGCACAAACAAACTCACACACGTTTATATAAGAGCTGTGTGTATGTAAATGCCAGCGGATGAGTGCGGCTGCGCTGGATGTGCGTGTTTACATATAGGCATATAAAAGCATTCTTAAATACATATATAGTATGCTGGTGCGCGGAAGGCCAGACAAGGCGAAGCGCTGCGCCAGCGAACTAACGAAAGACTTAAGCGACGAACTTGCTTTGAATGTTCGCGCCGTCAGCTTCTTTGTTTGGCGCTTCAGTCTCATCGCATATTCACTAATTTTTGGCTAATAATATTTTTTTGCGAAAGAAAAACATTTTGCACTTTTCTGTTTGTAGATATACATATAGTATTGGATAATTTTGTTTTGACTGGATTTGTCTCACTTTAAATTGAGTTTTCACATTTTTATACCCTGAATTTGCCACAAACGGTGTTACTCAGAAGAAAAAGTCAGAGACAGTGTTAAATATACACGTTATTATCAACATGGCGATCTGAGTCCATTTTGCAATATTCAAGCGAATACTTCAAAAAATATTTGTGTCTTTCCGAGTCTGTAGTCCCTCAATTTTTCAGTTATCGATCTGAAATTTTGCACATGTTCTTTCCTTCCCAAAAATCTGCTTATTTGCTGGAACCGTCGATATATACTATAGTATATAGCTGGAGTTCCGTAACCAAGTCCATGAAGAGTAGTCATCAATTACGATGTCTGCGCTGGGCGCAATTTTCAAAAGACTTTCTCTAACGATACCTCCTCAATTGTCTCATTTAGAGAGGCACCAAATGTTTAAATTGTTCCCTTGCCAAAGGCAGACAAGTCCACAAGAGATGCTCCGTTGTTTCCCTGGTGCCTTGCTTTTGACATTTTTAGACGTTATAGTCTTCGCGATCTGTCAGTCCTATTTCGCAATCGTGTGTCGCCACCAGAATATGATCAGTGAGGACTTCAAGCATGTTCCGACAGTCACTTCTATAAAGTGCCAGTAGAATATTTATATTTTCCCGATATTCCGTTTTAGATAAGATTTTCCAAGTTTTGCTCACAAATGGATGCTCATGGACAAATCATCGCAGAGAAAATGCATTGGTTTTCAAGCATAGAAAAAAAAGGAATTTACACAGTGCCAAATCTGAAGAAGACGGTGGATAGAATGAACGATGGACGAATACGCCTTGTGAATTTCAACGGTGGTCATGGTTTTTCAAGCCGATTGGACAGTATTCATTTTCTTGCAAGTAGTTTTACTGCGTTAAATCCACGTCTTCGACGATTATTTGGTTCCTGATTTACATCAGTGGATCCGTGATTCGTCGACGGTCTCAAAATGACACATGAACTCTTGGGATGGCGGTCAAGAACCATTAAATACTATTATGAAAAGGTTCCTGAGTCGCTGTTGTTGTTCGGTGTGAACAAAGACGACACCGTCTAACCGTCAGCATTCTCAAGGCCAATATTTCAGAGACCACGTGATTTTTGTAATATTCCTATTATCTTCGTTAACTTCTATGGCTGTATACAAAATCAAATCTGTCTCACGATATTGACTAGTGGGTTAATGGATATATTTGATTTCCAATACTATTCCTTCAGTAATTGTCTGGTACTTTGGGTTTACTTTGAATGACTTGATTTGAAAGGGGAAACTTCTTAACTCTTTCCGTGCTAATTTTTCGAAGGAAATCTAAAGTTTTGCGGTATATTAACTTTAAAGTATAAATAAATGTAATATGTTTCGACTCTATGTAGATAGTGGCTGTCTGACGACGCATCCAAGCCTTTAAGAGGTCTATTGTTTCGACTCTATTAGACAAATCTTCTGTAGGGTTCGTCAAGTCTTGGTCTGTGCTGATAAACCAACTAGTACCTCTGACTACTTGAAAACCAGCATTTGCTACGTTATTCCTGAGATAAATCCGACTCTGCTGGCAATAAGTTGCGAAATTAAAGCGAGATCTCGCTTAAACACAAAATTCTACAAGTCTTGCGAACTTTTTCTTCTTATCTGACACTACAACCATGAGTTGGTCTGGGCTCAGGACTCACAAAACTTTACGAGATAACGCCAATAGCATTTGGTCTTTCCTGAATCATAATCTTCAATGTCTACGAATAGCTTCAACAGCGCAATCTTTGGACTTAATTATTTATATGCATGCCGCTGTAGAGCACCTACAGTTGCTGGTTTCATCTTCATCGATATTCATCGTTGACGCGGACGGCTCCAAAGATCTTGCTGAAAACAATTATCTCGAATGCTCTAAGTCTTTCTAATCTCTGTCCGTCATCGTCCATGTTTATGCGCCGTATAAGAGGACGAGAATAATGAGAGAAAATGTAAGTTTTGTTCATCGAGAAGAGATCTACTTTTCACTTGTTGGCAATAGTTATTCTGCGCTTGATCTTCAGGCTTAGATCATTGCTGGAATTTATGCTTGCCCTGAGATATACAAAAATCCTTTACTTTTTCAAATTTGGCCAACAGTGACGTAGTTCCCAAAATGCGAGGAGTTTTGAGTATTGCCTCAGGGTAGGTTTGTGAATTAGCTAAAGCCAAAAATATTCCTCCCCTTTTTTTGGCTTTGACTAATATAAAGGTATACTCCTAAAAGCACCGCTTCTTAAATGATCGTTTCAAATAATATCGGCTAGCTTAGCAGCGTGTTTCTAGAACAACACATATGAATGTATATAATAATTGGCTTACTATTAGCAAAAGTTGTCGCTTCGGTTGCAGATGTGACATAGAATTTCAGCATCTGTTCGCGCCATATAGTCAACAAAGTCTGAGTCAACCGAGACACAACTTGAAAGAGCACTTTTGCTACCTGCTTGTTTACAATTTTTCTCGTTTATCTGCGGTTCCAGCTAAAAGCGCGACACAGCTGTTAGCTGTTAGCGAGCACTTAAGTATGTGCGTTTGTATGTTTGTGCCAAGCTGTTGCCACAAGGAAAACTTATGTCGCAGTGGCGTAATAAAAGCGGCTTACAGCATTCTCTAGACCCATAAACAGACAATAAAAACGGACAACAAATGCGTTGAAAACAAATCACAAGCACACCCGCCCCATCAACAACAACAGCAACAGTATTTATGTGTTGTTGCCTTTGTTGTTGTTGATGTGACTTCTCTGCGTCCATTTGTGGCTGCAAACTTGTGTGTGGCTTAGCAAGATTCGACGCGGCTGTCCAAAGCTGATCTCGAAATTTATGTGCGCCACACAACCGCGGCCACAACCACCAACCGCCGGCACCAACCACCGGCTCCAGCAACCGCCATCAACGAAGAGCGGAAGTTTACTTTGAGTGATTTTCTCGAATGTGTGCCTTACCTGCGCTGTGTTTACGTGTACATATGTGCTTGTGTGCTTCGTCTGTCTTGCTTTTTATGTATTTAGCGCAAATGTTGCAGGTGTGCATGCCACAATGTCTTGCATTGTTCATTCATTTGTTCGGCAAACATTTCTCAACTCTTTTCATTTCTTAATGAATGTGTTGCTAGTTTTGCTTGTTGTTGTTGTTGGTTTTTGTGGGCGAAACGCTGGACTTGATGGCTTAAAAGTGATGCAGCTGTGTGCTAGTGAGTGAATGTAACGGTGGAATTTTGTGGGGGGTTAGGATGCGGTCTATAAATGTGTCTAGGTATTTTTGTTGTATTTTTAAATTTTTTTACTTCAGCTTTGAAAAAAAGGTTTTGAGAATATATGTTTGTCAGTTAAAATTTTTCAAAATTATAATTTTTATATGCATCTATCTCGAAACCTATGAATTTTATTCAAAATTCACAAGAGACGATATGCTGTGTTATGTTACGTTAAGCTACGCTATGCTAAGTTATGTTACGTATGTTATTTTGAGCTATTTCATGTTGCGTTTTGCTATGCTCTGCTGTGTTTTCTTGTTTTACCTTTATATTACTACATTATGTTGCCTTAGGTTTTGTAATGCTATGTTATGTTAGGCTCCTTTAATGCTATGTTACATTATGTTATTCTATGTTAAGTTATATTATGTTATACGTTATAATGCTAAGTTATGCCGAGTCATGTTGTGCAATAATAAGTTATGTTGTCTTATGTTATGTTACATTATGTTATGTTGTGCTATGCTATGCTGCGTTATGTTAAACTATGTAAGTTTTCAAGTGACGAAAAATATGAATCATTTACATGTATGACTTCACTGGGGTACTACTAACCCAATAATTGAGTCGCCAGTGGTTTCCCTAAGTTTTGTGGTGCATAGCTTCATTTTTAACCCACCAGAAGATTAGGCGTAAATTGATGATTCGATTAGGTTAGGTTAGCCTAGTAGGCCAGTGAGCCACGCATAAACCAGTCTTGAATATTGGCGATGCCTGAGAGAGTGCCATGAGGTAGTCCAAGAGAAGTAGTCATTCTTCCGAATGCCAGCGCCTGACTTCCAGTGTCTCAGACTGTGTGTCCATCAAATGCTTTGCCAATGCGGGAGAAGTGCACAAGAGTTGCTCCATTGTTTCCCCTGACATATTTTGCAGTCTTTATGATCTGTCAGCCACATTCCGTAAAGCCAATGCATGGATTTACCATTGTCGACCGCGTTATCGGATGTCAGTCGTACATCGCTCTTGGCAATCTCGTCCGCTATCTCATTGCCATCGATGCCTTTGTGCTGTGACAACAATTAGAACTAACATCGCTTGTTGTCTTGTCCAGTGATCTAAATACATTTATAGTACTTCGAGAATTTCACTTTTAACTTAATGGCCCAAGTAAAGTTCTTCCAGTAAGACTGATATGATTTCTTAAAAAAAAAAAATCACTAATTGTTAAGGAAATTCAAATGTTTATTTTATTCAATGTGAAGTACAATCGATGCAATTAAGTTCTGTATATGTACATATAACATGATTCAAGTGGCCTCCACGATTTCTATTACAGGAGTGAATACGATGATCCCAATTTTCGAGTAATTTTTCCACTAAATCAAGTCGTATGTCAGGAACACCATCAATATTAACTTCTAAAGCTTGATGGGAATCTGGTTAATGCTTAAGACCAAATACTTCAAATAAACCTAAAAGAAGTAGTATAATTACCTAGATTTACAAAGGAAGTAGCCTTTATGTATTCAGCAGAGTTAAATTCAAGCATAATTTGAACTCTTTCTGGTGTATTAGTTCTTAAGATCTTCTCACGGAATTCATACATGCATATTTGTGAAAGCTTTAACTTCAGAACTCTTATGGACAACACTTTGAAAAAAAGATGCTAAAGTGAATTTAATATCGGTACTCTCAGAAACAACTGTCAAACCATTCCAAACTAAACATCTCTGGACTAGATATGTCGTAGAATAGAGCGAGTAGTGTTACCAGATGAGGCCAATCTATAAATCCACGCCACAGAATATCTCTAGCTTTTGCTTAAAGTACAGAAGTATTAGGTGTAGTAAATAAGAATCCGTTACCATTCCAACAAATGGCTTTGGTATCTTGGGTTATATAAGTACGATTGGGTTACACACTAATACTGTGATCAAATTGAAAGGTGAATTTTGCCCATTTCATCTCCTTCAAAGTAACCCCTCCCACTACAGTACACTTATGCCTACAAATTTTCCAGTCATCACAGCACTTGAAAAAATCCTCCATTGCGATGGCCATCAGAGCCTTCTTCGATTCAGATTTTATATCCTCCATGGAGTCAAAACGGTGTCCTCGGAGTGGTCATGTGAAGAAGTTACACGAAGGTAAATCAGGCGAATGCGGTGGTTGTGGCACGATGTTAGTTGAAAATGTGGTGAAATGGTCACAAATAACCAATGCGGTATGAGATGGTGCATTATCGCACTTCTTGTTCAATTCAGACATAGTAAAAATCGAAGAATTCACTTCTAGAGCCTCACAAAACGACGCGTATCTCAAATACAACTTATAAAAAAAAAACCGATCACCGTACTAAAAACCACGCGAAGTATAAATTAAGAATTCACCTTTCAATTTGATCACAGCTCAATTTTTATTTCGTTGATTAAGTTCAAGTAATTTTTATTTCAAAGTTGCATAACGCTCGGGAAGCCCAATTGTATAATGTACATACATACTTGTATGTTCGTTGACTTGGAAATTGGCTCGCTTTGGCTATTGCCACAGAAAGATCCTACCTTGAAGTCTTCGTAGAGAGAGTTTTGTGCCAAAAGTTTAAAAGTATTGAGCTAGGGCTCTACAATTTCATGGCGAGTTCTAAATCTACACTCGAAAGCTATCATTTTCAGATATCTCGCATTTATGCAGTTTCCTACACAAACATTACATAAACACTATTCACAAACAAAGATTTGCTTAGGAAACCTGGAGGATTATCTTAACGGTAATAAAATATATCTTCATACATAGTCAAGTGCTTAAAAGCTTTTTATTATTACTTGGTTAGCATTTAAAGTCTACGATCACACACTCGTACACACATAAACAGCACTAAACTCGTTAAGATGCCGATGTGATCTTGAAATTTGCACACCTCGATTATGGTCAAGCGCATACCTACACACACATACACACAGCGAGACATAGCCACACGCTGTCCAGACATTTGCATGCAATGCAAAACTGTAATTTATGCTTTGTCATTGCCGCCCACCAGCTGTAGACAGACATGTTCAAGATCACTGGCGGCGAAGCAGGATGACGTTGACCGTTGACGCGGCGCGCAAACATGGCTGGTCAGCGCTGACTCATTAGCATACGCCACTCGCCATAGACTCACCGGCTCACAGACGATGCAACTGTCCGAGTCGCGCTATAAAAAGCTAATCTTTGCTTAATTTAGCGTATAATAACTAACTGTTCTTCCACAACTATTTACATAAACATTTATGAGGAAATTAATGGTATTTATTGGCTTGATTTATGCATAAACTTATTGGAAGCGCGAACTCATTACATCGGAGGCTATGCCTTGGCATGGAACTGGAATTTACGGTAATTAAAAGGTAATGTTACATTGTCACATTTAAATATAGTTTCATTGAAGAAACCGAGGAATAGTTGGAGAAAATTTTTTTGGATTTACCGGATCTTTTGGTATTTAGTCAAAAACCGGAATGCAAAATTGAACAATGCTTTTGAGGGTTGTTTCAGAATAGCTCTTGAGTTTTGGTAGGGAAAGTTTAAGGACCTATTAAGCTTAGGGTATTAATGAACGAAATCGCAAAAGGACTTACATAATATACTAAGAAAATACTTTGTCAGAACACTAAATTCCCATGAAAACTCTGCTTTGGAAAAACTAAGTGATTATTGTGGTCAAAGACTGATGATAGATTTTTATTATTTTAAACAGATTAGTAAGCTACAAGTCTTTAAACCGGATAACACGTCATGTTTCCAGAAGCATACCGAATAACTCTATAGGTTCTATCGTTGGATTTTTACGAGAAATCACATTTGCAGATGTATTCTTGTAGCTGGACCGCCTTCCAGGAATATTAATAAATATTTCCTGAAGTGCCCTGACCGCATTTCCTCCAGTGAGTCATGAAGAGTTCGAATACACTTCTTCTTCTTACGCTTTTACGCGCTTTTAGGCGATATTATAACACCGAGCCAATTGTTCTTCATTTTTGGTGCCAGTTGGAGATTCCAAGTGTAGCCACGTCCTTCTCCACCCGGTCTTTCCAACGGAGTGGAGGTCTTACTCTGCTGCTCCCGGTGTTTACATCCAATCGGAGGACATGACCTGGTCAACGTAGCCGTTGATTCTTAATTCGCTGAACTATGTCAATTCAAAAATTTTATTCAATGTATTGCGCATCTGAAGGCATAGCATTTTTCTATCTTTCTCTATCAATTTTTAGATTCCATCCCAAAAGAGCTGAGTCGGCTTGGAGACCAAGAAATAATTCAATTTTTGATACTCCGATCTGATATGGGCCGTATTCCAATGAGAGCGCTCTATCTTGGCCGGAACAAATGGTAGTCAGTAGATGCAAGGCCTGGGCTATAAGGCGGTTGGGCCAAAACTACTTAACCTCTCTCTCTGAATACAGGTGAAATAGCAATCGATGATTCCACATTAATAAGGCATACTATTCTCTAGGGTTGTCACTAAAATTGGAATAGACAAAAGCTGATACAATAGATTAGAAAGAGCCTAAGCGAAAACAACTAAATATTGGTTTTAACTGCAAAAAGAATAAACGAAGTGGATCATCTCATGATATAATGGAAGTGAAGTCCTAATAGGTATACCAGAAGTTCAGTTACGGCTTAAGAACTAGAAAGGTATCTGAACTAGATAGTTCACTGAGAAAGTTAAGTAGTTATGGTTAAGGTAGTTATGGTCCACAGGTGAAAAATATCCGGTTTCTGAAACATGCACTTGAATTCTTCGGTTTCTTGGCGGAAACAACTAATTACAAAAAATATTTGTTTATAGCCTTTTAAGTCCTGTCAATACCAATCGTAAACAAACAAGGATAAATATTGATGTGTAAAGAGGTCCATAAAACCAAAATAATCAGCGGATAATTACGAAAATGCATTAATCGAAAGGTGAGCCAGCGAGGCAATTAGAGGTGAGCAATGGGAAAACCAGGAAACAGGCACACCCACAAACATAATAATAAAAAGAAATTATGCGCGGACGAAGTCAGGGAACGGGAGCCCGAGAAGGCGAAAGGAATGGGTCATTTAATTGTGTGCAGCGAAACGCATTAACAAATCGAAACACGTCATGGGACAACAATGTGGTTGGACTACACAAAAACAACAATGTCACACATACGAATAAACACACACGAAGAAGTACAGCGCACAAAGAATGCAAGAGGCGAAGGTAAGGCGAAAAATCAATAAAACAAAAATTACTCACTTGACGGAATGAGAAACGTATTCTGGTCATGCGGCAAGTAGCCAGAAGAACAGCTAAGAAGCGCGCTGGGAGACGCTACCTGCCGGACGGACGCTTGGCGACGCCGACGCTGCACAGATTACCGCGATCGGTGAACGCATAAGTTGCGGACTTGTGTGCCATCGTTAAGCATATGAAAACATCAATAACCAACAACAGCAACAAAAACCGAAATGAATAATAATAAAAGAGCAACCAACGGCAACAAAATCCAGAATGTTTTGAGCCGCGTAAAATGTCTTGAAATGAATTGAAATCCTGGTATTTCATTTACTAAATACCCACACACAAAAAATAAGAACAACAACAACAAAAACGAAAACGAACAAAAATCAATGTAGCTGACGGATGGACAAACAAGTGATCGTGTGAACGTAGCAAGGCACCGATAAGCCCATGGAAAAAGTGACCGAGCATTTTGAGCCGGTTGTGGCAAGAAGGTGAGCAGGAAAGAAAGGCGCTCGACTAAGGCGGGCCTGCAGGCAGGTAAACGCCGGCAGGCGAGCGATTGCTGTGTAGGCAACGATGACTCAACCGAAAGCGACGGTTAAGCCTGACGAACGCACTGATCCGCACAGCTGAGGCGCTTTTACAAATCGAGACGGCAAACCAGTAATGCAGGTGTCAATTGAGCTCCACACACAAACACACACACACGCACTTATGTAGACATGCAGACAGACAGCAAACTCGGCGAAACAACGCTGGCAAGGACTATTAAATAAATCGTCTGGCAGCGCGACGCAAAACAAGCCAAACTATGCGGAGGCGCGATCACCAGCGACCGTCCGGTAAAATATGTCTGTAACAACAACAATAATTCCAATGAAACGCACAGCACAACTGAAAGGGGTTTCAATTCAATCAGCGCTTAAGAATCTGTGGAAAAGTTCACACCAAACGCAGAACACATCGGATGAGTGTTCGGCGATCGAGCGCGGGATGTCTGTCAAATCGCCGACAAAATGTTAATCAGGTCTTAAATAAATCCCAAGGCAGACAGACGCAATGCGCATAACTGCCTTATAAAAGCGTCAAGATCACAAAACACTGATCAAACTGCAGTGAAGATCAGCAACAACAACAACAGCAAGCATAAAGCGACAAATGAATGTGCTTTGTCTAGTTTCTTTTTTGGTGGTGCAATGACGCTCGGGGTCGTCCAGCGAAGCGGAGCAACAAATTGCCTACGTATGGAATCAAAATAATGTCTGTTAGTTGTGTGAACTGCAACAGCCCCTCGGCTTGGCTGACTGCAGCTTCGTCACACTATTCGTCTTATTGGACTGATCATCACTCAGCTGTGGCGTTGGTGTGTTCGCGTTGGACACTTGCTGTGGTAGTTAATATCGAAAGCTGGTTAGAATGTGTGGCAGCCCATCCGCCTGGCATTTACCACATCATTTGCGGGCGTACCTAAGTATGTGCTCTGTAGCACGGTCTGGTGCAAGCCGTGCAACGTGTGGGCAGACGTATGACCGTGGCAAATGCGTGGCAGTTGGATAAGTGGACGGTTGGACGATTAAGCAGCTCGTTTGATCAATAACTTGTGAGCTGTGTTGCATACAAAAGATTTCCTGTTCTACCCAACGAGTAAGACGAGACGAGACACTCGGCGTTCGACATTCATCGCGTGAAATTCGTGGAATCGCGTCAATTGATTTACTCAGGTGCGTTCTAAATAGCGTTTCAAGTGATTGCATGTGTGCAAATGGGTTTGGATATGTTATATAGAGAGGTGGAGTAAGTGCTTAAAAAGCTCTCAAGTACTTTGTTGAGATACTTAGTGGATTGGGTATGATCAATGGCGTCCAGTGAGGAAGAAAGTATTTGCCAATTGAGAATAAATACTGGAGTATTATTTGGTATGGGTGTATTTTCTAAAGTAGCCGGCGTTTGTGCATGATTCCAAACTTAGGGTCTGATTAAGTTTCCGAGTTGAAGCTCTATTGTAATTGAGACGATGAATGTAAGCTTTTATGCAACCTAGATTTAAACCCACGATCCAGCATGCGACATACTCATACTCTATCTTACATCTTACAACCTTCACTAGAATTTTAGCTACGAGGACCAGTTTGCGAAGTTTAGTTATGATTACGAGTCAGATTAAACCAATTCAAACTTTGTTATATTGAAAAATTGGTTTATAAATCTGACTTTTAAATAACCTCTTGAGACAAAGTCACTCAAAAATATAGACCTATGTTCAAATTAATATGGTTATTTATTTTCCTAATGTTCCTCAGATACTTTGGGTATTGAGAGATTGGCTCACGTTGACTATCGAGCCGGTAAGTTTACTCCACATAAAACTTGAGAAGAGTTCAGTCCGTTATACTTCCTAAAATAACTGTGATTTCGGCATTTAAAGTATTGCTCGAGCATAAAAGAACAGAGCTCAATCTTCTTCCTTTCTCTTTTGACATCTGGACAAATTTAACCTAGAAATATTCGAAAAAGTAAAAAAAAAACGTGATTGAAAATCTTCAGAGAAATAACACAGGATCTTCACATCTGTTAAGCATCGACTCGGTACCTTTTGGTTAATGTTTTGTGCATGAGGCGTGTTAATGTTAGACTTGAACAAAAATACCTCAATTTTTTGCAAATACGTCGTCCAATAGATGTCGGCAAAGATATGCTCAACAACACAATTATGACCTTACCTTCTTAAAAAGCAATCAAAAAATGAATATAGATTAAAACGCTAATCACTAAAGCCAGGAAACGAAAGAGATCAGGATGGACCAACGATATGAAAATAGATATGAAAAGGTTTCTATATAAGTTGGGAATAATTGTCAGTGACTGAGTTCTCTGGAGGTCATAATGGCGTAGGTCAATGCTTAAAAGGCGAAAAGCGTTTCTTTGAGTTAAGCTAAGTTAGTCAAGATACGTTAAGTTGAGATAAGTTAGGTTAGGGTTAGTTTGGTTTCGTTATGTTAAGTTAAGTTAAGTTACTTTCAGTTAAGTTAAGATAAGTCAATTTACGTTGAGTTGAGTCAAGTCAAGTCAAGTTAAGTTAAGTTAAGTTAAGTTAAGTTAAGTTAAGTTAAGTTAAGTAAAGTTAAGTAAAGTAAAGTAAAGTTAAGTTAAGTTAAGTTAAGTTAAGCTAAGTTAAGTTAAGATAAGTTAAGTTAAGTTAAGTTAAGTTCAGTTCAGTTCAGTTCAGTTCAGTTAAGTTAAGTTAAGCTAAGTTAAGTTAAGTTAAGTCAAGCTAAACAAAGTATCTTTACGAAATTTGTTTCATTGATTGATAATTTCTATTTATTTTCGGATTGTCTTTAGTGTCCACTAACTCATAACTCCCGCGTTGTTTTACGTTTAACCGAAGAACAAAATAAATTTTTAACAACTTCATTTTCACAGTAAATTTAGCAACGAAACGAATTTCGAACAGGTTTGGTGCACATTGGCAGGAAATTCCAGCTGACTTTCAAGCAAAATGTGACTTAGTGAATGAGCAGAAGAAGCTAACATGTGTTTCTACAAATGTGCACAGGAGCCTATGGAAGCCACTATGCGCTGTAAGAATGTTGCACAAATATTCTAATGCTTTGGAAAATACGTGCACATGCAACACAGAAACATGTTGCACATTCCGGAAATTCCGCAAGCCGTGCCACGAAGCCGGTGCGCATCCAGCAAGTGTTTGACAGATGCAAACAAACATATATGTACATATGTACATGCAATTGTTTGTTAGTATGTGTGTTGTGGCAAGCAAAGGTGTGGAAGCATGATTGCGTGCGACACCTTTTCTTTTCCGCCAGCAGCCACGCTGATTTAACTCATGCCAGCGACCATTAACGGCTGCTTGTGATTTTTAACACCTGAACCAATTGACAACAACAACAGCAAAACAAACCTCGGCAGTGCAAGCAACAAGCGGAACTAGGCGCGCCAATAAAATGCTCGTACGCTGTCATAGTTCGAAGCAACGCCGCGTTGCAGCATGCAATTGTTTGAAGATGCGGCGGCACAAATTTGCATTCGCCACAAACAAATGCTGCCACAACAACACCAACACCTAAGCAGAGCTGGGTGTGCGCAACAATGGCAACGCGCAACACTCTTAACAACGGTGGAGAATGCATGGCAAACAGTATTAACACTTTTATGGGCATTTCACGAGTGTGGCAAGTAACCAAGAAAAAATTCAGCAAAGGTCGCAAAGTGTTTGGTGTTGTTGTTGCAGCTTGCTGGTGATGCTGCAAAGGTGGTGTGACTCTTTTGTAATTGCTCATACAGTGCACAATGGTTGTTGGTGTTATTGTTGTTGCAACGGCTGCTGAATTAGCATAAAAGTGCGAAAATTGCCAATTACTGGTGGCACAGCGACAACTAGTGTCGGCGCAGCGAAGCCAAATCGAGCCAAGTTAAGCCAAACTGTCGGCGACCGGATGCAATAAGCCACCAAAAACAACAAGAACACTATGCGGCATCAACAAGTTACATGCTATACATACATACATGTGTTGCCTTCAAAGAAGTGTGGCAAATCTGTTTGTTGCACATGCATATACACATACTTACGCATGTTGCATATGCACTTTTGTATGTTGCATAGCAAAGGCGGTGCGACGCTTGTTGCAAAATGCACGTGCGTAACACAAAATCAATTAAAAGGTTTTGTTTGGTCTGCGGCACCGCCAGGAATGCGCACGCTTTTAAAGGTGCAGGCGCAGGAAAAACGGGAAAATGAGAAAAAAAGTGAAAATACTTCAATTTTATTTTTCCACAAATCACATTAAAAACGGCGCAAAAATGCAGAAATCTTGGTCGTGGTCACGTTCGTTGGTGCGCAGTCGGGTGAATGTGGCGCATTTTTGTTGCAAGCAAATAAGCAAAGAAATCAATAAACAAGCTAACTTGGCAGTAATGTGGCGAACAATTCGAGCGCCCCCAGGTGTTGTCAGCCGGCGCACTCACTTTTTAACACATACACATATGTGACGTGCATGCCCTGTAGGAAAAATTTGTGTAGTATTGAGACTTTAGATATCCAACGGAGACCGACTGTTATAAAGGGTATTGGGGAGAGCAATAAAATGTATTTTATCAGATGCGTGCATATTAATATATTCTGAAGTTGTGTTAGTCTAAGCTAAGTTACGTTAAGGTAAAGTTAAGTAAAGTCAGGTCATGTTATGTTAAATTTGAATATGCCATGTTAGAGTTTAAGTTAATTTTAGTTTAGGTGGGCTAAGTTAGCTTAAGTTAAGATAGTTTTGATTAAATTAAGTTAAGTTAAATTAAGTTAAGTTAAGTTAAGTTAAGTTAAGTTAAGTTAAGTTAAGTTAAGTTCAGTTAAGTTAAATTAAGTCAGGTCCTGTTATGTTAAATTTGGTTGTGCCTTGTAAGAGTTTAAGTTAAGTTTAGTTAAGGTGGGCTTAAGTTAAGTTAAGTTCAGTTCAGATAAGTTCAATTCAGTTCAGTTCAGTTAAGTTAAGTTAAGTTAAGTTCAGTTAAGTTAAGTTAAGTTAAGTCAGGTCCTGTTATGTTAAATTTGGTTATGCGATGTTAGAGTTTAAGTTAAGTTTAGTTAAGATGGGCTAAGTTAGCTTAAGTTAAGATAATTTTGGTAAAATTTAGTTAAGTTAAGTTAAGTTGAGTCAGGTCCTGTTATGTTAAATTTGGTTATGCCATGTTAAAGTTTAAGTTAAGTTTAGTTAAGATGGGCTAAGTTAGCTTAAGTTAAGATAATTTTGGTAAAATTTAATTAAGTTAAGTTAAGTTAAGTCAGGTCCTGTTATGTTAAATTTGGTTATGCCATGTTAAAGTTTAAGTTAAGTTTAGTTAAGGTGGGCTAAGTTAGCTTAAGTTAAGATAATTTTGATTAAATTAAGTTAAGTTAAGTTAAGTTCAGTTCAGTTCAATTCAGTTCAGTTCAGTTCATTTCAGTTCAGTTAAGTTAAGTTTAGTTAAGTTAAGTTCAGTTTCGTTTAGTTCAGTTCAGTTAAGTTAAGTTAAGATAACTTAAGTTAAGTTCAGTTAAGTTATCTTAAGTTAAGTTAAGTTAAGTTAAGTTGAATGGTGTTATGTCAAGTTAATGTGTAAGTTGAGTTAAGGTTGGTTAAGCTGTGTTAAGTAAACATAAGTTGACTTGTGTTATGTTAATAAACACTTACTAATAAGTTTAGTTAAGTTAAGTTAAGTTAAGTTGAGTTGTGTTATGTTAATTAGGGTTTAGGTTTAGTTAGAGTAAGTTAAGTTAAGTTAACTTAGGTGAAGTGAAGTTAAGTTGTGTTATATCAAGTTAGCGTTTAAGTTAATTTAAGTTGAGTTAAGCCAAATTTAGTTAAATTTAGTTTAATTAAGTCAGATTAAAGTTTATTTCCCTTGAAGTTGGGTGCTCTACCTCCGCAAGGTATTTGTCTCAATTCCTGATCCTCTTATCATAAAAAAATATTTTCAAATTGTTTCTAGGAAGGCGTGGTAAACACATGTATGACAATAAAATGTTCATGCTCTTTGAAGTTAGCTTAAAAACTTCAACATCTCTTAACTCTACAGATAAATATACCTGACAACTGAATAGTCAAGCACAACTTGACAGAATCTCACAAGAGATTCCTTAATTTTCCAGCTACAAAAATAAATATGCAAACTTAGCCTTCAATACCCCAACTCCCTGCAGGGTGCACACTCTTGCACAAGCCTCAAACGCTTGCGCTTAGTAATTGTCAATACTGCCTACCCCCAACAGCAGGCGCAGCTGTTGCGATCGATCTTCAACTGCACCCCCACAATGCTAACGATCAAACTCAATCAGCCAGACATAGAGCCAACCGACCGACCGCTCGCCTTGTGACATGCAATTGTTGTACGATATTTACGCCAATGTCAGCAAGTAAACAACACGCAACCACTCACAGCGCTAAATAGTGGCACAAGCGCTCCATGCAGGCTCCGCGGTAACCCAATATACATAAGTGTGGGTCTGCGCCGCAACGCCAGTGGGCAATGTCACCAGCACAGTGTCAACAACAACAACAACAACAGCAGTAGCATATGAGCCAGCAATGGCAACGAAGTCAGTGTCAACCAAAGCGACAACTAGCCGACAACAAGCGTGGCATAGCTACATGTTGCTCATGTCAAGCGGCTCGAAGTCGTGGGGGACATATGTACCCATATGTGCTTTTGTTGTGTCAAAATGTTAAGATTTTTTATCCTCATTGTTGTTGTTGTGCTGATAGGTTTCGATCTTTAAACGTTTCCTTTTTACCACAGTTGTTTTGTTGTTCCATTGCAACCAAGTTGTTTTGTTGTTTTTGTCATTTGGCCGAAGTACTCAGTCAAGCTCAAGAACACACCTTAAACTCCAAAGTGTTTATTTTAAGCATGTGTTGTTGTTGTCACTGTGCACTGGTGTCTTTGTTGCTGTGTCTCCAAAAGCCAACCTGCAAGTTCATACATGTGTGTGTCGGTATGTTCCTTGTACTCGTATATAGCGCTCGGTTCAATGTCAATTCCAATTCGTCATGGCACAGCTGAGGGACCCACTCGTGTTTTTGTTGCTACTTTTTGTTTTCTTTGTAGAGAATGTGTGCCTTGTTTGTCACTGCTCTGGTTTTGTCATTGTCATTGTTCACAAATAATTAACTGAAAGGGGAGACCACCTTTGCGCTGGACCAACTCGATTTTCTTTAAAAGCATGACTTCTTATTATTCTACCGAAGAAGGTGAAGTAGCAAAGAGTTAAAATTCAGAACTGGCAGACATTTTTTTAATTGTAACTCATATGTATATTGAAAAATGTTGTCCAGAACGCCCAACAAAACTTCGGAAATGTTTATCGGTCCTTGGTATGAGACTAAGAATGGAAATTCTAACTAGAATATAAGTAATTCTTCAAGGGAATTAAAGTTTCAATGAATGATTGGTCAAATTAGTGCAAACAGGAACTCTAGAGGAGGTTGTAGATGATCAGCTTCTAAAAGGACCCAAATTGATAGCTTATGCAGACGACATAGCTAAACTAGTGACGGGAAGGTTCCAAGTCCGAAGTTGTAACATGATGGACAACGCCGTAAAGCTGAAGCATCCTTAGGCTATATCGGCTAACTTAAAGGTTAGTTAAATGCCGACAAGAGGTGCTACTCTTTATAAGATGAAAAATTCCGATATGGCAACCCTGGAAGCTCAACCTAATTTATCTATCAACCAAGAAGCACACAAAGTATCTTGGATAGCAAACTGATAGAGAAACTCAATGTGGAAGAGAGAGTGAAAAAGGTCTGTGGTGCCCCCAATGCAAGTAAGAAGATGCGAGGGTTTATATAGGACCTATCACCCGGTCTTATGAATGAGGGTTCCATAGCAGTAGTCAAGTTTATTTAGTTTTACTGTGATTTGGTGTGGTGAACCGCTGTCAAAATCTCATACAGAAACCAGGTACAAGAGCACTTTCAGCCACTCAATCGGCTTCACTAAAAAGCTTACTAACCAATTGGCATTGAGGGACCTGCGGACATAGATTAATAAGCGGGAGATTGGTTAATAAGATAGACGCCATAACCTCACGATTTATTTGGGAGAGAAGGTTTCAAGTCGCACTAAAAGAGGGTGGAGTATGCGGCTCGCCGGGCGACACTTTCAGCATCTACACAGACTATCAAAAGTGGTTAATGGAGTCGGCGCCAGAATTTATTGCTCGGAGCTGATTTTTAGGTGACCCTTTAAGCCTCTGAAATATTACAGCATCTTCCAGGAGGAACTCTTTGCGAGCAGTAAAGCGGCTGTTGTGGCTAACAACTTAGGAAATAACATAAATCAGTTACATAATGAAATTTTTCAAAGCGTTGACAAACCCTGATCCGTTTGTGAGATGGAATAAAAGATTGTGTGAAAGAGCCTAAAAATAAACACTTATGCTTTTTAAATAAACAGGGTCACGAAAAGTCTGTAGGATGGTTGTTGTCCTAGTCACAGGTCACAACTTACTGGTATCACATACGAGTCGAATTGGCATTAGTATCGACGATGTACAACTATACAGAAAGTGTATCGAAGTAGCCATGAGAGAGACGTTCCTACACCTCCTAGAAGCTTCGCTGTGAAAGGAAATAAAAGAAGTATCAAAATAAAAAGTCGCTCTTGAAGTTGGTAAAAGGCGTTGACATGACGAATATTAGAGCACAAATTAAACTGAACTTCTATATGGCATTTCTAAGGACGTGGTAGCCGGTATAGCCTAACCTAACCTATAACTTAACCATATTTTAACAGGTTGTATTTCTAGTTCTTCCGTACCAACTGTATGGTTGGTTTATGGTGTCTCGTTTTGAACTCAGAGTCCAAGTATAAGAGAACAGTACGATTTGAACATTCAGCCCTTTTTCAGATCTCTTTATATCAAACAGAACAGGTACTGAGAGCCAGTAAAGTTTATTAGGAAGTAAATCTCCCATGGTAATTGGCTCTCTTTGTTGTAAAGACACTTTTTAGAGTCAAGCAGGGTATTTTGCTCAAAAAAGATAATTTGAATGTGCTCAGGTAGTGAGATTTTTACGGTTTTCTGCGACTAGTGTTTGGTGGGTTGAGGGTCAAAACAACGCTCAAGATCTCAAAACAGAAATGATACCAATGAAAGATGACAGATATTTTTAGGGTTATTGGGAAATCAAGTAACAGTACAGAATAATAAAATTTTTAACAGTAACTTCGATTAGATCGATGAGAGTAATAGTTGGGCATAAAGGTCGAGTTCAAAAAATTTTATTTTACAACGTAGCTTCATGAAATTTGGTGTTGATTATTATTTATGGCATCACTATAATCTCGCTTGAAATTGTTTAGATCGGACCACTATAGCATACAGCTGCCATACAAACTATTAGTTAACGTGTTCTCTTTTTAATTAAAAATCGTATTTTTTTGTTTCTAAAATTTTATTAAAGCTTGACATACAAAGACAAAAATACCGCGCAAAAATACAGTTATTTTTCAAAAACAAATAAATTTATTAAGATAAAAAATAATAATTTAAAATTTCCCGGCATTTTCAGATATATTAAATGAAAAAATTTTACTTTGTGATGCAAATTTCGCATTTAAACTTTTAGATATGTATAGTAAGTATGTATGTGATATTATCAAAGAGAATGTGCACAGTTTGAAAAGCACTGCGCCGAATACACGAGCATGCGTGTGAGTTCACGGCCAATTATTTGAGTTATCGCCGAGCATTTCACTGGCGGCGCTCAGATTGCTGTTCTCCAGCTGATCGGCATCCATTAAATCGGCAGCTGTGAATGATTGTCGTTGTTGTTGTGGCATTTGTTGGTCGTCTTGTTGCAATTGCAGTTGCTCGCTTTGTAATTGCAACAAATCTTGCGCTGGCGTCGATTGCATGCATTGAATGACACCACGTTGCGCTTGTTGCTGTTGTTGTGGTAGGGCTTGCTGCGGTGGCTGCTGTTGATATACTATTGCATGCAGTTGTTGCTGCGATTGTTGTTGTGGTTTTTGTTGCTGCTGTGGCGCAAATCTTTGCATGCTCTGTGCGCTGGTTGACACTAATTGCCCCGACGGAGACTGCGGCGTCATTATGTTCAACAACAACTCGCTCATCTTCGCACGAAATTGCAAGTTCTGCAACTCGCTCATGCGCTTCATTTGCGGCAAAAAGCTAACGAGGAAATTGTAATCGGAATCGCCCACGTGACTGGCGCTATTGTCGCGCGTCATATCCATGCGCGTCGACTGCATCAGACTCTGCTCCTCGCGCTCCAAATTCTCCAAAAAATGCACTTGATCATCGGCGCGATTCGAACACTTGCAGTTGGGCGAGCGGCTGCTGCTCGTGCCGGCTATGGCCGCATCTTCGGCGGCATTTGCAACGGATATGGAATTGGAGAGGCGGCGCACCGCTTGTGGTGTAGCGGCATTCTCGAATTGTTCGAGCAGCTGATCATCGTCCTCATACTCATCTTCGTCGGTTGTGTGGTGTGGTTCCATTTTAATGTCGCAAAAGCTGTGAAAACCGGGCGCATCGTCGTGTGAGCCATTCGATCCCTCGCCTTCGCTCTTGTGCGTAAACGATTGATATCGCGGACGACGGCTGTCGTTTATGAAACTCATCTGATCGAAGTAGGCCCATTTGCTGCGCACATCCATGGAACTATCGTAGTTGCCGTTCGCTTTTAGTCGCTCAATGCGTCGTTCACTGCGACGCACTTCGGCGCGATAGGCATCGCGTAAGTTCTTCCATTTGCGTTTGCAGTGCTCGACTGTTTGTTTTCAGGTGGGAGAGATTATAATTTAATTACTTAATTGAAAATGAATAGTTAAGAGTTAGAATTTATTTTTGATAAATTTGACTTAATTAAATGCATTTTTAATTGCTATTTAACTTATTATGGTATCTTGAGTTCGCCACGAAGTTTCTTTTACTCAGAAGAAAACGTTGGAGACCCCTTAAAATTTAGTTATATCTGTGTGTTAGGTCTGTCAATTAATATGCCTACGTTTTTGTGGTATCATTCTGAAAATTTATACACAATCTTTTCTGCTCAAACTCCTGCTAATTTGTCGGAATCGCTGTCGAACGACTGTAGGATATAGTGGCCACACTAACTGAAGAATTAAATTTCTATTCTTGTATGAAAAACTTTTTTATTTAAAGGGGTATTCTACTCTAGAATTTTGAAAAAGTCGATTTTTTTCATATATTTAAAGTTTAGACCCTTAAGAACACATCCTCCAAAGGATTTTTAAAAATTAAAAATATTTTCAGAGCTACAGTTACTTTAGTGACGCAGTACCTAGCCCGGTTCGGCCATACTCACTTTTTTAAACGCGTTTTTCTCGAAACTACTTTTTTCCACACGGTACCGGCATTATCTCAAGTTCTATGCAACCGATTTACTTGAAATTTTGTATGAACCTTCTTTATATAATCCTTTATCGTTCCTACCAGCATCGTGTCAATATTTTTGTTCTTAATATTTTAAAAAAATTCAGGAATTTCAAAAAAAAAAAGCGTAAAAAATGATTTTTATTTTCAGGCAGTCGCCATTTTTCATCCTTACTGATTAAGAGTTTCTTTTGATTTTTTTTTTGCAGACCACCAGGAGAGTCAGGATCAATGTCACCAGGATGCGCCATTTTTTTACACCTGTCTCTCCCCCCCTCTAATTATTTTTAATATTTTTTTGTAAATTTTTTTTCTGTATTCTTAAGATATCAATGAAAACAGCATAAAAAAATGGATGGTAAAAATATTTTTTGGTTTTTTTTTTTTTAAATAAAATTCAAAAAACTGCCCAGAATTTGATTTCTAGGCTAGAA
This sequence comes from Bactrocera zonata, assembly GCA_037783105.1. NCBI lineage: Eukaryota > Metazoa > Arthropoda > Insecta > Diptera > Tephritidae > Bactrocera > Bactrocera zonata. The sequence continues at coordinate 208,683 of JBAWJQ010001790.1, read as the reverse complement.
TACCTCCTTAAAGAGATATCCTCAAAAAATTTGCTTTAGATTATTGGCCGAGGTAATGGTATAATCTCCAAACAAATTGTTCAAATTGAACCACTATAGCATATAGCGGCCATATAAACTGAACGATCAAGATCAAGTACTTGTAAAGAAAATTTTTTTATTTGAAAAGATATCTTCACGAAATTCCGCAGAGATTAGTGTTTAAGACAGCGGTACAATCCCTGGAAAAATTGTTTAGATCGGACCCTTATAGCTTATAGCGGCCATACAAACTGATCGATCAAAATCAATTTTTTCTATAAAAAACTTTTTTATTTGAAAAGATACCTTCACGAAATTTGGCGAGATATTGTCTAAGATAACGATATAATCTCAAAAAAGAATTCTTGAGATCGGACCACTATAGCATATAGCTGCCATACAAACTGATCGATCAAAATCAGAATCTATTATATGGAATGTTTTTTTTAATTGTGAAGGATATTATTTTATTATTTTTTTTTTTTTGCAATATTTATTTAAAATTTGAATCTTCTTTTAAACACCAGTACCACCCTAATATCAGAGTAAGCGTTAAATGCCAAAATATTATCAGAATTATAAAGTAATTTGGTGATAATGTTGCCATAGAGACACCTGTCACTTAGTTATGACACGTTTTAAATAAACAAGACTACAAGTTCAAAAATACATATCTATATAATTTACTCACATACATACTTACATACATATCGCTCATTTGCTGCAAGACCGGCATATGTTAAAAAAATCGATTTGCCAGAAAACGCGTTAAAAGTTTTCAACTGACTATAACCTTACACGGAAAACAGGAAATATATTCTCTTCTCAAGCGGAGCATATATGAGGTATTCATATGAACTTTTCACTCAACATGAAGTATGATATAACGAACAATTCTGTAGCATTAACTCAAAAATCACGTTTTTTGGTTTATGCCGGTCTTGCAGCAAATGAGCGATATGTATAAGTATATGAACCTAATTTTGATCGCGAAACATGAATTGCCCAAAACAAAACAGAAAGCAAAAAACTGTAGCCAGAAAAGCCAAATAAATTGAATTTCTTTTTTTTTTTGGTTTTTGCATACCAAACTGAATATCAGCGCTTTTTTAGCTTTCACGCATTCACTTCTTTCGCTCATTTTCATACGCAAGTAGAGATAGTATACATAAGTATATGTATGTAGATACATACATATCTACATATACTTACGTATGAAAGCATGTGTATGAACTGGCCTGGCTTACTTTCGTCTTCAAGCATGCACAACTGTACTTGCTTGACGAAATTTTAACCTAATCCATACAATGCACATATATACATATGTGTCCATATTAGAGCACGTGATTATTAGGAGTTCTATATGTATATTCACTGGAATATATGGCTACTCACCATCGACACCCAGACTTGCAGCGATTTCGGCCCACTTTTGCGGCGTATTCGTCCTATCCTTATACTCCCCGTAGCGCACATCCCAAATAATGGGACGTGCCTTCACCTCTTCAATCAAGCGACGTACATCCAAATCGTTTGGCATTTTTCGCGTTACTAAAAACTTGTCGTAACGTGATGTCACACACCGGCGCGCGATTTCGTATCGTTATAACGAAAAATACGAAGCGCACACGATAATAATAACGAAAGTCGAACACAACCAAGTGAAATGTGGCGCTCACAGGAGAGCTACAGAGAGCGAGCAATAAACAATAATAACAAAAACAAGAGAGCAAAGAAATTTTCTACCCGTGCAGACAGCCAGACAGGCAGGCAGGCAGATAGGCCGGGAAGCAAGCAGGCAGCAAGGAAGGCAGGCTGAAAGGCAAAGACCGTCGTTAATAAAAGTAAAAGAGCCAAAAATGAGCACAATTTAGTAAACAGAACATTGGCAATAACAACGACAATCAGATATCCAGCGAGACTGCAGAGAGAGTTTCTTATACATACATATGTATGTGTAAATACATATGTACATATAAGTATTTATGTATATATGTATAGGTGGCTGACAAGGCGATGCGAATTTAGCAATGCAAATATTTGCAGCTACATACATACATATGTACATATTTACAGTTATATATACGCACTTTAGACGTGTATCATCTCCACTGGTTGTCAAATATTGCGCACAGCTGTCGCTCTGCAATGCTTGTGTATTTATTGTTGTTTGCCTTTGTTAGTAGACATTTTATTGTTACTTAATTTGTTTGTGCATATATACATATGTATATACATATATGTATAGGAATGGTGAATCTTAATCAAAGGTAGCTTTTTGTTTTGTTTGTGGAAATATCGACTTATGTACATATGTATACAGATAAATAAAGCTTGGAGCGAAGTTTGTAATACATAGAAATAAGCGTTGGATATTCTATAAAGTATAAACATAGATATATGTCAAGTATGTACATATACTATATAACTGATCAGGGTAACAAGCTGAGTCGATTTTGCCATATCCGTTCGACCGTCTAACTGTTTGCATATTCTCGAACTAGTCCCTTAGTGTTTGAAATATTCATCTGATTTTCCACATTTGTTGGAACAACCGAGATCGGACCTCTATGGGATGAAATTTATCGATCAAACTCACGTCCTTATATGGGAAACTTTTTTGTTTCACTAGGTATCTTCATCAAATTTTCCACATATTATTATCTAAGATAACGCTATAAGGTCTGAACAACTTGTGCAAATCGCATCACTGTAGCATACATACATATACAAACTGACCGATCAAACTCAAGTTCTTGTATGAAAAAATGTTGTATTTGACAAGATATTTTTACGAAATTCAACGTAAATTATTGTCCAAGGTAACGCTATAATTTCACAATATATTTTTGAGATCAGACCACTGTAGCATATATGTACATATGTGACCTGATCTACGAAAAGGGAGCTAACGTGCGAAAACTAGTTTTCTGGGAAACAGCTGTTAAAGAAAAGCTGTCAGTTTCTCGTTATCTAAAGTGAAAATTGATTTTTTGACACCTAATGTATAATTCAAATTGAGTTATCAGAAACAATATAAACAGAATTACAAGGAAAAAAAGAGAATGAAACTTATTATATAAGGAGGTCGGATGTTTATGGACTACTGGCAAAATATCAGTAATCCCATGTAAAATTTTTTAGTTAATTTGGATATACCTACGTTCAAAGGTTCCTCGATTGAACTTAGAATATCATAGCCCGCTAAAGTTCTTGAAATTATTTCCGCCGAAACTCCAAAAGTGCAAATTTTCAGAAAGTTTTTGGCTAAAAATAGCTAATCCGATCTTATGCTCGAAGATATTGTAATGATGAATTGAGCCAGAACGGAATCAGCTCTGCGTTAAAGCATTAAAGGCCGTCAGAGATAAGAAAATGTCAGCCGAAGTCCAACAAAATGTGTTCAATAATAATGTATATGGATCACGAAACGGTTGACAAGGATCTTCAATCATTCATTTCAGACTGCTGAATGATCGGCTGCTTCAACGGAATCTTTCATATCTTTTTATGAAAATCGTCGGACATAATTTGTTCGCTTCAAAACTAAAAAAGCTTCTACGAATGATTTAACGATTCATGGGTTGTATTCATTGCTTTAAAGAAGAGAAGAAAAAAAAGAAGCATATTAGGGTGATTCAAACAAAACTTTTTTTTTTCGATTGGTACTCAGAAAAATAGGTTCCTAGACACCTCTAAGAAAGCTTCTCCAATTATGAGTTTTTAATTGTAACGGGAAGGTCCTCCTACATACAGTTTTCTATTTTTTCTTATTATCAGATGGAAAAATTTATATCTCGCTTCCAACTACTTGAAAAAATATCTTGTTCTTTAGATTTTGTAGGAAATTGAATGCCCTAAAAAAAGGTCTCCTATGATTTTTTCGTAAACCCAACCGTATAAAAGATATTAATAGTTAAAGTTTGATTATTTTTGTGAAAATTTTTTATTTCTTATTAATTTTATAACTCAATGAAAAAAATCATTATGAATTATGAAACTCATAGGTTTTTTTGGAGAGGCTTTCTTAGAGGTGTCCAGGAAGCTACCAATCGAAAAAAAAAATTGTTTTTGAATCTCCCTGATACATATATGTTCATATTAAGGTAGGCCAAAAAATTTGTTTTTCGCTTAGTTCTTAGAAAAAAAAAATAGGTTGTCGATACCTCTACGAAAATCTCTTCAAGTGTCCACGTTATAGAGAATTTAATTTCCTGCAAAATCAATAAAACAAGATATTTTGTCCAGTAGTTGGAAGCGAAAAATTAATTTTTCTATTTGATGAAAAGAAAATAATTGAATACTGTAAGTGGAGGACCTTCACGTTACAATTACGAGCTCATACTTGGAAAGTTTTTCTTAGATACCTCTAGAGAATCTATTTTTTAAAGTACAAAAATAAAAAAAAATATTTGTTTGAACCACCTTAATATGTATGTATTCGTGTGTATAGGTACAGTTGACCAAATTTAGCACTTTTATAATAATACTACCAGTCGTTGACCTTTATAATGTAAAATTTGTATTTATAAACGTGCACAATTTTAACACACCCACGCACAAGTATACTTATAATATATGTACATATGTATGTATATGTTGAAATATTATTATATTATTGTCGTCATTCTCGCCATATAAATATGTACATAGGTGTAAAAATATCTGGAGCGAAAGGAATGCGTGATACCATTTGATAAAAGAACACGCGTGGACAAGCGCAATACATAAGTATGTATGTATGTATGTATGTACACATAGTTTGCTTATTGCAAGACCTTCTTAACTCGAAAATGGAAGTTTTGAGTTAATTATGTAGAAGTGATCATTAACTAAATCTGTATATTGTGGCAAAGTTTCATGCTTATATTTGCAATAGAAAAAATTGTAAGCAGTCGATTTTTTATATTAGCCGATACGTGATCGATAAGCCATCGTAATTCCGCACCTCATTTTTTATAGACACGCCTAATGTACCTACCTACATACAAACTTATGTATGTATATACTGCGCAGATGAGCAACTACCGGCAAACTTCGAAGGTTTGACAGAGAGCAAGAGCGCAAAAACAACAAAAACATGTTTGCTGGAGCAAAAGTGGGCAAAAACGTGAAAGCTGGGAGATAGTGTTTATCATTTGGTGAATATGTCTGGGAGTAGAACCAATCACTTTATTAATTGCTTCAGAGTAATGGCGAGAGAGAGTGAACATTTAAGTTTTATTAGAACGATGTACATATATATTTAAGTACTCTAACTAGAAGAAGGCTCGGCAGTCAGACGATCAAAGAATTACTAGCTATTTAGTAATATATATGTATGTATGTATCTACCTATGTATATGTTTATATGAATGTGTTAATTAGCGTACGAAGAGCTTGAAAGTTTTGCAAGCACTGTAGTTGGTATGCTTCTACTGCCCGCTGTGAACTTAAAGCGGTGAAGTATATACATACATACATACATACGTTAAGTGTATATGAAAAAACTTTGACTGATGATAGGTGTATGTATATCTGGGGGTGACTGCAAACCCAATATATCAGTCAACCTATGAGATATCTTAATGAAACTTAGAGGATATCTGGTTAGGTTACCTTAGATGGTTGATCCCTTAAGATGAGGGCGATCAAACTTAGATTGTTATGCGCAGTCCTTGAGAAACCAAATGAAAAAAAACTAGTTGAATATCAGCTATCGACAATGCGATGAAATCTAAAAGTATAAGACTCTCGGTATTTTAGCCTTAAGGAGGGAAACTCGCTTAGAAAGTGTTGAGGGGATTGATTCTATTTCATCCTCTTCCAAGCAGCCGATGCAACTACCGATACAATTTTTAATTTTTGCCGCATGCATACTTAACGGATAGTGCTCAGTTAGACCACTGACCAGTGTATGACCACTCAAATGTGTACCTTGCTGAGGGCGTAGAGTTCACTTACGATTTACTCTTGGTCGGAAGGTTCTTGCGACTGCTCAGCAGCTAGTTTGATCAACGTTTCTTGAGCTGTTCTAAGGTTAAATAATCTAGTAGTGAACCATAAAATGTCAATAAAGTCTCTATCCGTTCTTATTTTGCAGTTTGTGAGACTAAAGTAGGTAAATTCTTCAGTCTTGAAGTTTCTTTGGCAAAGTAATCAAACCATTTAACTTAATGCCAAGTGAAGTCTAGCCTTATCGGAGTGAATAGTCACCACTTTGAAAAGAGTCGCGTTCTGGAGTAGTATATCTATTGCTTTTATCGCAGCCACTTTCGCTTGAAAGACGCTGCAGTGGTCAGGAAGCCTAAAACTGGAGCTCATGGCTAGTTCTGGCAGTGTAGTCCTCTTCGAACTCTTCCCGCACCCGTAAAAAAGCTTACATCTCCTCACCTCCAGTGAGTCGCTCCGTTCCATATCTCCGTCAAAGATATGTGTGAGCATAAAATAACAGCCAGGATTAGGCTCGACGCCTGGTAATCTAAGTATTTTGAAATAAAATCGAAGTGTGCACAGTTTTCTGAGGGCATTTGCTCGCAGTCATCTAAGTACCCAGCTTTTCTGTGTCTGAGAGCAGTTTGGCTGTCATACAGCTCCCGCCTTTGTTCAATGGATGTCAGCGCCTTCCACCATACAAAAATCCCTCATAACATTATAGGATTGATAAGGTAAGGTGTCTCTGAGTTAGTTAACACGCATTATCCGGAATTTTTTTCCCAAACAATAATCCGGCAGCCGACTTCCTCAAGCTTTTCGAGAACATCATCGATAAACATGATCTAGATAAATGGGAAGAGGATATTCTGTGACGATTCTCACATTCCGGTTTGCCCGCGCAATATTTCTCCACCCTCGGTTCGGTCCAAAATTACATGCTTGGGTTTAGAATGTTCGACTCCAGTCGAACTTTGCCTTTCCTTACTTGTTTTGAACTTCAAGAATATTTTCATTAGCAACATTGTCAGTATTATTAAGATAACCCGAGCCACAACTAACGGCGCTTGGGTACAAAGAAATACCGTCAATGAATATTTTAATAGATCCATAAATTATCCACAAATGACGATCTATGCAATTGAAAATGAAATTACCAATCGGCAAGCAATCATTTATGGAAATAACACAGCATTTATTGTTGTAACGCTGCTGCTGTCATTGGCTGCCCTGCTACTGTCAATACAGTACAGTTATTCGAAGTGTCATGTCATGGCAGTTAATGAATCTGACGGCTGTCCGACAATTACAATATGACGATTACTATTTGCCATATTTACTACTGAACATTACATTACTGGACCGACACGTGCACCTTTTCCACTGAGCAATTGAACGAATTGCAATATATTGCCACCACTGCAAGCATTTTGTACATGTATATATGTATGTATGAGATATGTATAAATAAATCGCAGTTAGTGAAACTTTCTATGCTTTTGTGCATCTTAAGCTTATTACTCAACGATCTTGCGTTGATCTTGTCAAAGTTGCAACCACAAATCAATTATTGTCTGCCTTCCTGCTTGCTACACCACAGCAGACACTTCATATCTGACATACCTGTACGCATGCACATATTTACATAAAAAAGTACGAAGTTGTTGAAAAATTCAGACATCAACAAGCTGGGATTGTCATGTTGACATGACAAAGATTTTCATATCATCAAAACAGCTGGGCAGCGACAGCGTGAGCACGATCAAATATGTATGTAAATAAAGTTATATGCATAAAATGCACGTATGTATGTATGTGTATACATGTACGTCTGTATGTATATAGGTCCCACAGCTTGTAAGATCAGGCATAGGGCGACAGCGCGCCGCTGACATGGATGACGTGATATTTGCATTTCGCTGGTCAGACATGAGGAAATATGACATGACAAGGGGTTGTGATTGACAATGGTGAGACAAGCAACAGCAATAACAGCAGCCGCAACAACAACAGCGACAGCAAACATGCTACACATAAATTACGGTGACTTTTTTATGCTAATCATTGATCATGAAATGATGAGTGTGAGGGAGCAATGAGACAGCTGTGTTGGATTGTTGTTGTTGTCGGGTTTAATACAACTTTTTTTATTGAAACTGATAGGTGCATGCATAGTTTAAGTAAAATCTGTCTTTAACAAATATTAATATATCTATATATGTATTTTCTGATAAAATAACATAACTGCATTTAGCAGGTTTTTATTGGTTGGTTGATTGCTTCAAAAGGGAGGATCATAATCGCCGAACCGCAGGCAGCGGATTTAAGCCGTCATTACGTACATTGTGCTTCCGAGTTTAAGGCTTATGCTATGTTCGGACCGACAGCGAAAACATGTTTTCGTAGGAAAAAGTGGTTTTCGCACGAAAACTTGTGTTTTTGTCCATGTAAAATCTGTCAAACGAAAACACAGTTTTCGCTGAAAACTGCTTGAAAACTTATATTCCACTCATAATAATCGGTGCCTGCTCTAGTTTAATCGATTTTTTTGGAAGACATATTTTGCCGGCCCTAAATTGTCACATGATATTTGTTTACGTTCCATATACAAATACAGCTGCTCACTGTTAAGGGGATTCTCTTGTTCTTGCAAAATCCTTGCACGGTGCACCAATTGCAGAATTTTCTTCTTGGTGCAACGGCACAACAAACACACCCAAAAATTTATTTGCAATGGCTGTAAAATATGTCAGACCAAAACCCATGTTTATTTTCGTGCCGTCATATATCACTAGATTCGCAATGGGTGCTGTCTTGGCCTTGCATATTTCGGTATAGGATTTTTGCATTTTGTGTCATCTTGAAAGAGTAAGAGAATCCCCGTATTGATAGTTGTCAGTGAAAACTCAGCGAAAACACAAATTGTCGGTCTGAACGACTTACGTTCCACAACATACAAATGTGTTTTCAAAATGTTTTCAATGTCGGTCCGAACATAGCATTATCCAATAACTCAGTGGATTTGGTAAAAGCCTGATTCCTCCCTACCCTAGCTACCCAATGTCGTTTAAGTTGGAGTATTGGGAGCCGTGGAATATGTCCCTTCTCATTCTGTTCATTGTTCCAACGTTGGATCATTCTTCGCCCATGCTCCGCATTCTTCCTTATCCACTTTTTTCATTTTCTGAAGATTTCTAAGATCTATTTTTTCTTGCAGTAGGAGCTTTTTGATCTACCTATCATCAACACTACCCCAAAGTAACATTTGTGGTATACCCAGTGTTGCATGTGTTAGAAGACTTAAGAAGTTCCTTTAGACTATTCTTGAAGTGTGATTTTGTATGCCTTGTAGAAACTGGCTTTTATAGTCTGCTTCTTCGCCATCTTTAATTGGATCTTTACCACTGCTTCTTTTAGATTCACCTTTTTTCGGTTCGGTTCTTTAGGACCTCGGCTAAGCTACTGCCTTCTGCGGGATTAATGATCTCGGCTCATGCTTGTCGCTTGTTCCTAATATTTTTTCTCGAATTTGCAGCTGTGTTTTTTCTCTTTCTTTTTTCTTTTAAGCAGAACTTTTTTCCACTGGCCGTTCTTTTCTTTTCGTGACCACACGTCGTTTCAAGGTTGTTGGTTCTGGAGTCGTGCTACATTTACTTAGATGTTTCCGTCTTAGTTCTTCTGCGATAAGCCAATTTTTACGGTATCTTTTGATTACGTCAAAGAATTCGCCTAGTTGTGCCATTACATTTTTCACATCTATGCTGGCATTCTTCTGGTTTAGTATCGTCATTTTCATTTTTATTCATTATTTGTATACCCTTGCACTTTTTCTCCTCTTCTATCTTTCTCATTTGGAAAATATAGTCTTATTTCGTTGAGTCTTGAATGGCTCGATGTTGGCAGTTTAAGTGTTCCCCACTTCTGTTTACTTTGCGGATCCTGTTTGTTTGTGCAATATTTCCCTTGATACTGTCTATTATTCAGCTGTGTCCGGTTGTTTTGGTGTGATCGTTAGCACAGGGGAGTAAGTATCCTACTTCTTCTACGGAAAACTGTATTCCTCTTCTTGGCCGTCTTTCCTTAGATGAGTTTTTTTTCGTTTTGTTGGTTTTATTGGTGATTTGGTTGTTTGATGTATTCATTTCATGATAGTGCGCTCCGATTAGAACCCATATCTATGCCGGTTGTGACAATTGCTCTGTATGAACCCCGTGATTATCTATGCAAGCAGGGAGATCACTTGAAGGTTGACACAAGTACTTGTGATAGCTTATGTTTAGAGCCAGGTTCGGAGACGATTCAACTGAACCTGTACGGCCAAATTGATGGTAACGTGCATTGAACGTACTTGAAGACCTGCCAGGGTTTAACGTGATGGAGATGAACACAGCATTAGCCTGTGAGATATTGCGGTGAGATGTCACTGTCTTACCTGTACCTAATGAGGGGACAGAATGCTGTTCACACCAGCCTTTTGTCTAACTAATCCGATGCAAATTTCCAGTATACCATAATCAGGATCTTAATGACCTCGGTTCTGATGGGCGCTTGCCCTGACGTCTCTGCTGACTGCTGGATTCATCCCTACTTGGGAAGAGGGGGCCTGTTTTGCGTTTTCTGATCTGGTCTATATCCTCCAGTGGAAGAGAGAGGAAATGATGATGTCGATAGTCCAATAAAACCTTTTGGACTTCATCGGGCATGGTTAGTACCTAAAATGTACTCATAACGTGGTTAAATTCAAAATCTCTTCTCTGACATTTCCTCTGGTATTCCTAGATTACCCAAAACCGATGTTCACTGCTACGCCACAAATTGCTGCTGATTAGGAAAGAAATTGACTGAAAACAAGTATGAAATTGCTGTCTGCCATTTGTAGCATCCAATTAGGTTGATTGTGTACGAAAACGATTCCTTTAACTACGAGATGCTCTGCTACCAAAGATTACACGCTTCAAAGTTTCCCACAAGCGATTCAGTGGAGTCTCAACATTTCTGAACAGACAACGACTTGATGAAGAGCTTGTTTCTTCACCACCCACAAATCACAGCAGGGAAGACATGTTGTTGTTAATTGCGCAATATTGCAGCTGCAACGAGCGATCGGCACCAAAGAAGATGAGCTGAGCAGATGAGCCGAGCAGATGAGCTTTTGTGCGAATAAAAATACGTGGAAAACCAAAGGAAATGCATTTACGAGCGTCTGCCTGGCTTTTGGTGGCGTGCTGATGATTTACCTATAACATTTATTATGTTGCAAGTTTATTGGATATGATTGCCAAAGAGAACAGAGCGTTTAATATCGATTTTTGGCAACATTTTTACTGCCATTTAATTTATTTACTCGTATAATTTTATGATTTTTCAATAAATTTGCTGAGAAATTTGTTTATTTTGCCGCTCAGAATTATTCGCGTCCCGAAATATGTTATTACAATGCCGCGTCGCGTCGCGGCGTCGCCAAGTGAATTTTCGTCAGCGTTGAAATGAGGAAATTGGCACAAATGGCGAGCGCACACATGTTGACCGGATTGCAGTCAAAATAATTGCCACAACATCTGCATCATTAGTGTGGGCAATATGGAAGTCAATACAGACACACACACACCCATAACTAATTTCATACATATTTGCTTGTGTTTGTGCAGTTGTAGTCAGGCGGAGCGTGCAAATGATTGCATATTTTGGAATTTATTTAATTTTCCATAAATTCCGATTAATTTCCACATTTTCGTACGATTGAGTGAATGAAACGTTTGTACGTGTTAAAATGCTCGAATGCTGACAAATAAATGAATGTTGAGAGCTTAAGGCTATTTTTAAGGTAGTGGAAATACTCATGTAATTAGTGAACACCTGTGAAACTCGGGAAGGTATGCCTTGAAATGTGTACGCAAGTATCTATGTTAAAAACCAAACTGGGTAGAAAAGGCACTAGTTCGTATTGTGCGATTTTTCGGACAGAATATGAAGTAGTTCGCGTACTAGTCAATCATTTTTGGAGATATCAATCTGAAATTTTGTACACACCTTTTCCCCCCTAAGATGTTGCTTATTTGTCGAAACTGACGTAATTGTGCCACTTTATACCATAGCTGTCATATAAACTGATGTATCAAAATAAAGTTCTTGTATGAAAAACTTTTTTATCTGACAAGATATCTTAAAGAATGAAAAAGAAAGAAAATTATGATAACGGGTGGGCCATCTTAGGTTTAAAATTTGAATTATCTATATTTCGACATTGGAAACGTCAAATACCATTCGGAAAGTGACAGATATTCAGTAAAAAGTCTAAAATTTACGAAATGGGTCGCTATTCACTAGAAGAAAACTGGGAAATATTGAAAAAAAAAAAAACCAAGGATGGTCAATTTTACCGAAAAATCATCTTTTCGGACGAGGCTCATTTCCACCTCGATGGTTAGGTTAACAAGCAGAATTGTCGCATTTGGGGCACAGAAAACCTGCACTTAATCATCGAAAAGCCAATGCACCCAGCACGAATTACTGTATGGTGCGGATTTTGGTCTGGTGGAATCATCGGCCCATTTTTCTTCGAAAATGAAGAAGGAACCGCCGTAACCATCAATAGTGAGCGAAATCGCGCAATGTTAACCGATTTTTTCTTGAAGAAAATTGAAGAGGAAGACTTGGACAACATTTGGTTCCTGCAGGACGGCGCGACGTGCCATACAGCAAACGCTACACTCAATCTTTTACGCCCTATCTTCGAAAATCGCATAATCAGCAAAAGAGGTGATGTGAATTGGCCTCCCAGAAGCCGCGATTTAACTCCGTTTGACTATTTTCTGTGGGGAGCTGTTACGTCAACTATCCAGAAACAAGTCAAGATCTAAAGTACGAGATTCAAGCTGCTTTAGCTGCCATAAGGCCTGAAACCATCGAGAAAGTACTCGAAAATTAGGTGGATCGGATAAGCTACTGTAAACTCAGCCGTGGTGGTCATTTGTCCGAAATTGTTTTCCACAAATAAATTTCATAAATCAACCTTTTAAATAAATGTTAAACCTTTGAAAAATATCAAGCCGTTTTTTTATTGACTTTTTAAATTTAAAATTTTATATTGCCCACCCTTTGTTCTGATCGGACAACTGTAAAGTATAGTTGCCATACAAACTGACCTAATAAAATCAAGATAAATGTATTGTTAGACACTTTTATTCAATAGAAAATATCCTGCTATAGAGTCTCTATAGCTTCTGAAGCCGCAATTAAGGGTCTTCCTTGTTTTTTTTTTTTTTTTTTTCTTTTTTTAAATCAGTCTATAATTGATACATTTCTGACTGAAATCTGACAGTTGATAGTTGACAGGATATCGAAACGAGAAATTAGATAAAAGATAAAGATCTGTTTATTCCTTTTATACTATAAAAAATTCACCTTTGTAGACTAACATAGCTTGGCGCAACCGAAACTGACATTTGTTCTTGTCTTTGTTTCTTTTTTGAACTATTCTGTAATTCGTACCTTTCTGTAATTCGTACTTTTCTGCACGAAATCTGACAATTGACAGCTCGTAGAACAAAAAGACTTAAGACTGCCAGTAGATGGTCTGATTTGAACTTGATGGTCTTACTAAGACCGTAATTTACCATGCAACCAAGTAATTTAAATGAGATTTTTGTCACTGTTCCTTCTTCAATCTTCCGCTCACAATGGTCAATAAGCTTTTATGTGGCATCTTTTATACCATAAAGCCAAAATCATAATACTTAGTGAATATAAGCGCTTTCGAAACTACCTTTAAATTTTAAAATAATCGGTAGCTTGGTACAATTTGTCGTCCTTGTCTATTACCTCTGGCTCTGCGCGAATATTTACTACTAGTGTTAAGTTGGTCTAGGATTTGTTGTGCCATAGTCCCATAAAGTCTCTGTTTTGATATAGAATGAAGTTGGTTGTGTTTCCAGCTAAGATTTGCAAGAACGATCCTTGATAAATAGTTAGAGTGAATGTCTGTCAATGCACCTAGGCCTTTAGAAGGCCCGTTGTGAAACCACTGGTACTAAAATCCCCTTGTTCTATTATGTGCTTTCTGAAACGCCCTCTGTCCCTTATTAAATTCATCAATACAGAAAGTTTTATTTCTGCAATCTCCAAGGCACCGTCAAAAAACCTTCGACCAATAGCTGCAATTCTTTTTCTTTCACAAAGAAAAAGTTTTACAGTCTCTTCTTCTTTTCTTCTTCTTCTTCCTCCCTTTCTTCGTGATTACTTTTAAAAATGGTCTTTGTTGTATGCTGGCATGTCTACCAAATATACGGTGCCCTGCTGGGATCCCTACTACAGTTGCTATGTCATAACTTTTGAATATTAATAGTCGACATGTGCAACCCATATTCCATTCATGCCACGTTTGCTTGCTTACTTATTCAGCAAGTTAGAGATTGACTCCTTCGATACTCAGCTAAAAATTTAAGATTGTGGTTACAAGTAGCCGAAGACATATAAATTCCCTATCTTCCGAAGTATATTTGTAGGGTGGCGCCAGCTCTAGCTAGTTCATCTGCATCACAGTTACCAGGAATAGCATTATGTTCTGAAACCCATTGCAGGCTTATTGTGGAATAGGATATTAGATCCATTAAACGATGAAAGCATTCTTTTCAAATATTTCATAAAACCCTAAGATACTTCAGAGCTTTCAAAGCACTCTTTATCACCACAGGAAGTATTTTTTCTATTGCTCTGGTCTCTGCCTGAAAGACACTGCAGTGGAAGAACGATTCTAAGCCGACTTTTTCATTATACTCGACTATATATTTATTAGCGGAGAAAGTAGGGCTCCTTGTAAAATCTACCGAAAAACTTTTAAAGTTAGGAACTCATTTGCCTTTGAGGAAGTCTTCATTTGCTTTACCGTTTTTGTAAATAATCTCAAAATCTTTGACACGTTTGTCTAACAAGGATTTAAGGGGAAAGGTGGCGCTTTGATACAAACTAATCAACTTTCGTGGTACACATAGCTGAAAGGACTTTTTTCCCTCAGCGAGCTAAGCTTTCTTTCATTTTATGCTATATTTTGACGTAAGACATGTAAGAATTTTCTTCCCAGAAAAAAATAAAAGAGAACACAGTCGTGTGTGGCGAGGTTAAAAGATTGTTGGGAAGATAGATCGTATTAAAATAATCTCAGGAGGGTATAGAGAGAGTGACAAAGTAAACAAATAAAAGGTTTTGAGTCGATGAATATCACTGAGCTTAGTCATATATATGGTAGGTTGTTAGTGATATTAATATGTGGTTGCCACCTGCCAATTATTGGAAGTATAAAAACGAAGAAGAAAACTAGAAACCATGTAGGTATGGTTTATAAGTGCGACAATCCTACAAACTCCTCAAATTATTTAATTGAAATATGATCGTCGACTTATTTATAATCCCTACCCATTACTTTTGTCATTTACACCAACAGATAACGGTATTCATAAATCAAAAGCGCTGACGTTAAGCAAAAATGCATTTAATGTCGACAACAAGCGACAGCCGCAGCAGCTGAGTGGCAAGCGTTTGATCGATGATCATCGCCAATACTGTCAGTAAGCATTACGGAGCAGCAAACACTTGAAAAGCAACAACAACACTGCCAAAAATAGTACGTTCCAATTGATATTGTGACCGCCTACGGTACAAAGCCGCGTGCAGCAGTCGCAACCTGCGGAAAAGAGTGGATTACAACTGGCGCCAATAAACGTGAATGGAAGCAGAGCGCAAAACCGTTAGACGCGCAGGTGAAGCACCGCAGTGTGGGAGCGGTGACGCGTGATGAATTGCGCGCATTTACAGCACACACAGTCGATGGGGTTTGTTGGCGGCAACAAGCAATTTTCGTGCAGCCAAAAGTACTATTTTGCGGGAGCGCCTCGCTGCCACACAACCACAGTAATGAGTGGCAAAGAAGCATGCGCAAAACTGTAATGCGTTAATTTAAATTTTCTAGCTGCGCGTGACGCCAGCGCTAAATGCAAATCGTGCGGCCGACACACATACGCATGGTGCAACAAGAGCGCCACAGCGGCAACATGATTCATGGTGGAGCGCTACTAAAATGGCAACTCACCGCATGGTGATTTTTTCGCGGCGGCGGCAACAGTGAGGCAACCAATGGCGCATAAATTGCAACACGATTTACGCATTTACCGCACGCAGCTGCAACAACAACTATAACTGCACAAATGTTGTTGGCGGGCGAATAAGGCAAAAATAATTGTTGCAATTGGCAACACGATACGCTGCTATTATTGGTGTTGTTTTTATGGTTGCATTAGTTGGCGTTGGCTTGTGTGCGCGCGCATGCGCACCTGTATTTTACATGGTTGTCGCACACATACGTACTTGCCTCAGCCACAGGCGCGTTTCAGCCCAGCGCCGGGCATTCGTAGAGTGACTCTTTCGTAGACCCGCTTGGAGGTCGATAATCGTGTTCGCTAATGTTTCTACTACAACTGATATTGCTCGCTATATGGCTTTTGTTGTTGTCCTTGTATTTGCAGGCATGTTACATTTGATACGCACTGCGCGCTCAGCGTGTTAGCGTCGCTTACAAGCAATTACAAGCGTTCGCCGGCGCGTTGGCAACTCTGGCCGAGCAACAACGGGGCGCCGAATAGGCAATGAGCTAATGAAGCTGAACTTTTGATTAGACGAATATTTTGTTGGGAAGCGTAACGATAATTATTGGCAAACTGTAGTATGAAATTATGTCCCTCCGAGAGTGGGTCAAAAACTGACTAATTTACATTATTTTTCATAGATTTCATCGACTTATAAACATACATACCACATATTGAGTGCGAGAGAGGTCCCAAGGAAATAAACCAGAAAACCTATAATCGTCCTTGTGGAGCTATAATCTTTGATTTCGATATTGATTGGGAAATTATAGAACGCACAGCATTCCGGTGTATGGTAGATGACCTAAAACTGGTTGACCTTAGCTTTCGAAAACTTTAGATTTAACTTGACAAACCTTGTATTAAAGTTCAATACAGAAAGTGTAAGCGTAGGGTATCCAGATTTTACTTGTACTGCGAAAAAATATATTTGAGTTCCAGTTAAAATCTCAATATGCATGCAATATGCATGATACATTTTTTCATTACTTCTGACTATCTATGGGCATCAAGTCTTTCCTAAAACTCTGTGTAACATCATCCAACAGTCCAGAGATTTTGGACCAACAGGCCTGCTTTAATTCCGTTAAGTTACGATACTCCTTTTCAAAAAAGGTGTCTGAGTTCCATAATCATCTTTAAAATAATTTTAGAATTTTGTAGTACGCCGTTTAGACTACTGGTACCGACTAGAAAAACGTCACGTTTAGGGAGGCAGCATAGTGAAAACGAAAGCAAGAATCTTGAAACAATTTTTAAGAGCTTATCGTTTTGAAATCTGAAAATTATTGATTTTGGAAAAAAGATAGCTTTTCTCTCATAAATTAATTATCGGCTCGGATGTATAGGGTATTGCTTCAGAGGCATATAATATCCTAAAAACAGAGTTGTCATACTGGCCGTCACAGCACACACATATCTTTGACATTCACGTTGAATTAAAAAGAAAACTCGCCAAGACTTACAAGGCAACAGGGTTTAAAAGTCGGAGAAACTTACTTCTACAGCTCGGGTACTCTTCCGCAAGCTTCCAGAGCTTTTTGTAAACTTTCGTTTCAACAAAGTGCTCTAATGATGGTAAGGATCTTTAAACAATTGATTTACACAGAAAAACAAGCTGCGAGTCACCAGACATCCGAGCAAAAAATTATTATCACGTGATCAAATTTGACCCGGATTGGGTTAAAATTGCTAATCAAAATTGAAACAAATATAATCACCTCACAGCTACTAAATCATTTAAAATGCTGTAGAAGTATTTTGGGGAGCTTTATCTTCATCACGAACACAAGCATATGTGTTCCAAATAACGTTCAGGAAAGGTCTTGAACGTTTCCACCATCTGTTCACCTCAGTTAATTATGATATCATCGAAAAAGTTTAAGAAATAGTGCTTGAATATCGGCTTGATGGCATCAGAGATATATTATAGAATCTCAACATATTCTAAGTATCTCAACATATTCTACGTATGAGTGAACTTAACACTTTTTGGTTAATATTTCGAGTATGAAACTGGTTAATATTTCGGTAAAGAAACAATTTGTCATAATAAACTGAATTTGTTTGCAGAAAATTTATGAATATTTCGCCACAACAATGTTTCGTCACTTTCTATTATGTTTATGTCGTCGAAAACTATCCTCTTGCGAGTCGTCCATGCACCTCTTTTAATGACGATAACATTGAAAATAACATCGTTGCGTTAGCATCAGATGGATAACAAAGGATCACATCGCGTCACTAGCACCTAGCAGTATTATTAGGTTGTCAAAAAAGTCTTGCGGTATTTTCGCTAGTTGGCGGTGAAAGCGCGTAGTTCTAGTTTTATTCGTCGCAACAGGTCATGCTATACCTTTTTGGAAAGCTCATTTCACGCGCTAACACGTGTTTGATTGATTGTCGTCTCCTTTAAGTCGTTCGTGAGTTATAGCTTCGCAAACATGGAGCAAAATAAAGAGAGAATACGGCATATTTTACAGTACCACTACGATAAAGGCAAAAATGCATCTCAAGCCGCCAATAAAATTTGTGCAGTTTATGGACCCGATACAGTTTCCATTTCCACCGCACAACGATGGTTTCAACGTTTTCGTTCTGGTGTAGAGGTGGTCGAAGATGCGCCACGCTCCAGAAGGCCTGTCGTCGAAAATTGCGATAAAATCGCTGAATTGGTCGAAAGAGACCGGCATAGTAGTCATCTAATAGTTATAAACCATTTGAAGAAGCTTGGAGTCACTAAGAAGCTCGATGTATGGGTGCCACACGAATTGATTCAATAAAAATACCGCAAGTCTTTTTTGACAACCCATTATATATTGGCCTTTATCAATATGCTGGGGTGAGCGTTTGTGATTTAAGAGAGGATGCAATAGATCATCTTAAAGGATCTCAACATCTCTTATGGGTCGGCTCAGAACAGTTTGGTTAATGTTTTGGGTATGAAGGTTGTCAATGCTGAACTTGTACCAAAACACGTGAATTGTTTTTGAGATAGTATGTTCGTTATTGGTCGGATAAAACTGGTTATGCCGTAAAAGTGTTGCAAAATTGGATAAAGAGGATGATCTTGAAAAGACAAAGCCGTCATGGCCACATGCTCGAAACACATTAAGATTTCCACACTGACTAAAAATTAATATTAACTGTTTCATTATTATTTCTGTGTTTCATTAAGCGTAAGAGTTCTATACTTAAAAAACACTCTATATACGCATATAAAGACTAATTTAGAAACTCAAATATTGAAATATTATAAAGAATTATCTTTTTATCAGTTCGGTTGCAAGTAGTAATTTGCGCTCCAAGTCTTATCGCGTCCGTTGCTTTGCATACACTTGCCACAAACTCTGTTTATTTTGCTTTGTTCTCTTATTTTGTTGTATTTTCACAATTTTTTATTTCTTTGACTTACTTAAGTGGCATGCAACGCCGCAGTATCGGCCAGCTGTTTGGCAAGCGCGAGCAAAAAATTGCAATACTTTGAACTGTGTGAGCAAAAACAAAAGCAAAATCAATTATATTTTTTATTACACACACATATATATACATATAAGTTTATGCATATTTATATGCATTAGTTAGTAACGGTAAACATTTATTTGAGTTGTAAAAACTTTTGCATGTTGCCCGTTCAAGTTGCGCTCGCATTTGGCGCACTGGTGTTGCAGGTGCAAAGAAAATAAAGCAATAAAAACGTTGCGAATGCAAAATTAAAATAAAAATTAAAAATCAACAACAACAAAAGCGAATGAATTGAAAACATTTACTAATAGTCGTGTTTAGCGATTTTAGCATTTATTTTTTATTGTTTTTGTAGCACATTCACAGCCAATTGCAAGAAATGCATGCCACAACAACCGCAACAAAACGCAACAACAATTAGACAGCAGCACAACAATGCAGGCGCCACATTTGTTACAGCCGAGCGGTTAGTTGGTAATCGGCAAATCGTTGTTGTCATAGCTGGCGCGCTCTTGTTGTTGCTTTGGCTGCCACCGCTGCCAACAACCGCAGACCCCCATAATTAAAACATCAAAAATTTTGATCAGTAGCCAAGGCATGCCACAGCAGTCAGCCAACCAGCCCCCAACAAGCTGACTAACCAGCGCCCAATAGCCAATGACCACAGCAATGGCAACAACAATAACAACAGCAATATTTACAATAACAATAGCAATAATTGCAGGCACTCATACGTAGTAGTTAGACAATTGTCGCAAAGTTTATTGCAGCTGTGCCATTCTTAAGCGGTGAATGTGCGGCGTCAATGGGAAATAAGTTAACAATTTGTGAAGCATTTTTCGACGAATTCTCAGGTGAATTGCTGCCACGAAGACTGCGAGCGTATAATATACTCATACGAGCATGCATGTATGAATACAGATAGAGAATTTTTGAATTGCAATTAAATAAGTAATTAGTTGCTTGAGCTTATGAGTCTTTTACAATGTCTTTGCGGAGATTTGAATTGAATATGTTTAGGAAAATTAAAAGTTTTAATGAAATTATTATATTATTAGAAAAAAATAGTAGTTATAATTATGTTATGTGATCTCTCTTTTGTCAGTACGGTATAGTATACATGTGATCAAATTTGACCCGGACTGACAGATAAAAAAATATAAATTTTATTGTTTTTTAATACACATTTTTACTACTTAATCTAATTTTCCATACATTTCTTATAAGTCTTAGCTGGGAGGGCCTTCAGTGCCTTACTTTTTCGACTCACTTTGGGAGCGCCATTCGCTGATTTGTTGGACATCCATAAACCTACGACTCTACACGAGTAATAATGCCTTTGATGGATGCAGGCTGTCACCTACGTTTTCATGCAACTCTTCAATGAACTCTACGCGATGCAATTTTTTGCAAAAAACTTAGGACTTTGGGTATAAATCTGATATTGACCTGATTCATACCCGAAACACTAACCAAAATTTGTTGATTCCATCGATAAGAGAAGACAATAATTTCAAGAGTTTTTCGATGTTATTGTCATTAACAGGGATCTGAGAAGTTACGGCAATAGACATGACCTTCACTGAATTCTTTGTGCCACTCAAATATTTGAGTTATTTATGTTAACGTAGACAAGCCAAAATACTTCTACAACATTTTCAATGATTCATTGGAAAGACAAAATTTCAAACAAACGGGTTGTTAAATTTTTTCCAACTTAAAAATCGCCAGACAAACTCTTCGTACCGTAAACAACAGCTGCCAAACACCCGCTAATTGAGCTATGGAAATGTATCATACTTCAAAAATGGATCAGTTCGAGTCTCCTTTGAACAGATGCTAGACTGTAAAATCACTAATTGGCAACATAATTCACTTTCGATCTTGTGCAATTTTCTCTTTCTATCTCTTTTTAGCTTCTGCACTGTGTTTTCTACCTCTTATCCACTCCATACTTCGCTCTTTAAGTTCAAATACTTGCTGTATGTCGAAATTCAAGAATCTTAAGCGCTGTTTTTAAAACTTGAGACTTGAAGATTCACACTTTCGACAATTTTCAAATCTCCTAAGATGCCTTAAACATTTCCATCAAACATTTTCGGAGTTAGCGAGGATTTTAGATTACACCAACTACCAATGGGGAGAAATCCTTTCAGAACATCCTCTTTTATTTGTAGTTCCAATAGCAAACTGGTAACATTTAGGAGAATGGGAGCATCTTGTCACCACAAGAGATCAGAACATTTTCAAACAGTAAAATTGAAAAAGAAGTTTTTGTTGTCGTTTTAGTCTCATTACATTTTTTCCCACATACTTTTACGGAAAGCTAATGATGTGACAGCCTTTCACAGATTATGATTCCGAGACCATTGCTGGTGCATATTGGGTCTATAACTCCTTCGTGCGATTTTGTTTTACAAAATTTTAATGTTTCAATAATATTAGTATTGCCCGACTGAAGCTGTAGTATAATATTTTCCCCATAAACGAGTATCTGGCGACAGAAGAATAAAAATTAAGCCAATTTTTACTCGTTCGGAAGAAATTATAGTCAGAAGAAGCAAGGTCTAGGCTATGCAAAAATCCCAGTCGATCTTATTGACATAGTTTTTAACCGATCTCGAAACATGAGGCCAAGCGTTTTTTGGGAAATCATTCTCTCGAACCTAGTCCCAAATGCCGGGCGTTTTTCGGCAATCGCTGATCTTGTCTCACCAAATACAGCATAGTACTTTGGCGTCATGTATAATATATTCAGCTTTGTCGTTGATTTAGTTACTTGGCCAGGTTTCAGACATAATGGTTCGCGTAGAGACGAATTGAGGGCATGTTCCACTGCTTGTTACTAACTGTAAAAAATTTGACTCCGACACCGTCTACTATTCATATTTAATATTAAGCTGGTCTTTCAACAAATACAAATTCAGTGAACGACAAAATATGGTCCGAATATGAAACAGAAAAAAGTTAAAAAAGAAGCATAAATACTATATTACCTTCCGAGCATGCCTCTGGTCTTTAAGATGATCGAGCCTCCATTTAATAAACTTTCAAGTTATCGGTTCCAAAAAATGTATTAAACAGGATCTTCGAGAACATAACACTTAGTATAATCTTCTGCGCATACTCGTAGTAAGAATGACCCATCATGAGAACTTTCTCGCTTACTATTCTTTCTCTATTTGATTATGTCAGTCATGAGAACTTTCTCGCTTACTATTCTATCTCTATTTGATTGTGTAAGTAAGTTAGATTTATGCCACTTTCTTGTTCGATTCGCCAGTTTACAGTTTGGCAAATCAATGATAAATGTTACGTCAGGAATTTGGTACAATTGTATCTGGATAGAGTCTAGGAAAGTGACGCCCAAATTGAAACACAATAGTTTATCTAAAAAATTAAACTGAGTGAGGTTCTGTTCATGTGGCAAAACCTAATATTTTTTCTTTGATGGGAACATTGGTGCCTTTTAACTACTTAACTTAAAATAGTTACTAACCCTCAGAAATTTAGTGGAATAGTTCTTTTCGAAAACCAGGCAGAAGTTTATCTTGCAAGAATACGTTTCAAAAGCTTCCAATTATTGCATAAAGAACCACTACGTTGCATTGACATGAGTAAAAAATAAAATTCTCAAGAGACCATCACCAATATTTACAAATTTTGAGTCATCCATCAGAGACTGACGGCAGCAACAGCACTTGACACAAAAACCAAAACCTTAAAATCGCTGTCATCGCGCCCTAAAGTCTTTCGACGTTTGGTCATTAGCCTTGGGGGCGATGACTCGTAACTACTGACGGACTGCCAGCGATTTCCCATGAAAATCTGATTATTTCGCGCATCACAATGGGGCATTCAACCAAGCATGACAACAACTGCCCTGCAGCTGAGATTGTCACAATGCTTTGTTGATGTTTCTGTTGTTGTTGGGCACTTGTTGCTAATAAAAATTTGTTAATTATAAACGGCAATGAAAGCAGCAAAGCAAAATGAAGAGCACCCAACGACCAAGGTGACAAATTGCAACCGCGGTTTTGTATCCGAGGGAGCGGAACGAGGTGCTAAAAGTTACTGAAACACCAAAATACAAAATAAAAATATTAAAGCATCATTTAAGAATAACAGTTATGTAATAAAAACGAACATAAATGCATACTTATGCGCCAAATCGTGTTGCATGCACCGGTCTATGGGGTGTGTAGAGCCGAGAACGAGGAAGTCACCGTAGAATATGGCCAAAACGAATGGCTGGCGGCGAATGGACGGCATTTAAAGCGGTACCGTAGCAAAACAAAAACAAAAACAATGAGACAGTGTATTGGCAATATGAAAGTTGCACCTGCAACACAGTCGCACTGGCGGCAAAGAGAACCAGCGCTGGCAGAATTCTCGTTTTCTTCAATAGATTGCTGCTGCTCACCAATTGCCATTACTCAATGTGCATAGAACAGCAACATTTATTGTTTGCCACCGCAGTCTGGTGATTGTGCGCCCATAACTGTGACTTATTTTTTGCTGCCACACCGCAGCCACAACTGCTATTACCGCAGCGTTTGGCATTGTTAGTGGCACCTCGGCGAACTTTCAGGTGTTAATAAGCTGAATGTGGGAAAAAGATGAGCCGCAGCCATTTGCAGTGGTGGCAACAACAACAACAATGCATGCCAGCTGAGTCAAGCCGCTGTATGTGCCACCAAGCGGCGCTTATAGACATTGTCTTCTTCTTATGCCGTTGCTTTGGCGTGACTTTTGACTCTTGTTGTTGCTACTGTTGTTGTTGTTGTGGAAAAAAGTACCAATAATTGTTTGCTAATGCTGCTGGCATTCCTCTGTGTCTGCAACTGGCAGTTAGCAACACGAATTCTAGCGACAACAATGGCTTCATTATCATTATCGTTGTCATTATTAACGTCGTTATAAATTGAAAATGATTATATATGTTTGTATTTACATATATTTAAGTTGCCGACTAGCAGTCGCTGCAGTGTGTGGCATGTAGCTGTGTAGCTACTGCGGAAGCAAAAAATGGTCTCAAGTGGTTTGCTGCTCTTTCTCCTCTTTCACCTGCCTGACTAACAGGCCTGACTAACAGGCGCCAAAACAGGAATTTTCTTTTGGTTTCTAGGTAATGTGGAAGTGTCAATTGATTGGTAATTATTATAAGGAAGATAATTACTTGCCTTAGCTCATACTACAGACTTACATTGTGCGCCTGGCTTCTCAGCTGATATTCATTTCTCTCAGAGTAATATTTGGTTATTGATTGCTGAATTTCAAAAATGCGAAAAATAGTTTGTAACACCGTGTATATATTTATATATGACTAGTGTTTATAATTTTTATCTTTTATCAGCCCCTTTTACATCACCTAATTTGTTCCTTCAAGGTAGAACCGTTGTGAACTAACGCTATTAGATTATCTTGTTCTCATAGTCGATCTCCAGAGGTACCTCCGAAAAATGTTGTCTTGCGTTGAGGAAGATTGTTCTGCTTAAAATTATTTGAAATTCAAAACCCAAAAATTTTATGATTATACTAGATGAATACAGCTAATGATCAAAGGACTAGCCATAACTTTATTTTTGGTAAAATGACGGCTGCCCAAAACAAGTCAATTTTTACTGAAAAAATTTACATTTCAAAGTGGTTTGAAAACCCAAAATATTTTATCAAAAAGCTTCTGCCTTCGACCACAACCTGACAAATATATCATGAAGTTCATGTGAAAATTTCAAGTCGATCGTTCCTGCTGTGTCTGAGAAATTTCCTTCACTGACTCTAAAAACAACGTTTCGAGTAAAGAGCGTAACCGCTTAAGTATTCTAATGGAACTATGTAATTCAGCGATTTTTAAGAAGTAAAAGTTCTCCCTTCATCTCTTTTTCCTCCGATGTGTCTATTATTCTGTTCGCCTTATCTGTTCCTCCATTATAGAGTGGATTGAGCTAGTTTTTGTAGACTAAAATATCGCGAATTTCTTGCATAGATCAGATCCCTACTATTTCCCGTAAATAGAAATTCGTACAACCTTTTCCCAATTATATTCAAACTGCATATAGCTTCATGGTTAGAATTCATCTACAAGTATAAGCAACAATTTCCTTGAGCTCAGATTTGCTAAGAGTACTTCCACTACTGGCGCCCTGCTGTAAACTCGGCTTTAACCAACAAAGAAGAAGACTTCCACTATTCTTTCAGATGTAGATGAAGCATCGAAGTACAAATGGTACAATGTGTGCTTAACGGAATCTATATGATATTTCTCCTTGCTTGACAGTACTACACCTGAGACACTGCAATGCAGGTGATATGTAGTGAAGTCGCCGCAATTATTATTGGGTTGGGCAAACCTTAAGCATAAATTCAGTGGTGAACTACTGATAGTATCCTAAAATTTTTGTAAAAACATCCTTTCTGTCTACCAAAAACTCATGTCTCAGGTCTTCTTAAGATATTATATTTATGGTATATGGAAAAAGCCACAAGACCATAAAAACCAAATGAATATTGGTCGAACTCAACTATGAAACCATTGCATAAATTGAAGATAACCTAAACTAACTTATTTTTACAAATACAAATCTTTATTGACGTCTTCGAAATAGTCATCGAATTTAAGTATGTTCAGGCTACGTCAAATTTACCATACATTTCTTATAAGCTTCGGCTGGGATGGCCTTCAGTGCCTTCAGCAAATTTTGGGGTTTTCGGTTTCGACGGTCGGATTTGAAGCGTCAACCACTGGCTTGTTGGACAATTTCGACTTCACATTCATAAATCTGCGTGTCGTCAGTAGTAATGCTATGTTTGATGAACGCAGGATCTGCAGCTACATTGTCAAGCATCCTGTTTGCACTTCACTCGACTTGTGTTCTTTCAAAAGATTTAGATTATTTGGCATAGATAGACATTGACCCGTTTCATACCCAAAACATTAACCAAAATGTGTTGAGTTGTTACATAAGAGATGGTAAGAGCCTTTGCTCTTTTCCCGATGCCTACACGACTCTTTTCAATCCCAAGTTCTCTTTAACTTTTCGATGTCATCGTTATTAGTAGAGGTGGACGGATGACTCGCCTGATCAAAATAATTGCCGTATGGACTTCGCACGAACTTCAAAGAATTTTGTGTCATCTAGGAAATATTTCTTCATTGATTCGGTTTGCGTGGGCAATTAAATGAACGAGTCCGGGACAAAATTGGTTTGATGGAATGCTCGACAGACTTTAGAATCGATAAATTACAGTCTTTTGAAAAGCTATCTTTATCGGAGTTGGAAACTCGGGTCGAATAAGAATTATTTGTAAGAAAAGAGTTTACTTATGACCACTGCTTCGAGGCAGACGTTCTTTAAAACAGTCGATATAGTCGATCGCATATAAAGAAGATCTATTATAGGACCCGGACACTTCAAGATTCCCCTCTCAAGACAAGGAACATTCGAATGCTCTTAATGTCGTCTACTGAAATTTCTCTCATATTTAAGAAATATTTACAACTGCAAATGATATATTAAACCTCTTGCAAGTTCCAGTAAAATCTCTTATCTAATTGCTGTAGTGACAGACTAAGATTATCCGACAGTTATGCCAATAAATACAAGCCAACTTTAATCCACCGTTCACACTTTAGTTTGCTTTGCAATTTTTCAATAAATGAAAATAAAAACACTTGCAACCTGAAAATATTATCGACAAAAGTTATGTCCACAAATTAAACGCTTTCCGTTACTCCCCCATCGGGTTTGGTGTGTGTCGTGTGGCAATTGGCACAGTTGCTGACAGCAAACAGGTGGACAAGCTACTATCGGCGACATCGATCAGAGGCAAAGTGAGTTCTAAAGTTGTTGCTATTGTTTTTGTTGTTGTTGTTGTGGTTACTGCGCTATGCGACAACATCGGCAATACAAATTGAACGCCGCATTGCGGAGATAGTCTTGATAGTTTCGACTACGCGCTCGAACACTTGTCGCCACAAACGCCAGCAACTAATCAGCGAGTGCCACATGAGGCACACAAAGAAAAAACAAAACAAAAATAAATAAAAAATGCAGCAAATTTATAGATATAAAAAATTTAGTAAGCGCTGTTATCCGACGAACGCAGCTGTGGCAGCAACCGCACAGTGCGCGATAAAAGTGGTCAAATGAGTCGAAAGTTGTTGGTGGCGGCAAGTGTTTGCCATTCCAATTTCGTTTTATTAGTTGAGTGTGTGTGTGCTTTTCATATATTCTTCGCTTTTTTCTCCATTTGGCGCTCAGGTAACCCACACACTTGGCGTCGCGACGCGTCGTGTGGCAAGCGTTACGCGTATATGGCGCACACGTGCAACCTGCAATGTGAAAAACAATTCCGTTAGCAATTAAAAATTGCAAATGACGTTGGAGCGTTCGTGAGCGCATGCCTTGTTGCCGTTATTGTTGTTGTTGTTTTTACTTATGTTGCACTTGCTTCATATGCTGCCTAGCAATTTTCACTTTAACGCGCCAAGAAATATTGCCACAAACTTGTGATTGCCGCAACTGCGGTGTTGGCGTACAGCTGTGCTGCCTGCCACATAATTATAAAGCCACGTATTTAGTGTTGTTGTAGACGTATTTGAGGCTTGATAGCTGCAATGTGGCTGGGGCTTCGTACGTGTTGTTGCTGTTATGATAATTTTAAATGCTTTCATGTTTGTTGTTGTTGCTGAAATTGTTTGTTGCTATAATTATTTCTGCATTGGTTAGGCAGCCGCGTTGTTAATGTTGTTGCCATTTAATTTATTGAAGTCAGAGGTTTAATAAATGTTGTTGTTGTTGTATTTGTTGGGTTGGCTTAAATATTTGTTGTTGTTCTAACTTAAATATTTATTCTTCTTGCTTTTTTGTTGTGACGTTGCAGTTCCGCGTATAATACATATATGTATATTTGTGGCAACAATTGTTGTTGTTGTTTCGTAGAACTACTTTTTGTTGTAATCTTTATAGATTTATTTATTATTGTTGCTCTTATTGTGATGTGGCAATGCAACAGAGAGACTATTTTTGTGCCAAAAGTTGCTGTTGTTGTTGCACGGTTACGATGCTTGTTGTTGTAATTGCTATAGATTTCTTTATTTTTGTTGCTTTTAGTGGGATGAATGAAATTTCGCCCATACATTTACTTTTCTTGTGGCATTACTTGTTGTTGTTGTGTTGTAGCACAACTTGTTGTTGTAATTTCTATAGATTTATTTATTTTTGTTGCTTTAAGCGTGAAATTGCTGTACAAATACACATACATATGTGATACAAATGTTTGTTGATGTTGTTTTGTTGCACAAGTTGCTGTTGTTGCAATGTATCTGATTTTTCGTTTTTGGTGCATGGCCATGTTGCAAGTGCAACAGTGCAGCTGCTGCTACTTTTTAATAGTTTGTCACTAACTCACATTGCTGTTGTTGTTGTTGTTGTTATTGTCATCATCGTCGCCATCACACGTGCTGCGTGACTAGTTTGCTCTGATCCAGTTTTCGTTACGCGGCATCACCGAAGTCATCAATATTTTTAACAGCAACATGCCACCAGCAACATACCTCTGCACACTATACATACTTGCAACAACTTCAGTATACAACATACGTGCATTTTCATGCAATTTAGCTGCAGCTGCATACCCGTTAGAAATGCTAATATCCTCAAAAAAAAAAACAACAACAACAACAACAACTGCCTGACTATTTCATGTTGCCGCAGGTTGCACTCATCCGCGTTTGCAGCTGCTCAGAGTGATAGTCCGTTGTGTAGAAAGTAGTGGCATGCCACCCAACTGGCTTGTTGCCACATTTGGTTATAGCGCCGCATATTTGTGCAACGCAACGCAACAACATCCGCCAACAAGCAATAACAATGGAAAGCTTTTCATCAAATGTTTGTTGCTGCCACATGGCAACGCGAGCGTGTTGTTGACCAACGCTGTGTGGCAAGTAATTTGGCACGCTCGCTTTTATGACGTCGTAACTCTGTTGTTGACCTAGAAACGTTGTAATGACGTGAAACTGCGTAATTACGCTGTTAACGGGTGAATGTGTGGCATGTGGCAAGTACACATGTAAGTATGTGGCAGAGTTAGTCTTTCACCGCGGTTGCAGGAATTTGCGCGAAAATTTAATTGGTGACAAAACAGAGATTGCGCGTAGAAGAAATTCAAAACAACAACAAAAGCAATAAAAAACAACCAACGACAATTAACGACAACACAATCTCAATAACAATACCGACGTAAAAATGTTTGCACACGTGTGCTAAGGCGCAATCTTTGCCTGCCACATCCCTTCCGCCCAGCACCCAGCACCCAGCTGCCGTCTGCAGCCCCTACACCCAGCGCCTTGCCACATGCGCGGACATCATGTACACAACAACTTCACAACCTCAGCTGGCTGACTGTCGCTTAGTGTCGACGCTTCCACGCAGCTGTAGCACAACTTTTGCGCCCGTTGCAAGTACACGTACATCAATGTTACATACATTGTGTTGCACGACTGTATGGCGCACTGCTACATCGCATATGCCACAGCAAGGACATTCGCACGCTTATTTGCGGCGCGCATAGCACAACTTTCCACCCTTTGCGCTGCGCCACTTGGGACGGCAGCCGCTTCAAGCGCTGACGGCTGGCGTTGCATATGCGTAATTACTGCCACCGCGCCTCTTCTGCATGCAGGCGTTGTTAGCGCTTGCCTTCGCCACATTTGTTGCAACTGTGTGACACATGCATTGCAGTTGGCTTTTATGGCTTCCTATACGCACACACACACACACGCATGCGCGCAAACAAACCCGCTAGCGGCCATATGTGTTGTTCAATGCTAGCCACCTTCGTCGCCTTGTCGCGGATTTGTTTTGTGGCATTTGTCGTAAATATTTTTCACATATGCGTGGAATCTGCCGCACATGGCTGGCAGTGATCGCGTCGTTTGCATGTGTCTTCATACGCGCGGAAGCGTTAAAGCACCCAAACACATACACACATATGTATGTGCGAGCGCCTGTACATGTGCGTTGCAACGGTACACTTTGTGGCCGAACCAACTGCAGCGAATGGTACAGAACAGCTGCTGGTAATACGCGCAGCGGAATCCTCACAATTTTCGTTATTTTTGAAAATTTTGGTAGAAACTGCGGACCAGCGCTTAGATATTGGAGGGTGGGCGCCCGTCTAATATTTTTTGCGTTGCAAGAGAGCCACTAAGCTCTGTAAAATAGCGATAATATTGATAGAAGGAAGAATAATTAAAGAGAGGTTATATTCGAAGATCCCTTGACTCGTGTAATGATTATTACCTTTGAGCTGGTTCATTTATTGTTAGTACAAGGCTTTTACTACAGAGAGAAAAAGGCATCGAAGTGTCACTAATCATATGAGATAAATATTATATATGTATACATATGAGAGAATTTGTATGTCGCTTTTCTCGCAATAATACTAAATAGCCTTACCTGCTTGGTCGAAAGACCAACTTGGAATATGTGCTTGTCCTCTGATAGCGCCATTGATCCCATGTTTGATTGATTGATTGAAAGAGGGAGGAAAGTGCTTTAAGCAGCTGCAGTGAGTCA
This sequence comes from Bactrocera zonata, assembly GCA_037783105.1. Lineage (NCBI taxonomy): Eukaryota > Metazoa > Arthropoda > Insecta > Diptera > Tephritidae > Bactrocera > Bactrocera zonata. Next base: position 177,566 of record JBAWJQ010001790.1, on the reverse strand, counting down.
TTAGTAAGATTTTTATGATATCTTAGCATCTGTGAGCTAAAGCCCGAGGAGCTGGCGCACATTTTGTTGGAATATGATGCTTTGATTAGAATAAGGATGACGCTTCTAGGACTCGAGCAGCGGTGGCAAAGTTACATTAAATCCATCAATTCCTCGAACATCATAGATTTTCCAAGGTTCCGCGATTGGACGAAACAATTTGAAAGAATTAGAGGGCATATCCTCCCTACCTACGACTGACGAAACAATTTTTATATTCTCTAAAAGACTTCACCTTAAAAATCGCTGACTCGAAACCGCAGAGCATTTTCCACATACCAGGTTTTCTGTCTGTTTGGCTCCCTGTAAATCGACCCGCAACAAATCCAATTTCACTTTATCGGCATCTATCATTAATTGGTCCGCTTCTACTTCAATACAGTATGATATTGACTACTTCAAAGTGTTTGATAGTGATTCAAAACTGGATTTGATTTTCCATAGTTCTACAACTTTAGATAAACGCAAAAGGAATTAGAACAATAGGTAATGAATGAGTCCTGCTTAGCCAATTCATCCGCTAATTTATCACCAGTTAAGTTAAGATAAAATGATGTGGGCAATGTTCTCAAGGTATCTATGACATGGTACTTATTATCTTTTCGAGCTTGCAAAGTTTTAAAGAAATTCAATAAATTCTCTTAAATTCAGACTACGTCTGCATGAGTTGCTCATAGAAAAACCATTTTTCTGTCTTTGCTTAACTTCCGTTCACGATGTAGATGTGAATTTTATTAGCAAGTCTAGATTTCACCACGTCCAGTTGCAATAACTTTTTATATCGTATTTTACTTGTGATGGAAGTATATTCGGTTGGAGTCTCGGTCATGTATCCCTGTCAAAGTAACAATACCTAAGATATCGTAATGAAGATCACAGGAACCAACAGAAATTACTCAGTAATATTCGCTGAGTAAGTATTAAGTCTCTTTTTCATCCATTTGAAATCGAGTCGGTCGTCCGATGTCTTCTTGCGTTCAGCCGTTGGACCATTGAATCTCCACTTAGCTCAGCAAGCGTTGGCCAACAACTAGAACTTGTGCGACTGCGAGATTCTACTGACACAGAGTAAGCCGTAAGTGGTCCTTCGAACTGTTGGCTCCCAACGAAGTCAGTCTTGCCGCAATTGTTGGCGTTCTGACTGGATATGGTCCAATAGGTTCATATAAGGCGCGGCTAAATATTCTGTTGGACGTTCTTTGCCAAAGCTGTAAGGAGGAAGTTAACCGGGAATCATCATGACACTTCCTCTTTTTTGCGGGACTTTTGTCAGGCTGAGATTGAAATACCTCGATAACACCCCTCTGATGAACCTATCGAAGTTTCTGAAATTGATATTAATCGCCTTAATAAATGTGTCGTAAATACTTCGTCGATCTACGATTATCTGGTGATGCACTTTTAGGAGTTTATGGATCACACAAAGCATGAATATCTGTCCAAGTAAGAGTCATCGATTTTGGATGAATCCTACGACCTAATCTAAATCCAACCACGTCTCTTGCAGAGGTATTAAATTTTAGGTTAGGAAAAATGCATAAACTCCTGAATCCAACAAAAGATCTCTTAAGATTTTTACAAGCTCATATAGCAACTATGCTTTAGTTAACCCACCTTTGACGATTGTTATGAGAAATGTTTCCAAGATTTGTTAAATGATACGAAGTTTTCAATACAATAGACTGATTTTCAATCAATACATTATGAGGGCAATTATAGGACTCAAGAAAATTAGATTTTCTTATATTAATTTGCCCAGAAAGAGAGTTGTTTATTTTTTATAAGTCCTTATGCGACATGTGTAACATAGAACCGCCAAATGTGAAAATTTAAACCTATGATAGTAAATTTTCTACGCATAGCTCCTGACTAGTTCACTTCCCCGCTAAACCGCTTTGATGGCAGCAATCTGCGGTCCATGTGGAAGGCGTAAAAATCATGTGATTTCCGCATACTTGAGAAATTTTTACCGTTACAACAAATTAAAAAACATATTGCATTGCATACTTACTTACTTATGCAGAAGTAAATTGAACCATATGTGAGCCTTTAACTGTATCTTCATCAAATATAAATCTCAAAATCGCTTAAAACAAAATTATCTTATTTCAAAGGCAACGACAATGTATTCCACAGAAGTGCGCGATATTCAATCCAACAAAAATCTCAAGAGCACACTTATGAGTATGGACGGACAGAAATACGCGCCGGACAATGCCAGATGCTTGACAATTACGTGAAAAACTGCGGCATTTTTGCATTAAAGGACAAAGCGCCGAAGTGTGTGTAAATACCGCAGATTGCAACTAATTTTCTGTGTATGTATGTATGTATGTATATGTTGTCACCTTTGTGGAAATACTAACATACATATGCGTGAGTATGTACATATGTGTGCATACATTCTTTGTTGAAATAACTACTAATATGGTAAACAGAAGTGTTGCCTTTTGTTTAACTCATATGTATCATGGGTTATTTTGCCTGGAAATGTTAAAAAATTAATATTGTGGTAATTGTTGGCTGACGCAAACATATGCTTGCTTGTTTATAGATTTGTAGGTTTGTAGATCGGAAATTAGGCAAAACCATAATGAAGTTGCATGTTTCCCCAGTTTGTGGGTACAAATACTGTCACAAAAGAAATGAATAGGGAGCAGCTAGAAAGTAGAGATGGAAACTACAGGGAAAACGAATATATCAAGAAAAATCCGTAAGCATTTTAAACTCGGCGACGCCATTACTGGGGATCCCTCGGAAAAAAGAAGTGCCCGTTGGCAGGATAACTCCTTTCAGGATCATCTGGAGTGAAAAATACGTGTTTTAGTTAAATTTTAACATAGAACTTGGACAAAAAAAACTGAAAATTGAATTTATGGCAGACAAAAAAATAAAATTTCGCGACCTTTTTCATAAGTAGTTGTTATCGAAAAAAATCCTTCGTCCGAGTCTTTAAGAATTGTATATTAAAAATCTCTGTAAAATTTCATGAAAATCGGTAGAGTAAGACTCGGGAAATCTTGCCAACTGACTTCAAAAATATATATATACTAGCCTTGGCATCATTAACAGCACGTTGAGGGTTGGTCAATGAGTGCCTAACCTCGCTATCGATAGTATGGAGTCTCTTTGTGATCAAAATAGTATGGGTGCCAGGCTACAGCGGAATCGCAGGGAATTGTAAAGATGATCAGCAAGGAAAGGCAGCCTAGAACCGCTATCAGTAGAATGGGAGCGGGTTGGTGGTACCGTATACTCTTGTGTTATGCTAAATAGCTGAGCTTCGCGGTAGCTTGATCAGCGCTGGGCCACCATCGGTACATGCGATCTGGCAAAATCCCTTTGGATCGGTTTTTGTGTCAATCGCCCTCAGTAAGGCTAGCCTCTCCCTAGCTGTGGGGCTTTGAACAGGTCATTGCCCTATTGGCGTCCATGCTGTAAGACTGCGAATTTGGCGAGACGCCGTCTGCAGAAGCTGTATGGAAGAAGACGACGTGGAAACTACTCAACACTTCCTTTTTGAGGAGGTCAAGACTTAAACACTTGGAAGCGCATACCTTCAGGCATCCCACAGCAGGTGGGATTGGAAATTAAACTCCCATGAAAATTTGTATTGGACACTAAGCATTTTATATTTCAAGACAACTCCATAATCTTCGAAGAAATTGCGTAGATCAGACCACTATAACATATAGTTGTCATACTTATCGATCAAAGTAAGTCCTTATATGGAAAACTTTTTTATTTGAAAAATATTTTCAAGAAACTTAGCATGGATTATTGCCTAAGGCAAAGTTAAAATCTCAGAAGAAATGGTTCAGATCGGATCATTATAGCATACAGCTGCCATACAAGCTGACCGATGGACCGACTAAATTGTTTTCAAAAGTCTTCGCGCTTAATTTCATTTTTCGCATGCAAAAACAAATAAGAGATTGCAGCAATACATCACAGTTATCCCTCTAAACGCCTCAACATTCTGACATGTCCATAAATAGGGCGCTTATTAGACACTTCTGCTTTGTGAAGACTCCAAAGAAGCCTTAATGACAATCCCATACTTATTATTTAAAGCAAATCGGCTGTTCAAAATCGATTTGAAGTGATAACATTAAATGCTCATTACCAAAGTGGCAACAAAATAGACGCACATGTGTGAATACATACTTACAGGCATACATACACACATACATGTAAGCACACATATGTGAGTATTTGAGCACACACGAGTCTCAGCTAAGTAGGTTATCAATGACGACGACAATGCCACAGCCAACAAATGTGTAAGCCAATGAGCCGGCAGTGGCAGCAACAATAACAACTGTACCATGTGTGCAGGGTGTGTACTGTGTGTGGCGTTGTTGATAATCGACTTAAGCGTGCAACGAAAGTGAAATTCAAAATATCTGCCAATACAAACAAACACATTTCAACGGCCAAAAAGCAAGGGAAAGGGCAACAAGCGCAGAACGGCCGGCTGCGGGCTGCAGCGGTAGCTGCTGTCAAAATAACCCCCTTAAGGATAACGGATAACATGCCAGCCTACATATGTAGGGCAAAGCGGCGAGCGAGCATATGCAAGCAGGAGCAGCAGGACACCAAGTGGCAAGGATATGCGCGCATGCATGTGTTTTTGTTGTTTTTGGGAAGCATGTGAATTCGAAAGCTGACAAAATTGTAGCAGGATATGTGTGTGTGTGTGTGTTGTGCGGCAATAACAACAACTGCTGCATTTATATGTGTATTATTTGCTATTTGGTTACGGCAGTGACAGCCAACAAAAAGGTGCAACACGATTGTGGCATTGTGTCGAGTAGCGTAATCCAGGTGAACCACCGCCACGATATGCGATTAGGGATTATTATGCTATTACGCTGCCATACGATTAACGCGCAAGGACAATACAACAACTACAACACAGATGTGTCGAGCATAACATCGATTACAACAACAACAACAACAAAAGCAACGATATTGAGTAATAAAAAAACAGCAGCCGCAGCCGTCACATCTGTATCGAGTGCGCATAACACACGGCAGTGCATGTGTGCGTGTGCAGGGCAGCAAAGGTGTACTGCGCATGCGCGCCTATTTAGGCAAATGTGCGCACAAATGTGATGAATTTCATTGGCATTGTTGTTAGCGTTGTACAAGCGCACGACTGTGGATTTTAAACGGCTGTGTGCTTGTTGTTTTTGTTGTTATTATAGCTATTGTTGTTGGCATTGTTATTGTTCGGCATTTTTGATTTGCCGCTATATCGCCCTAAACATTTTAATTGTTCGACGTCGACTGGGAAAAACGGCATTTGTTTGCGACACACACACACACACATACTCACTCTGAGCCAACAACAACAACAATAATGCAGCGAAAATAAACGTAAAATGCTGGAGAAAAGGTGAACATTTGTTTGTTAAAAAGGACACTACAGCTGAGCACGGCAGCTTACGCAGCTGAGGCTGAGCAACTGCGCGCATGCGCGTGTTTGTTTGTATGCGTTGAGGGGTGGCAAGCACTTAGCAAGCGTTGTTGCATCTGCAATAACTTTGCATTCAAACGCATTCGAGCACAAAGCAAGGACATATGCGCGCACAAACACACACACATCTAAGTTTTGTGGTTTGTATGCCAGTTTGCCGCTCACACGTGTTGTTGCCTGCAGCAGGCGCGAGTGCGTACTCGATTAGCAGCCGGCTAGCGCAGCAACAAACAACAAACGATGAAAGTCAACAGCGTCTAAAGCGCTTTGACGCGCTGCCGGCCAACGATCACAAAAATACACATACACACATATGTACACATACAAATTCAGCGCTGCGTTGTGTTGCAAGGCGCTTGGCTTTTTCCTTTCCCTGCCATTGTTGAAATTTTTCAATTTTTCGCTCTCACGCGCGGGCGTAGTTGCAGCGGCATGCCGTCATTGACTGCCAAAACAACAAAATATGTTGTGTTGGCTCTGCGCCGCAGCTGCCGCTTGGCTAACTGCTCTACAAATTGCATATTTGCTTTTTCCTTGTTTTTGGTTGTTTTTACTTTTTCCCCTCCTCGAGCACATATGTTTGCGGCATGCAACGCGGTGGCAACACTGCGTATGCGCGGCATCTGTCGCTTAATTGTGCGCGCATCGAGTGGAGCAGCGTCGGCGTAAGTATCCGCGACACATGTTTCAAATTTGAATCCTCGCTCGACATTGTGGAGAAAAGTGATACCGAATTTAGTTCTTGTTTTTGCTAGTATTTGAGTTGATTTTATTTCAATTTTATACAAATTTTACCCGGACTCGATCAACTCACTAGTTTATGCATGTATTTCTACCAGATTAAATCAATGATGGTTGCGTCTAAAATATTTCTGTTGATCCTAATTCTTTGCTGTTTTTCCCATTTGTCTTGTATGATTAAATATTTTGTCTTAAAAATTCATGCGGCTACGTCTCAGATGGCCCATTCGTAGCGTCCAGTTATCGATGGATAATATCCGTTGGTAACTGACGAATGGCCTGTTTGATGTTTTGCTTCAAGGTCGGAATCAAATTTGTGATTGGTTCATGGTGCTTTGTCGATGGTTGCCTTAGTGTGATTCACGTCCTCGTGGGTGAGCAGCCAACTGAGCTAACCTAACATAAAATCAATCCCAATCACTTCGCTAGGTTCGTCGAAAGAGTGTCTGCCGAGATATTTCAATCTCAGTCTAGCAAAAGTCAGTCATTAGAGCAGAAAGTGCCTAGATACTAGAACCTCTCCTTCCTCCCACCGCGAGCCTATTGGACACTCTCCCGTTGGAACATCTATAGTTGCGACGATAGGACTTTACTAAGAGTAAGGGATCTTAAGGAATCTTACGTTTCACTCTGGGTCGGAAAGACCTTGCAGCTGCACAACGACCAACGCTTTCCGAGCTCGCGGTCCATAGTTAAGCTGGAGTTGAAATATAGCTCCCTAACAAAGATGTATATTCTTTAACACCCTTCAAAATCTTTTTTGGAATCTTAACTGAGAGTCTAATGTTTCACATATTCATATGCATTTTGAACTATTTTATCCAATTCTACTTTTTTCTAGAGATGGCGACACTTCTATATTTAATGTTGGAATACCATTTGTTATTATTTTTCTTGCTTTGGCGATAATCATTCCTAAGGAACACTTACAACGATTTCTTGAAAAGATTAGAAGTGGCTATAATTTTTCAAAAATTTGGAAACATTCGTCCAAATAATTTTTGGAAAAAAATCTTCATTATTACATACAAATTTCCATTTTTATATTAAATAAGTATGGCGGTTAAACAAACTGAGCGATATGACTTTTTATTGCCAAAGAGGGCTGAGAAGGACTAAAGAATATCAAACCTTGCCCCCCCATCCAGCTGAAGAGTGCTTCTAGATTTCTCTCAAAGGCCGAGAAATAACTTTTATTTATCATTTTTAACAAGAACCAATGAACGGCAAAGCGGCAATACACTTTTCATGAATTCGAGGAGCAGACCCAAAAAGCTTATGCTATTTAGTGCGCATCAGTTTATAAAGATTTCGAAAATCCATTCATGACAGTATTGAGTGGAATCGTCGGAAACTATAAACCTGATGAGCAATCAAGCGAAGGCCCCGTATGCGCTCAAAAAGGAGTGGAAACGAGTTCGATCTCTGTTGCTATCTAGAACTTCACTATAGGATCTCGCGGCTGTGGTCGATGAACAACCATTTTGTGACTACTAGATACTGCTGGCCAGCGGTAGATCGTAGAAGATATGCTCAACTCCTTCCCCTTACATAGTAAAGTTAATCTGGCCGCTATCGGAGAAGTTCTTACTGGGCATTATCCAATAAGCTTTTTTGCTGGAAGGCTAAAAATCCAATCGGACGCAAATTGTCAAAGTTGTGTGGACAGAGATGAGTTGTATAGTAAACAAGGCATTTTTTCTCCATTGTCAAAACTTTTAATGATTGAGTTCAAAACATCTTAATGGTCTTACCTTCGGGGAAACAGGAGACTTAGCCGAAACTTACATTAGCCGTCTCAATAAATTTGTAATGCACTCAAGGCATTTTGGCGATTTGTGAGGGTCATTACGATCAATTATAAAGGCTTCTGTGTTCCACCACGGACTAGTAGTATAAGCTGTTCAAGTATAAATCCCTATTAGGATCGCCCATTTAGCATAACGTAACCTAACTGTTCCCAGCATCTGATGCTTCACCGTTTTCACCACAAAGACGTCCAACGACGCCAAGAGTTTGAGAAGTAAATGTGAAGTGAAGAGAAATTTTGTAAGTTGAGTTTTCTCTTTTGATTACCATTGGAGATAAGAAAAACTTTTTTGAGATTGCTATCGGACACAAAGAAAATCGAAAAATTTTTACGAAAATCGAATTTCTAAGAAATATTGCTTATGCGTATAATGGCTTATTAGCAAAACCACAAAACCGCCAATGTTGGTATTTTTGAATATTCCTGAAGAAATAAGTATTCATCAAAAATTTATAAAACATTTTAATTCCCAACACGATGATTTCAAACACAAAAAATTTGTATTTTAACAACATATGTAACCATCCACACTTTTATGCCACATAGCTGACATACTTAAGTACATATGTATATCGGAAGACTTTCCACAGCTGTTGGAAAGAGTCGTTTCATTGCGACCACCACAAGCAGTGACGCCGCCATCAACACGTCTGTTGAGGCAGCCTTTTGTTTCACTATTGACCAATTACCGTTGCATGCTTACAAACGCACATATGTGGCATGCAACCATTCATTCATTCATTCATATCCACTCATAATTGCAGCAGTTGTTCTAGTTGCTGTGCCATTGTTGTTGCTATTGGCTGTTTGGTTGTGAAGAGGGCTTGAAGAGTGTTGGGAAAAATTGCGTTCTGAAGTGTGTGCTGGAAGCAAAATGTGCTTGAAACGCCATATATGTACATATGTGTGTGCCGTTTTTGTTTGTCATCGATGATTTGTGCAACATTTGTTCAACACATTTTCAATATCCACCAAACCAAACAAACATTCGCGCGCGTTTTGCTCAATTAGTAGCAGCTAACAAGCGTAAATTTGTCTCATCGATAGTTGGGTTATTGCACAAGGAAGCTTGCTTGCCACATGTGGCATGTGGTTGCGTGCGTTTAATGCATATGCATGCATGTGCCACATATTGATTGAGTATGCCACTTGAGAGCGCATTGTATGGTCCACATATGCGTCAGTATCAGTGGTTTGCATATGTATGTATGTGTGTGGGTGTGTGTTTGGCTTCTGAATTCGTCGTTGTTGCGTCCAGATGAGCGCTCAAGTTGCACTTTCCGGTCACACCTAGACGCCTTTTATCAATATGTGTATCTATATATAAAACCTCTATGCATGTAATGTAGGGTATGTATGTCTGTATATCATATGATCAAAACTGAACCGGACTGAGAAACTACATTTGCTGGAATTTTAATATAAGTCTTTCTTATTGCTTTCAAGATAAACTTTTTTTGGGACAAACGTGTTAGGTGAGGTCGATCGTAGTAGGAATATCATTTGGACAGCTTGGAACACCGGTCCGTTATTGTGCCTAAAACTCCTATATAATGGGGATCAAGAGATCCTCACAAATCGTCAACACGTTTTGAGCCTACCACACATTTGTTGATACGTCTAATACCAGTTACGGCTATACCTCCTATTTCGAAGAAGGTAGGACTGCCGAAATGTTTCATCCACAGTTTTGCAAAGACTGGACAATGGAGAATCAAGTTCTAGAATGTTTTTAACTCATCCTCCTCCATAAAAACTTGACAGTTGAAGATAAGATTTTAGCTTTACCGCATGACAATGTCCAGTAAGAACCCCTACGGCTGCGATGAAATGAAATGAACTTTGCTAAGCGCAAGTAATTCAGTAGATCTCCTGCGTTCAACTTTAGTGCCGTCGAGGTCCATTCATCCTATGCTAGAACGCAAGATGCCAATAGAGATATAATTCGGCCCCATTCCAATGTGAGCGATACAAGGCAGCCTCCTCTGACTAACTAATGATGAAAAGGCCTGATAATATTTGGAGCGAGGATCTTGACTATTTTGCTTTGAGCCCAGAGTGTACAAGCTCAGCCGCTCTGTTGTCGGAGTGAATGCTCACCTCAATGAAGGAGGTGGCATTTCAAGCAGTCAGTCTACTGCCACTGTAACAGCTGCCACTTCTGCCTGAAAACCTTAACAGCGGTCCCTTAGCCTAAAGCTAAGACTGGCGGAGAGCTCCTTTTACAAAACTCCCTCTACAATGTCCATCCAACTTGCGGAAAAACTCACTGCAGCTCTTCTCCAGCGACTTCTCTTCATTCACATATTCTTCGTGGATATGTGAGCTCAGAGAAAGCCTTTGCGGCGAAGTGATCCAATTTTTCAAAAATGCAGTTGAAGGAGAAGATAATTTCGGCGTATCAAGCAATCCAAATAAACCCGCTTATTCCAATATTCCATATATTTGCTATAAGCCTCGGCTGGCATGGTCTTCAATGCCTTCAGCGATTTTATTTTTTCGTGTATCTGCTAATTTTTGGAGCGACTTTCGCTGGATTTTTGATGTATGTAAGTGGGGTACTTACCTACTTTGTCAAGCGCCTCTTTTGAGACCTCTTCTCAACGTCGTTTTTGCAAAAGATTCAGATCATGCCCAGAACATTAACTGAAATGTGTTAAGACAATTCATGAGTAACTTTGAGATCCTCTGCATTCTCTTTAATGCCGTTGTGTTGGATTTTCAAGCCATACTTTTTTAACTTCTTCGATGTCAAAGTTTAAACGAAAGATTTTTTTATCGCTTTGGTTTACGAGGAGCAGTCCGCGTCAAATTTGATCAGATCGTATATAGGTGAACGACTCGTATGAGGAAATTTTACCAATTTAGGAAAGAAATGTTTTTATCGTTATAGTTTACGAAGAATAGTCCGGGTCAAATTTGATCAGATGACATTTAGTAAATAATTATGCATCTATGTATAGTATATATGTAATGTAATATACTCAAATGTAAATGCATTAAGCAGACATGCTCTTTGCCACTTTTGGCGCCAGATTGTCGCCGCAAAAAGTATCGAACAATTGGTTACAAACGCTGCCAAAGCTGAGACAAAGCGAGTTCCGCGAAATTGGTCAATACTAGATTTTAATACCTATTACTTTGGCCCTTAAGGTGCACAACAGTTAGCCACTTAGTGAATGCTCATCTGTGGCAGCTTGTGCAGACAACGCTTCACGCTCTATTATCTCACTACATGCAAACACACACACATACATGAACAAGTAAATGAAACTGCACTTAGCCGTGTCTAGACATTGCTAATGAAGTTTTAAATGGCTTAGACCGTGGTAAGTCGCGCTCAAAATCCAACAATGCCACAAGAATACAGTAAACAAACAAAAAAGAAACACACATACACACACACACTTAGTTATGAAATCCTGATGGAAATTGTTTATGAAAATCCATAGTTTTCGCAAGGTCAACGCGTAAGCTGACACTGTCAGCCGGATGATTTTCTAAAGCGCCAACAACAATGCCAACAACTTCATGCCTTTGCAACCGTAAAGTAGTCATCGGCCGCCACTGCTGCTGCTTTGGACAATAAGCCGTTATGTAGACGGGTCGGTCAGCGGGCGAAGAATTCAGCCTGCAGCTTGCCAAGAATTGGTCAAATAAAGTGTGAGTATATGTTTGTACGAGTATACTCGTAAGGCGTTTGAGCCGAACTCTGTGTTCATTTTACCGATAATGCATGCTACAGCGATATTCAGCTATTTGACAGACCTTGTAGGAAAACAATCCACGTAGAAAACTTAAGTATGAATACCTACGCTCTCTTGAGAGCCAGTTTTTATGTTGTGTTCTTTTGCCACTCGCTTGAAAGCAATAACATCTCTATCGTTTCTTCATGATTCCTCAGGAATTCCCCTAGCACAACTGAAGATCATTCAGATGAGGATTTAACCTAAATTTGTTTAAAAAACTTCTCAATCTCAAGAATATTAGTAGTTAGTAGTAGGTTCTATCGAATATGGCTGGAGACTCAAAGATTTCAGTGACAATGAACAAGATTTCACCCCACCGGAATGTAGGATATTTGTATCATATAAGTATGTAAATTGGTTCTACCTTGGAACTATCTATAAGCTATGTTTGCAAATAGTTTGGGAATAACGTCAAAGTTATTACAACCTGGGGCCTAAATTGACAGATCGAAGACCTGGACCATTTCGCAAAAGCCAAAAATTCAAAAAACTGCAAAAAAGAAGATATCGGCATTATCATCAGCAAAATCAAAAGGATATATCAACACTACCTGGCAATGATGGTATAAAACTTGCAAATCTTAAAACCTTTTGTTACTTAGGGAGTATTATATATGTAAAAGAAGGATTAATAGAGGGTAAACCGTAATAAGACTACCAAGTACACTTTCGGTACTCATAACGGGGTCTGGAGCTCCTCCCTCAATACGCGGGGTACCAAAATAAAAATATGAAATTACAGTGTTAAGTCCACACTTCCACAGGCTGCGCAACATGTTATTTCGTAGCCTCTGACATACAAAAGCTCCAATATTTGGCGCATTTTATGGTATACATATAACACGGACTCAAACCAAACACCCCAGTGAACCCAAATTCATTCTCAAAAGCAAATAGTCTTAGCTCGGGCATGTCTTGAAAGTCACCCGGAACGCTATCGACTGAAATCCATAAGGCTAGGGCTAACTTGAAGAAAAAATTTGGACATCGAAACATTTAACGTCCAAAAAAGTTGGAATCAAATCAAGAGGAAAAAAAGAGATGGAAAATTCTCTTGTGGTCGTTCGCGAACAATGGCGGAGGTTTAAGATTAGAATCCGTATCTCTGGAATCCCGATAACCCTTAAAATTTGTTAAAGTATTGTCAGAAATCAAGTCATAATTTCCAAACCCTTTGGATAAGCAGCTAAAAATTATTTCGAGACCCAATTGAACGCTTCGAATCAGAGATTGCTTAAAGTGAGAGACGATTTCCGTCTTCGCAAAAGCATTCTTTATTAATTACCACTTGGGATGTTCACAAAAGGTAACCGATTGATCCCAAATCCGAGCAAGCGAAAGTTATTTCGAACGACGGAGTATAGTCCTACCCTTTTCTGACTATTCTTATTGGTTTCAGTAATCCAGTATTTTCAGAATAATGGGCGAAAAGCCGAGGTTTCCTAGTTCGCTGGTGGGGCTGCGACCTTAGCCTACGAATCTGCCATAAAAATGTATATGTTTATAACACAAGCCGCTTGTTCCAAGACAGGCGTCCGCTGCAGCCGTTCGTAAAATATGAACAGACGTTTTGAGGCCCCTCATAGTAGGCTTGTTTTAACTTCGGTATTCACTTTCGATTTTACTGACTTGGGAGGTTCTGCCCGTAGCTAAGCTACCATCGGCATCGCTCTTAGGATCATTGGAGTTACTGATATCTTTCATAGCGACAAGATAACAACCCTCGAGGATATTTGGACCTACGCTACAACCGATGTTAAAGGAAATCTTTTTTTTCTGATTTTCTTTTGAAGAATTTTCTAGTTTCTCTTGAATTTGTTAAAACTCATTGAAATACAAAATTTGCAGTTAGATGATCTCTAAAGCATCTCTCTATTGTTTTATGTAGAAGCCTGATCCAGCTTAAGAAGTGTTACAACAACAACAAAGTAACAATGAGGTTGGGCTTCATTACTTCGCTACAGTGTTTCGTAGTTTTAGAAACAATTTAAGGAGCCAAGGTAGGTTTTCAGAGGCAAGAACATCTCGCTGTGGCAATTTCCAACACAATTTCCTACAGGCATGCCATTCAGCCTACTTCAACGATTGGCCATTTTTCGTACAAAATCCGAAGAACTCATAAACGAAATTCGTAGACACGCAACGGCGGTGTGAAAGTGCACGCTGCCTTTGTTGGCTTTTGTTAGACTCATTTGCCATTATATTTGGCATTGATAACTTAATTTGCAACGCCGGCAGCTGACATTTTCATACCTGTCGTCTCGTCACAGTCACAGATTTTAAGTGCTGCACTTGGCCTACACACACACCAACAGGTACATTCGCTACGTATTTGTGTCCGTTTCAGAAGTTATGGCTAAAATGTACAAACAATACAAAAGGCGAGGCACATGCAACATGCAACCGAAAAGAGCGACTGATTTACGGAGCGTGGCAGGTGGTCTTCCTGCCTTGCATTGTTTTACAACGAACTGTTAATTTATATTTTAGCACAACCTTGGTAGGCCTACTTGCTACATATGTATGTATGTACCTCCGATGTGTGCGTGCGTGTGTGTGTTGGCTCAACAATTTGTTTCCTGCTTAATTCGTTTGTGTTGTGATCCGTAGCGGTTAACATTGTTGTCGGCGGCAGTTGTTGCAACAACAACACCATACAATAATGATATGCATTAATAACAACAAACTCATAAATGCACAAACATCTTTATTTGCCGTTTTGAATAGACAATGTGCGAATTTAAGGATTAGCTTAACAGCGTCGCCCGAGGGCGGAGACGGACACATGCGCAGTTGGCTTGATTACAGTTAGGATGGATTATGATTTTGTTGTTAAAACTGCATTTACCAAGTTTCTGGTTAAAATAAGTAATTAAGCGCTTAAAGAGAATGAAAAATATTTTGAGGGGAAATTATGGAGACTTTAGTTTTTAGCATCTCAGAGCTGATGTCACATGGACTTGGTTTTTGAAGGTCTATCAATGCCTCATAGAACCTTTTGTTGTGTTCGAGTTTTCGATAGCAGTTGGAGAACGTGATTCCTGCATTCTTTGGAATGCCTTTTTCTAATTTTATTGGATTTTTGATCCAGCGTCTAACCCTGATTCCAATATTTGGTCGAAATAATCACCCAGTAGTCGGTAGTTCGAGCAATCATGGATCTGCTTCACGCCACGTTTACTTTAGTGGATAATGCCCATCCTTAGAGTATGCACCGAAGACAAAGAGGTGAAGTCCGTTCCCACGACAGTCACGTTTGGTGAAGGAGTGTCAGAATTCTGCCGTTACAACTACAACAACGAGGAGCGCATTGAAGAAGACCAGAACGTGTCCATCCACCATCGAGCGCAGCACATGGATCTATCTCCAGCCACTTTATGGAGGATTTTTACGAAGGATCTTAACTTGCGAGCTTACAAATTCCTACTCACGAAATAATTGTAGCCGAATTACCATCAGTCGCTTCGCACGTTGGGTGTATGAGCCCAAAATGAGATGGTCACAGATCCCGAGTTTCACAAGAAAATTTTGTTCAGGGGAGAAACTCAGGTATGGTTGAATGGATACTTAATAAGAAAATGTAATGCATTTGATGTGATGAGAATCCACAAGCAATAGTTGAGCCGCGATACATCCTCAAAAGTCACTGTTTGGTTTGCTTTATAGGCAGAGGGAATTGTTGCTCCATATTACTCCATAAATGAAGCCGAACATAATGTTACCATTTAGTCAAGGATGGACGCTATAGAGCCATGATTAATGATTTTTTCGTGTCTATTTTGGAGGTTGTTGTTTATGAAGAACGAAATAATTTATTTGAGGAATATTTTAGTGATCTCACGTCGAGAGATAGTGGTTTAACACAGATGTTTGTGGGATTAAGTGAAGTCGTTTACACCAACAAACCTCCGACGAAATGAAAGAGAGTATTCGGTGTGTTATTACTAACATACAAGCCCAGTTGCTGCAGAGTGGCCGAAAGTTGAGCCTCTCGACTGGAATTGATTTGAACTAGCTGCGGCGGTCCCTTGCCCGAAATCATGTGGACAATATAATGGCCTCCGTATACGTACATATGTATATAAAACCGATATCTTTATAATAGAGCTAAATTCTTGGATATAAATTATATGCCTTTTATTTCATCTGGAAAATCGTTTGTCTACACCACTTACTTTTTGTAGAAAGGAAGGTACTCACAGCTCGATGGTCCTTATTTGTAGAAAACATTTCTTAGTTCTAGAAAATATCTTGATAATTTAATAAGAGATTGACTAACATAAACCTCCTAATCCCGGTATTGTAGGCGGTTCTTATGGTATTACAAACCTTCCAGTCTGTTTTGAGTAAAAAGTGGATATAAAGTTTTCTCAGCGAATGCCTAATCAGTGAAGAAATCATACTATGTAAAGTATTTGATAACCAGGATTTTTTAGGAACTCTCTTGCTTGAATTTCTCTTGAGTTTATAGCAAGTTACAATAGCGATCAACATAATTTAGAAAGGAGTTTGTATTAAGTATATTTGATATGCTTTCATCTAGTGTTTAAAGAATGAGGTATGATCCTCTTTGGCAACTAATCTACCTTGGACTACCTGTGGACCTTTAACGGTGTTCTTATAGTAATATTTATGCACTGAGTCTTAACTCTCAAGCCGAATTCAAGAGTTGCCAGAATTTGTTTTGGTAATTTCATTCTAGAATTGTATTAAATTGAAAAGTATAAAACAAATCATCTTTAATAAGATAAATATTCCATTTATAGATATATTTTTTTTTTAGAAAAATTTCAGTTATTTGCAAATCTTTTTGTTCTTTTTACTTAAAATCTTTCTTTTTATTGCCCAACAAGGTATATTATGTTTGACACGAAGTTTTTAACACCCGAAGGAAACGTGGGAGACCCAATAAAGTATATTATTATTCCTATGTTTTTTATAAATGTACACTACATAGGTTTCTATATATATTTCTGGATTAGGCAACACTAAGTGTTGCCAGGTGCAATCTGACATTTTCATTGGAAAGTTTGACATTTTTTAGCATAACATCACTCAGAACGTTTTGTCATTTAGTCGTGAATTGTTTTATTTACAGGGAATTAAAAAATTCATCTCGGCCAAAAAATGGAATTAACTCGTGAACATTTTCGTGCGATCATTTTTCACAACTTTCGACGTGGATTATCACGACAAGAGTGCATCGATGAACTAAAATCTTTGTATGGCTATGAAGCACCATCCTATAGCACTGTGAAAAACTGTTACAACGAATTCAATCGTGGCCGACGCTCGCTCAAAGACGAATTCCGTGAAGGTCGTCCAAAAACAGAAAACATCGATGCCGTACGTGAACTGATAACGTACTTCAGATAGAGGCATGCCTATGCATTTCTCCCACCAGCATAGATGCGATATTGCATGAACACCTGGCCGTAAAAAAGGTTTCTTCTCGTTGGATCCCGCACAATTTGACAATCGCTCAAAAAAGGCTCGTGTGGATTGGTGTAAAGAAATGCTGAAAAAATACGATCGCGGTGCTTCAAAAGACGTTTATAAGATCGTCACAGGAGGTGACGAATCATGAATCTATGCGTATGAGCCCGAAACAAAACAGCATCGACCTTGTGGGTCTTCCAAAACGAGCAAAATCCAACGAAAAAAAAGAAACATTTTCGTTGATAAATATGCCTTTTTTCATTATTAGGCCAGAAATATATATAGCAGCCCTCGTATTCCTATATATAAAAACCATCAGCTTGACGATCTAAGTCGTTAAAACCAGGTACGTCTATCAACCTGTCTGTGTGTATATCCTCGAACAAGTCCATCAGACCACTAGAGCCTATAGCTGCCATACAAACTGAACGATCAAAATTATATGCTCTTATGGAAACTTTTTTATTTTATGAGATATCTTCACGAAATTTTGCCCAAATTATTCTTGAAGAAAACGGTGCAATTTCTGAGGAAACTATTCAGATGGGATCGCTATAGCATATAGCTGCCATACAAACTGACCAATCAAAATCAAGTACTTGCATGAAAACTTTTTTATTTGACAAGATGTCTGGATGAAACCAGAAAAAAGCTGCTTTTGTTCGCATTTCCCATATCATCAACAAAGAATTACTTAATTTTACTGTTAACCGCAAACACTCGACACTTGTTCTATGAATAAACGAAGCTCGTAGTAAAATATACTCGTTCATATGTGTTAAATATGTAGTACATGCATGTATGTATGTGTGTTTGTGGAGAATACGTGAATTGTACAGTAATTTGAATAACGTGCTTCGAACTTGATGCCCTTCATTTGCTAGCCGCTGTTTGCGTTAAAAAAGTACAATGGATAAGCTTATACATAGGTACATATATAAAAGTAAATATGTATGTTTGTATGTATGTTTAAGTATACCTTTATATATTGTTGCTTATGCACTTTGCTTGGCTTTTGCCACATCACTTGACACTTTTTCAGCATTTTTATACGAAATAAATTTGTTTAGTGTTTTTTTTTGCAGTTGTCATTGTTGTTGTTGCTTGTATCAACTAGTACCTGTTGAGCCTTTGTTGGCTGTCGGTGTCGGTTTTATGAACTTAATTTTTTTTCGAAAGAATTCGCAGTGTGTTATGCACCATTAACACGTTGCCCTTCTGCTGCATGGCTTTACCTTTGCTTGTCTGCCTGTGTGTGCATGTGTGTGCCTGAGTGCAATTTGCGCTTTTTCGCCGTTGCGCATGCCTCGCTGTCATGCGAATCCGAAGTTATTTGCATATTTCGACAAGAAAATTTCCAATGTTTTGTCAGCGTGTCGGCTCATTTTAACGGTGTTTCGCTTAAAAAATGTTGTAATTGAAAGCGACCCATGTTGTTGTTGTTAAAAAAATATTTTTTTGTTGAATAACTGTGAATATATTTTGTATTGCAATTCAAAACTTATGCACACAACCTCAAAAACATATATAAATACATACATATAGTATATCGGCTCATGTGCTTTTTATATGAAAGCACCTTCGGTTGTTGTTGTTGCTGCGCGTTCGCAGGTGAGCCGCCTCAAAGGCAGTCCGATAGGATGTGGTTTTTTAAGTGGTTTCATTTTGGTTTGCAGCGTTTTTTGTTTGGTTTTTTCTCAGCTTTTTTGTTCTGCTTAATTTTTTATTGCTTGGGCTTTTGCTGTTGTTGTTGTTGTTGTGGTTCGCCTTTTGGCATTTAAGTGTTCTTTCTTTAGTGAGAATTTTTACGGCTGAAATTGTTGATGTTTACACAAATTTCTTACACTAAATTTCTACAAGCAAACACACAAACATACACACAAGCAAACATAGGAACACACATACATATATGTATGGGTGTGTTTGAAGATGTGTAGAAATGTGTGAATATGCTTTTTAGCTGCGTTGCTGGGAATTTTCAATAACGACTGCATATTTGTTTTGAAATTAAATGAAGTGGCAGCTCAACTGACAGTTTGATGTTCACCTGGATTCTATCACCGGCAGCGATGATATATAGATTTGCTGTGCTGTTACGAAATCATTTCACTATGCGCCAATGATGAGTGAGTACCATGCGTACAGAAGTATGTGGGTAGATAGTTGGGATTTAGTATTTATTCATATGTATGTATTGTGCAATCATATTTACATACATATGTGTAAGTGTGACCATATATGTATTTAATAAAATATACGTTTTTTTAGACACTCTGAAAATTACTATTTAAAACAAAAAAATATACTAAACAACTTTTGTATACTCTTTGCAGGAGGTTACTACAGTCTCTCCGATTGTGCAAAATATAACTTGTAAAAATTGAGATATCTTGATTGAACTTGCCACATGTTCCTTTGGCACCCAAGAAGGGTTGGTATTGCAGAAGGACGATATCGGACCTTTGCCACGTCCACAAAATGACATAGAAAGCCTTTAAATATCCTAATAATATACTAAGCTCCTCAATAAGATAAAAAGCTGTTATTTGGTACAATAAATTGCATGAGGGGAGGGCGATGATGGATGAACAAGTTTTTAAAAGGTTTCCATTCACATGACGACCGTAATTTTTTCGGGATGTAATGGTGCCGCATGGAGGCGGTCAGGCGGCTTCAGTTCTTGCGTCAATTTGATGTAAATTTTCCACTAGACGCTCAATTATTGATCTGACAGAACGATTATGACGACCATAAATTAAACGTAGCGCTCTTAAAGTCGAAGCCACTGACTCCGAATTTCGGTAGTAAATTTTAATAATTTTGACTCGTTGTTGGATCGTTGACATTTGAAATGACAAATTTTACTGAAGAGAAATATCAAAAGAGCCGGTCTACTTTTGTAGTGTCCCTATTGAATAACCTCTTACCTAAGAAATCTTCTGAACAATCCGGTTGACCTTATATCGCATTTATTGGCCAATAGTACGTGAGTTATCTTAATAAAATGAAGAGAGCATTTTTTTTCAAAAAACTTTATATCTTTGTGTCCAAAATGGTTAAAATCGGAATTTTCAAAAATCCGGTTCACTTTACTCTTTATATTGACTATGGTATATGAGGTGCTTTAATGAAACTCAGAGAGCATCTTTTTCTCTTATTAATATGTAATGATTCCAAAAGTAGATATAAATAAGGAAATACCACTCTTATTAATATCTAATGGATTAATTTCTAACTTCCGGTTGACTTTATAACGTATATAACGGTCAATGTGTAAGGTATCTTAGTAAAATTAAATTAATGTATAATATTGGATATAATATAGTTCAATGCCGAAAGTGTGTGAAATCAGTCCCAGCTACCATATACTGATTTTTCGTTATTCTAGCGTACTCCAAGTGAAATATGATCGATATATTTTGTGAGTTTCTTTTTGATAGTAATATATCGACGATTTCGAGGCATAATGAACATTATATTCTTATTAAAAAATTTTTATTTAAACTGAGTTGATTTATTTATATATGTATACATACAATATTTGTTATTCAATCAAATTTTTCAACGTTTTGATGAATAAAATGTCATTACTTTTATTATAATTATTGAATTACTGCTTCATTTATAAATATTTGATATAAAAGACAAGCTCAGCGAAAATATTTTCCATAAGAATTCCCATTCATAATTGTATATAGGCATTAAGAAATGGAAAACACAAACATGTATGCACGTACGTTCATATGTAAAAATAAGATAAATAAATCGGAGGCAAAAGCGGCAGATATTTATTCAAAAGCTAGAAAGTGTCATATTCCCAGAATGTCCAAGCAATAAATAAATATGAAAAATCTGAGCGACAATAACAAACAAATATATTAAAAAATCTACAACATATGCAATGTATACTATACATATATATACCATAATATGTACATATACATATACATATGTATTTAGAAATACAGAAATACACAGTATATAGTAACATAGTAGATGCCCAAGAAAGCTGACAGTTGACTGAAATCATGCCTCGTCTACACCAAAAGTTGAAAAATTATTATAATATTTTTTCATTTAGAAAAAATATCTAGAAGTCCATGAATGACCACACATCTATACTACCTATGACAATACAATATTATTTCTGAATGTAAATGGACACAGTATCATTTAAGCGATTATTTGTTCTGAAAGCATAAAAAATCCGCCGTTTATTGAATGGATGGGATTTTTAAGTGCTGATGACATGGCTGACAAAATCACAAAGCCTAAGCAGTAGTCAGCAAGTGGTCAGCGCTTTGATGAACTTTAAAACCCCATTGTATAAAACATACAAAAGAAATCGAAAAATCGAAAATAATGAACCAGCATCAATGCTGTGCTAAGCACAAAAGACTCGGCATTAGAAATGCTTGCTGAACGGAAATTTCATTCACAAAATCGAAATGTTAAACACAGCTGTGAGGCAGCAAGCAATAGAGAGTGATGGAGTGTGTGAGAGAGACTGACTTTCCCCTTAATATTGTTGTAGAGTGCAGCAACTAATTATTACGCTCTATAAATTAATTGTTTTGTAGGCATGAGCGCAGCGAGGCCACAATTTCATGCTCCCAAATAAATCATAAATATATTATTGCTACTCTACAAAAGAAATGCGTCGCAAGACGGCAATGAATCGCATGGCCGAAAAATCAAAGCCGACCAATCACAGTGTAGTTACCACAGTCAGAGTACGAGTAGAGTGAGCGCAGGTCAGCAAAAATTGGTTCATGAGAGTACACGGAGTGGCATGAGAATGCGTTGATCACTAGTTAATAGCAGAGCAGTTTTTGAGAGCAAAATGCATTGACAGAAAAGCGAGGAACTTTTAAATGAGCGCATTGTAGACTTGTTGGCAGTGCGGAGACTGCTTATAAAGCAACGACAATGCAATTAAAGTGAGGTATGAATACTGTTGTTAGCATTGCATTTATTTGCCGAAGGGGTAGTTGTTATGCTGTCAATAACAGAGGCTTAAGATTTAAGGAATGTAGTATGGAAGGAGTAGCTCCTGAATTATTTATGGAGATTTGTGCGAAACAGGAGAAAATGTTCGAAGAATTTTTAAGTTTTCAATAAGTGGTAGATTGTAGACTTAATTTAGGGGTATGCTGTTAGAGTACATGCTTGAGATATGCTATGAAGGTGATATAAACCAGACAAAATATGAATTTTTATGTTCATCTGTGGCATATACATAACTGTAGTTATAATTGTTAAAACTGATATTTTGTTGAAACTTTTTTCATCAAATATGTGTATACCAAAGAGTGTGAAGGAACGATACGTAATTTAATCTACACTGCTACAGAGTGTAACTAACAGGGACTGTCAAAATGTATGACAATTAAAAAAGGAGGAAAGAAACTATTTCCTCCAGAAAAGGATTTTCCAGTTTGTAGAAATTTTCTGTATAATTTTAAACAGTATCAACACTTACTAACTGGACTTAAAAGAATCATCAACTCAGCGGTCATTTAACACGCAGCTGTTAAGCCAGAGAGATTTTAACAGAGCAGTGAAGGAGCAGCTTATGTTGTAGAGTTCTTGTTTCCAACAGTTTGTTACTTTATGGAGATAGGCATCCATGAGTGCAGCAAAATTGTGCTTAAAGAAGGGGTAATATGTTGCAGTTGATATAAAATGTTAATACAAATGTTGAACGATGTTATTGTGGTGTAGAGAATTCAACATTTCATACAAGGAGGAGAATTTTTTGAAGCGATTTAATTTAATGGCGATTTAATAGTGCGCTAATAACATACTTTAAGGAGGGGTAAAGTGTTGATGATAGCATGAAATGTTAAGAACAGTTACAGGTATGGAATATTGATGGATCTGTAACAGGAGTACTAGTAGGGGTTAACATTTTCATTAAGAACAGAATTGAAGTAAGGTGTTGAAAGTACATTTAGGTAAGGAGTAAGCGTTAAGTGGTATCAACATAAGATTTTTTGCTGTTAAGTTAACAGAAGGAGTAATTTTAATATGTTATTGGAGTACTATGTTGAGAGGGCTGTAAGAAAGTTAAAAGTATAGCTCTAATGGTACAGTTTACAGTTTAGGAAGGGGTCATTTTATCAATTTTTTTGATGTTAAACTTTAAAATTGCTAACAGGAGGAGTAGTTAGTAGCTTTTGGAGTACTGTTATGAATATGTTGTAGACAGTTTTAGGTAGTTTGGCAAAATGTATAGCTGTAAAGGTAGAGTTAAGAAAGGGGTATTTTTATGACATCAATTTAGAGTCTAAAAGTGTGTTGCAGAGCTGCTAAGAACTTAGCAGAACGTGGATTGGCTCATCATTCTCGTATTTTACACACTTTGTCTAAAGGGGTAAAAGTCTTTATAAGCGTTTATACTCGGACGGTTTTAAAAAATGCAACGGCAATGTAAAAAATTAAAAGAAGAAAGAGAAATATGTTAAAATTTACAGAATACCGTTTAAATATTTCGGAGAATATTTAAGGAAGATAAATGCAAACGAATGCACGATTTCCGTAATTGATTACATACTTAAGCTTGAAAGAATTAAAATATAATGAATGTGTAAATTCTCTTTAAAGAGCGAAATTGCATACAAATATACTAAAAATACTTTAAAAAAATATCATTTAATATAAATTTAAACCACTTAGAATATTTTTTGGCTCTTACACATGAAGCAAGTTTCAAATATGTTCTCCTTTTTAACATTTTTAAATATACTTCAAACAATTCTTCGCCTGATGCATGTGTTAGTATAATTTCTCGATACGCCAATATTTCATTGCCTCAACAATTGCATTGCCTACAGAATCGTGCTCTCCAATAGTACAAGCGCCACTTGTTCAAATATTTTCATCAATAAACATGCTGTTAATTTAATGTCGACTTAAGCAGAACCACCGCTGTTAACCGTACATCAGTGCATAAAGTGCATTTCCCCTCTTCATAACAGCAAATCTCTACAAACGCACTCACTAGCAATTGTAGCGTAAACTGGAATCTACAAGACCACTAAATGCACACGCTCCCTGCCACAGAAGATGCCTCACTCACTGCAGGCAACGCTGCAGCCATACAGCACGAACCATTGACCAACCGGCAACTGGTCTCCAATGCGCTCTTTTGCTCACACAACGCTCTGCGTACATCTCTAGTGCACAGCTGGTACAGGCAAGAGCATGGCGAGCGGATAGCCACCGCGAGCGCTGAGGCGCCTCACAAAAGGCGGAGTTTACGGCGCGGCGCGTATAAATAGCCGTGCTCAGAGCGTGAATAGCCATAACGAGTGTGTTACTCAAAGCGTACGGTAGTAGTTAGAAGCGCGCAAAGCAATTAACGGCAAAATAAAAAAAGTTGAAAAAGAGACACCTAAGAAAAAAATCTCAGCGCCACTTAAAAAAAAATTGAAAAAATTTCGAGTGTGTGTTTGTGCCAACTGCCAATCGAGCGCGCCACGTCTATACGGATTACGGGCGAACAACGTACGCGTTACAATTGAAAAAATAAAATTGAGAACCAAAAAACTACAACAGTTTCAGAAATTAAGTGATTTGAAAATCTGAATTTAAAAACCAGAAACTGAAAGTGGAAATTTCAAACAAATAAAAGAAAGTGCGTGGATCTATAAACTATCCACATAGAAAAACCTCTCATAAAAACAAATAAATAAAAAAAATTTCTGTAAATCAGAAATTTCAACAAAAAAACTTCTTTCATCCAAACCTCGCACACGGCCGCCAACGACGACCGTCGCACAAAAAAACCGCCAAAATTCTTCTCAAAGAACGTAAAGCAGTCATTTCAAAAATGAAATCCCTCACCGCCGTCTGTCAAACAGGTGCCTCCATGCCGCCCATGAATCCGAACGGACGCATCGCACGCCATGCGCCACAACGCGGTGACGGCGAAAATGCCGAAATGAAAATGTACCTCTCCAAACTGAAGGATCTCGTGCCGTTCATGCCGAAAAATCGCAAACTCTCCAAGCTGGAAATCATCCAACATGTCATCGACTACATTTGCGATCTGCAAACCGAGCTGGAGGCACATCCCGAAATTGCCAATTTCGATGCGGCCAGCGCGCTAAATATGTCCGACGATTCGGCACACAACACGAGCATGAATAGTGAAGAGAATGAACAGCGTTTGGCTGAACGCCTATCAGGCGCCGACAGCAGCTACAGCAGCGCCTCATTGCAACAGCAACAACAAATCAGCGCGCTAAACTCCGCCACATCTAGTCCTGCCTTGAGACAGCCGTTGGCTGATCGTCAAGCACCGAACACCATCCTGCCCGGCACAAATATGACAGCTGCTGCTGCCCACACCACAATGGCGTTGCATATGCAGCAACAACTGCAGCTGCAACAGCAACAGTGGGAGGCACAGATGCAGCAGCAGCAACAACAGCAAGCACAGCAGCAACAACAACAAGCGCAGCAATCACAGCAGCAGCCAGCGCAACAGCAACAACAACACCCACAATTGCCCAGCGGCGAAACGGTGAGTTGTTGATTTGGCGTGTCGCAGAAGCAGAAGAATGCTAGTTCTAAGCGTAGTCTATAGGTTGTATAGCACACACACACCCCTACACCGGCATGTGTGTGTTACCCGTTTTCGTTAGTTTGGCGGAAATATTGTTTTAAAAAATATGTGAAAATCTGTAATTTATTTAGTTAAGCAGCTGTATCCTATAATTTAAGCAGAAACCTTAATGTAAAGCATGTAAAAATGAATATAAACACACACGCACATACATATATTGATATATAAGAATATGTGTGGAAAAAAATTAAAAAACTAATAATCGTATGAATTGTATAAAATTTTTGTTGTTAAAGACTGTTATAGACATTTAAGTTGGTCGAATAAAATGAAGAAAAAATTGACTATTAATTTGAAAAAAACAAAAATCACATTTTTTTCTTTTCACAAAAAAATTTGGACTGGCATCAGGGCAATTAGTTTTTAGTGCAAGTTGTAGGCTTGTTAGAAACAGGAGAGTATTTCTAAGGCGAATATGAAGTCAAACTTTACTTGGAGTATAGAAAAACTCGCAGAGAAGTGCTTTGAAGTGAAGCAGGCTTGTGGAAATGCGATAAAAATTCATGTTTTGAGTAGGAAAAAAGCATTCGTGTTATCTACAATGGAATAATGAGTGTGGTTTTAATGTTCAATATAACATTTTTAATTTTTAATACAACACTTTTAGTTTTCACAATAATATATTTTACTTTTCAAAGTAGTAGACATCAAAATTTGCATGCGCTTTCTTTTACAGCTCGCCCAGTAGCTTCAGCAAAACTCTCGAAAGCTAGAAAATCACATATTTTGTTTATTTGCTGGACAAAATTGTGGTCGGAAAACTGGAAACTGAAAAGTGACGTGTAGTTTATTTATATTTCAAAACACAATTCCCAAAAAATTAAAAAAAAAATAATAATTTTTTTAAGTTTCAAACATCTCGAAAACCTGAAATAATTATATTTTATTTAATTACAGATATCATTTTTCCTTGCAAAAATTAAAATTCTTTATGGTTTGTTGTCACTATATTTTTTTTATAATATTTAATTAATATTGAGACAAAATAATAGTTCTAAAATGCTTAAATTTTCATTTTAAAGTTTTATGGCAACGAAATTTATAATTTTGGCGGCAAAAAAAATATATAATCTTTCAGAAAATTATTTTTCTCTTATAAAACTATTTAGCAGCGTTTAAATTATTTTTGAAATTTATTTTTTGAACGAAAATTCATAATTTTGTTAAAAAAAATATAATTAAACAGCGTCGGAACTACCAAAAAATAGTAAACCACTTAAAAAAATTTTGCAAAAAAAGTTTCGAGTGCAGCAAAAATTATTTACAGACTTTATTTGTGAACTATAATATATTTAAAAATTATACCCCAACAACACATTGCTATGGAGTATAATAGTTTTGCATTTGAAGTACAATTCATATTTTTTGCAATTTCAATGCATAAATCTTCTTAAGAATTAAACCGTGGTGTAATAATTAAAGAATAGTAAGAAACTTTAAAAAAATGTATCGAAGAAGTTTTGAGAGAAATAAAAATTATTTTTGAATTTCGTTTTTTGAGTTACAAATTGCAATTCATATTTTCTTAAATTTTCTGCTTAACGCTTCTTAAAAATTCAATAAATAGCGGCGCCGTTTGCCAAAAAAAAAAAAAAAAACATGTCAAAATTTCTTAACGCAGTTTTCAGACTATTTTGGTTAGTCGAAGTGAAAAACCATGTTAAAAAAATATCATTGATTTTCAAATGACATTTCACACTAACAATATTATTTTAATTTTTTTTTACCATATTTTTTACATCGGTAATACTTGCGAGTTGAAAAAATATCCAAAAAGCTAACTTACTAAAAAGGTTTTATCGGAAGCACAGTAAGACTTACTTATTTATTTTTTATTCTTTTTTTTTAATTTCTTATAATTCTAAAATATAGTTATTGAAGAAAATGTTTTCTCTAAAGCATGCGTTGTTGAAATCAATTACGCAGAAAAAAATTTTTTTTTTTTTATATTATTATTAGCTAATTTGCATAAAAACTAAAATTTCTCGGAAGCAGAATAAGTTTCATTTCTATAATTGTTTTAATTAAAATAAAATAATTTATAATCACTGAAGAAAATATTTTCCGTAAGATTTTTATTTTTAATTTTAAAATCATCTCCAAAAAATAGACATATTTTTCTTCAAAGTACACAATCCAAAAATAGATATATATTTTTTATTTCTTTTCAAATTTCACAATCCAAAAAAAGATATATTTTTTTCCAATTTTTTTTTGAAATTTTATAATTCAAAAAATAGGTTTTTTTCTCAAATTCCACAATTGAAAAATTAATATATTTTTTTAAATTTGGTTTTCAAATTTTATAATCCAAAAAATAGAAATTTTTTTTTAAATTTTATTTTTCAAATTTTCCACCTCGACAGCATTTTAGAGCGGCAAATAAAATTCTCTCTGTTCATGCAACACATAAACTTTTATTTTTTTTTACAATTTCACCAACATCAACATAAATATTAGTATCACAATTTGATTATTATTGTAATTAATAATAATATTTTTTTATTGTTTTTATTATTATCATTATAAGTCTCATATTTTTATTTTCATAACATATTATTATTACATTCATAATTCTTTTAACATACAAATCAGTCATAAAATGTTTCGCTAAGTTGTAAAATACAAAAAATAACTGTAGTTCTTCAAGCTTTAAAAATAGTTCCTTCAAAAAGGCTTAGTTATTTAGTTTAGTTTTCTGCAATATAAGTTAATGAAATTAATAAATACAAACAGTAATAAAGGAATATTAACATAAAAGCAAATAAAATTATTTGAAACAACTACTAAATCTATAGTTTTTATTTCAACAAAAGCGAAAATGTTGGGAAAACTATTTATTTAAAGAAAAATAGGTAAGTTAGAAAAATAACAAAAAAAAAAAAAACTTTTTAATAACGAAGCAAAATTAATAAACGCTGCGATAACGTGTTTCAAGAGCTTATAATTAAATTCAAAGTTTTACAGAAAATAAATATTTTGCGTCTAATTTTAGTTTTTTTACAATTCGAATATAATTTTTCCTTTTCTTGAATTTCCTAAATATTTTCACTTCTTTATCTTTATTATGATCATTTCTTTTAAGTTGCGGCATCAATATAAAATGCATTGTTTGAAAGATTTTTCTGTTTTTTCTGAATTTTCTGAGTCTGTTGAAAAATACTCAAAGAAACTAAAATAAATGTAGGCCAATGACATTTTTGAAAAAAAAAAAAAAAAAATTTCTTAACATTTTTTTCTTAATTTTTTTTACCAATGAAATTTTTAAACAAAATTATTTTTTTTCTCATTTTTTTATTTTTACTTAATTTTTTCTTTAATTGGTTAAAACTACAGCTAAACTATAAAAAATGCTTCAATTGTAAATTTAAAAAATTTAATAATTTTTTCGTGAAAATTTCATCAAGCGGAGTTTCAGCTCAACTAGCATTTTGTTTTCCAAATACAAAAAACAAAAATTTATTATTTAACGCAACTCCATATATGTATGTATGTATATTTCAAGCTTAGCACAATTATATTCCCATTACTTTTGTTTTTGTTAAAAAATTACCTCCAGAACACTACATGCCTCCCTTTTGCATTTGAAAAGCATAGAAAAACGTAATGAAATAAAAGAAAATTGGTGCTATAATTGCAGATTAATACCGAATATTTACTGGAAATCTGGGAGACTCATGTAGAAAAACATATCGTCACTTAAAATATAAAATAACGTAACATCACTTTTCATAAGTTTATAGGCGAAGGAAAAAAAATAAAATTTGGGTTTTGGTTATAAAATGGTTATACTCTTACTATATATTGGTTATATGAATCTTAGAGCGGCAGTTTAGAAAATAAAAACCAGAAACCTTCAAATTATCCGGCAGGACGGAGAAGGAAAGAGCAAATAATGCCGCTTAATAAAGTCGGTTTCCAATTCACGCTTTATGCTTAGTCAGGAAAGTGGAAAAATAGCGAGTAGGAGAATAATCGCATGGAAAACTCTGATCTAAAGAGGAACTCTGAACTCAGAGGGAATATTGAATTTAAAGAGTTTGTGATTGGATTTCTACAGAGGAGTTATAGGCTTAAGTGGAGTCTAAGTCAAGGAAAATCTAAGTAGCGTAATTTATGAAGTTGTCATTTCCACACATTTTAAATAGACATCATCTCGAAAGTAACCGAATCCGATATAAAATCGAGTTTCAGCCCATATAAGCCCAATTAGAGGTTCTTCGATGTTCATCTTATCATAATGATAACTCTTGCAACAAATCGTTTTTAATTTTAATGAAAAATTATACAGCAGTATAAAGTTCAACGCGTGCTGAGTTCGCCGGAAAGTGTCATGTGGATGAAGGTTGGCATATTGGGTAAGTTTTTAATAAGCAAACTGCACTGAACTGTGTTAAAATAATAACAATTACACCGGTCAACACGATTTTTGGGTCTGACCTCTACATGTTAAATTTTAGTTTCTCCTATGACAAAAATAAGGAAAAAAATTTTTTCCCCGGTTAAAGTTTGCTTTCGTACAAATTAGAGCAATTTTTTGATTTTTTTTTCTTACCTTCCAAAGTATTTTTACAATTAACGCAGGCGAAGTGTGGTACCCAATTTTCATTTTGATTACTGACTTTTAGGTTGAAATAGGCTTCATAGGCTTCGCAAAGTTTCAAATTTGTTGATAAAGCAAATTTTTTACTTCTAACTTTAATAAATTTACTTCAAATAAAACAAAATAAATCAAAATCATTTTTACACTGACTTGATGTCATTATTTAACTGATTAATACACTAATATTGTTGTTACAGCTATAATAAACAGGTTAACATTCACTACTGTGCCTCTTACAAATAATAGTACTGTTTACTTTCGGGTTAATCAAAGTGCTGCCATCTTTGATTTATGAAATAAATTAAAATATACTTATCGATGTAGATTAGCCCAAAGCAAACTTTAAGAACTAAAGATTAATATTTAAGTGTTTTTCAATGTCTAGAATCAGAATTCAAGCATGAGAACAGAAACCCAAAAAAAAATATTTTTTTTGTTGACCGGTGTTATTGGTCAATAAGAGCAGAAAAACGTCAGAAAGTATATTATCTAAAATATAACCTAAATTATAATATGATTTTCTACTAAAAAAAAAATAGATTTAAATAGAGAATAACATGGAAAGGATACAAGAAGCGAAATATAATCACCTGTAAAGCCCAGCTTGTTTGGTTCAATACAGCCAGAACCAACACTGTGGTCATCTAAAGCACCGAAAACATTGTAAGCTTTGATATCTAACTTAAAAACACTCTAACTAAAAGAAGCTATATTTTTATAAATATATCATGGAACAAATACAGTATATACATCTCTCAGGCTGGCAGTTTCAGATTCTGACATACTAGATGATGACATAATGATGGAAAACCCTAGAAAGAGATTCTAAGAAATGTGTTTTACCCATTAAACGTAATAAATCAAAGATCATAGTTATAATTAGATAATATAATATATATATATATATAGCTTACTTGTGCTTACTAAAACAAAACAAATCAAAATTGAAGAGAATTTCGAACGAACGAATGAATCCGAAAAAAGTTTAAGAAATTATAGCGATAAGTTTCCCGTGGACGTAGGTGTATATTGTACCATAGTTCAGCGACTAAAACGAGCGACTACATTGGTGAAGAATTTTGTTTCGAATGCAACGATGGAAGAAGAAATCTTCAGCACTGAAAGTATTTAATGTACTAACAACTGGTGGCGACAAAGAATTTGTTGATCTCCTCTGTGCAAAAAAAAATAAGAACAAGAAGAGTTTACCACCCAACAGTAAGAAGATGAAGCCTCGATTGCAGCAGAGTAGAGTAAAAACATGAAGAATTTCATGAAATGAAAAAAGGACTAGAAATTTAAATTTAAAATTTATTCTACAGATATCTAGCAGCTAATAGACTGGCATCAAAATAAGAAGCGCCTCTTTATTTTCTCAACAATATTGCTCTCTCCGAAAGCAGCAGAAAGTCAGTGACGAACTCACGTCTTACAAAAATTTATTATTCAATCGTAGTTAAAAATTTATTACGTGTATGGAAATTACCGAACCGAACAGGTAGAAATGGCTACGCGACGTTCTTGGAAGACAAAAACAAAAAAAAAATTACAAAACAATAAAAAATTAGATAATTAAATCGTGACACGTCAAGATCACTTCAAACAAGTTTCCAACACAAGGCATACATATATACATAAATACATACTTGTATATATTTATATATACAAATATAAAGGGTGATTTTTTTGAGGTTAGGATTTTCATGCAGTAGTATTTGACAGATCACGTGGGATGTCAGACATGGTGTCAAAGAGAAAGATGCTCAGTATGCTTTGACATTTCATCATGAATAGACTTACTAACGAGCAACGCTTGCAAATCATTGAATTTTATTACCAAAATCAGTGTTCGGTTCGAAATGTGTTTCGCGTCCGTGTCCGATGAGCGATGAGGCTCATTTCTGGTTGAATGGCTACGTAAATAAGCAAAATTGCCGCATTTGGGGTGAAGAGCAACCAGAAGCCGTTCAAGAACTGCCCATGCATCCCGAAAAATGCACTGTTTGGTGTGGTTTGTACGCTGGTGGAATCATTGGACCGTATTTTTTCAAAGATGCTGTTGGACGCAACGTTACGGTGAATGGCGATCGCTATCGTTCGATGCTAACAAACTTTTTGTTGCCAAAAATGGAAGAACTGAACTTGGTTGACATGTGGTTTCAACAAGATGGCGCTACATGCCACACAGCTCGCGATTCTATGGCCATTTTGAGGGAAAACTTCGGACAACAATTCATCTCAAGAAATGGACCCGTAAGTTGGCCACCAAGATCATGCGATTTAACGCCTTTAGACTATTTTTTGTGGGGCTACGTCAAGTCTAAAGTCTACAGAAATAAGCCAGCAACTATTCCAGCTTTGGAAGACAACATTTCCGAAGAAATTCGGGCTATTCCGGCCGAAATGCTCGAAAAAGTTGCCCAAAATTGGACTTTCCGAATGGACCACCTAAGACGCAGCCGCGGTCAACATTTAAATGAAATTATCTTCAAAAAGTAAATGTCATGAACCAATCTAACGTTTCAAATAAAGAACCGATGAGATTTTGCAAATTTTATGCGTTTTTTTTTTTAAAAAAGTTATCAAGCTCTTAAAAAATCACCCTTTACATACCTAAGTAACTACGTTAATTTTTCGATTTAACTGTACTGCGACCAAAGCGCTCGCAGCGCCGTAGACTTATTCGACACACGTGTGAGCTTAAGCGTTGGCTCAAATTAATCACAACGCGCTTTCTCATACAAAGAATAAGTAGATGGAGCAGTGATAATTAAATATACAAAAAAAAAACGACTACTTCGATATTTTCAGGTATTTAAGGCAGCTTAGACCACAGTTGGCACTGAAACTAGTTTGCAAAGTTATGATCAAACAACAACAATAGCAATAACAACTAGCGCATAAAGCAGATAACGGATAAGCGCCATCAGGTGTATAATTTGTTGTCAATGTTATTGTTGTTGTTGTTGTAGTTTTATTGAAATTGATGAGCTGACAGCGCGAGTGGAACGAATAGAAGAAAAAATGTGCGCGAACAAGTCTGCGGAGCAATAAAAATTCGTATAATGTGGCAGTGATGCACCAACAAGCACACACACACACGCACTCATGCAAGCATACGAGCATACATACATACATATGTAAATACGATTAAAAGCGA
The DNA here is from genome assembly GCA_037783105.1 of Bactrocera zonata. Taxonomy (NCBI): domain Eukaryota; kingdom Metazoa; phylum Arthropoda; class Insecta; order Diptera; family Tephritidae; genus Bactrocera; species Bactrocera zonata. The sequence continues at coordinate 143,911 of JBAWJQ010001790.1, read as the reverse complement.
ACACGTTCGGTCACATGGACGCAAGGGCGCCCATTAATCCGCATAAATACTCAGGTGTATTATTTTTATTAGCAACAAAAAACATGAAAACAACAACAACAGCAAAAATGCTAATCTTAATAAGTGGCTTGACCAGTTGGAATTGTTTTAGTAGAAGCGTTTTTTCTATTTTCGGCTAAAAAAAGTGTCGATTAATTAAAATTTTTTCTTGGTGAATCGGGGAAAACCCGCTCCTTGGAATTCGAACTGGAGTAGTCCGTCAGACAGTCACGCGGTACAAGTGTACAAGTATGTGGCGTATCCGATTAACGTTTTTGTATGCAAATACATATATATTTTTTTAATTATGTGGGTATGTTTGTATGTGTGCGTGTGTGTGTTTGTCGCTGCGCCTAATCATAAAAATTTATCTGAAAAAAATTTGTATTGCAAATGAGCTTCGCATTGACGCAGATGACAAATTAAAATAAAATGCACATTATAAACACACTCGCAATATTCACACAAACCGATATTCATTAGAAGCGAATTCGGTGAAAAAACTTAATTAGAAATAAAAAAAAAGTTTGCAAAAAATTTGTAGGTGTATGTGTTGGTGCAATAAAAAGCGTGTAGCTAGCAATAAAGCAAAAATAATAATAATAGTAAAGGAATTCAGGAACGGCCAAGTTCGGGTACTATAACCGAACATTTCACACTTTTGCAACTTGCAAGGATTAAAACCAGGGAAGTACCTTCAGCTACATAAAGATTGTTAGTTAAATGGGGTCTGGGGCGAGTTTTCACCCGATTTTGTTGCCGAACATCTAGGAACTCGTACTTTTTTTTGCAAAGGACAACTCCTACAACTCCTACGTATGGGTCAAAAAGGCCGTTGGATATCGATAAAACGGCTTGTGCCTGTTTTGAATTCGTCGCTTTCGAAAAAGTATGGCAATCGGGATACTTCAACCTTAGTCTGGCGAAAGCTGGACAGTGAAGGAGAATTTGTCTAGATGTTTCCATCTCATCTACCTCTTTGACAAGCTGCGTCCAACAAAATCTTTAGTCCCACACGTGTGAGTGCAAATGGGGTAGTGTCTAGTTAGGACATATGTATATCATTGCGACGATGTTAGCCTTGCTAAGATGTAGCAGTTCAATGGATCTTTTATATTCCACTCTGGACCAGAACGCTTTTGCAAATCCACAAGTGCTGATTGCTGACCAACATTTGCTGAGCTCGAGAGAGGCAACTAGATCCAATATTCGAATGCAAAAAAACAGGGGAACCACTGCTCGTTTCCATCCTCATGGACTTGGGTTAGGATGCTATATCTTGCAAATTCATCGACATTACAATTTTCGACGTTCCCTTTATAGCCATGGACGCAGACTAGTTTTATATTGAAGTGGCTTGATGCTACTGCTAGTGAGGTCATGCACTCTTTAACTATATACATTTGTTTGAACTCATTATCAGCAATCGCAATGCCTTTACAGTAGCTCTAGAGTGGATGCATACCTCTCTAAAAGGAGCCATATTTCGGAGAAATAGATCTGCTGCTACTTTGATGACTGCTACCTTGGTGGCTGCTACTTCTGCTTGAAAGACACTATAGTGGTTTAGCAGACTGAATCAAGAGTTGATAGGGAACTTCCGACAGAAGACTCCCCCTATCATCTACCACTTGAGATTAGATCTTTCCGTTAAAAAGCTCACGTCGCCTTATCTCCAGCAACTACGCCCCACCCATAAGTATAAGAGAGTAGGCTCTGCGGCATAGTGGTCTAAGTTATCAGGGGTGCAGCCGAAGTGAGATAATATTTCGGAATGTCACTCTCTCTAGGACCCTTAATGTGTCCAGTTTCCCGGAGTCCGATAGCAACCTTCGCAGCAATGCATCTGTCGGCTATGTCCACGGGCTATATACTTATGTACGTATAGAATGGCATTAAATTGTATGTAGTGTATCACTCATATCAATAAGAGCAGCTCGTTGTACACGTTCTAGCTCTTTAGCGACCGTGGCTTTAATAAACGCTTTCAACCAGCCAAATACACCATAGAACATTAATGGCTTAACTACGGTTTCGTAAAACCAAAGCACAACTTTTGGTAAGAGATCTCACCGCTTCCCAATAGGTCCAGCTTTACAACAATATAAGGCACTTAATGCCTTCCTTCAACCTCTCCTCAACATTGGGCTTTCATGTTAGCTTTCAATCGAACCCGATCGTCTTCGGCTTACATTGTTGCAAGTGACCCCCTTTTCATCACCACTAGCGATCTAGCGAACTAGTTTTAGAAATGGATCGTTTGTGTGGCGATCCAGCAGCGATTTGCGGATGAAAACTCGGTCCATGAGGTTTGTTTCCGTTAACTTGTTCCAAATGGTTTTCTGTGCAAGTTTTAACTCCTGGAAGATAGAAATAATGCTTATATGACAGTCGAAAATTTCCATTATTTCAACGGTATTTTCGATAATTGACTTTCAAGAACGTGATACTCCTTTGAATGGCGTGCGTTTTCGTCTTAATCGAAGAGAAAATGAAATATGGCGTATTTTCTCTTTGCTGCAGAGCATTTTTGACATATACTGAGTCAAGCAATGACATAACTGTTTAGGAAAGCTTTTTGCCCTAAGTAATTGGAAAAAATTGATTTTTTTGTTTTTTACAAAGTTTGGATATAATTTATAGGGTCTCCGACGTTACTTTCTGGGTGCTAGAAGTATTGTGTTAAACTATATTCTATGATCAGGGTATAAGTATTGATCTCCTGCTATCAAAGCGTACTTTTCTGCGATAAATTTGGAAACATAGAAGTTGATTTCAGCAGCATCGGGTTCTGTGACTGGCTTTCTCAATGAAACAATAATTAATTATAACTAAACGGAGAAAAACAGTTGCAGTTTAAGTTTAGCAATCAAAATGAAGCTTAAGTGCTGAAATCGGCCAAAAAACGTCAAATTAGCGCCACTTTGTCGAATGCCCAAGTGCAAAATGCCACCAAACCAACAAACTAAACACACTTACACATACATACATACTACATATACATATGTATATACGATAGAAATCTAGTACATGCAACAATAGTGACGCTGATACGCTGAACACAATGGTTGCGACACAACATTGCATCACGACAGTGAACTGAAAACGGCGTTGTGCATCCTACTACCTGAACGCATGTACACAAGACAACACAGCTCTCCATTTTGCATGTACACAATTTCGTTGTGGCCATACTAATACCTTGCACTTCAATGAAATTTTAATATTTTGTTCAAAGTGAAAGTTTTTATGCAAAAAATAAGTAAATAGGTATATATTTTTGTTTTATATTATCAATTGTTATTACAAATGATATAACAGAGCTATAATAGAGCTATTTTATGCTTTTATTTGTAAAATAACGTCAAGTTTGTAAGAGCTGTGAATAATTTTACATTTTACATATTAGTGGCATCACCACTCTTCCTCATCTCTCTATCTTCCATTCTACTGTCAACTCTACTGTCGTCCTACTGTCGCAGGCAAATATAGGAAAATTTTAAATTTAGCGAGAACGACAACTGTCGGCCTACCGTCGCATAGTCGTGCAGCTGACAAAATAACAGTGTCCATAAGAACGTGTGTATTTTAATATTTGACAGCTGTCTGTTGTCGTCTGTCGCAACTATTGTGTTCAGCGTATGAGGTGTCAAGCACTTTGAAGAGCGCTAAAAAAGCGCAACAAATCAACGAACGATGGACAATGAAGCGGTAAAAAAAAGCAAAGAAAAAGCGAAACAAAACAGCTTGCATGAGTATTTGTGTGTGTGTGTGTAGTTGTGAAACACTTTTCAAAGCATTTACAATGACCTCATTTCTATGCAATACAAATGCAAAAACACACAACAGCAACAACAAGAACAAACACATTTTCAGCAATTATTCAAAACAAAAAAGAAGCAACAACAACAGCAACAGCAAAAAAGACAACAAATGTTAAATCTAAGCGCACAACATTTGCACGCAATTTATTTGCAACAACAACAGCGCAAATGTACGCAATATGTTAATTCATGCCAACATATGTATGTATGTATGTATGTAAGTATGTACAGTTACATGGCTAAGTGAACAGGTATATAGGTGTACTGTGTGTGTGTGAATGTATAAAGAAGGTAATTTTCATATCAACAGGCGATACATACATACATATGTATTTACACACAGTCTTACAAGCCACTCGGGAAGCCTACTTGCGGCGCCGCTTACGAAAGGGCTTGTAACGATGACTTCAAGAAGAAAATTGCAGTTTTTGAGAAAATGAAAATCGTTAAGCTGAGACAATCGTAAAACACAAACCTGGCTCACTTTCTATGCGTTGAAGCTAATGGCATTAGGGTGTTCCTTATTTACCCCAATTTTTCTAATTATACTCTGTACAAGGTATACTAAGTTTGCTGCGAAGTTTGTAACACCCAGAAGGATACGCCGGAGACCATTTAAAATATTAGTCGGCTAAGGGTGTTGTCTATGTTTGTATATGAGGGTTTGGCAGAAAAGAGTTTTCAAAATGCATTCTTGAAGTCAGAAGCTGCAACTGAGAGTCATTGGAACCTATTCATGTCCAGTTATTTTATATGAAAATATTAATGAAAACTTTGAGTTCATGAAATTTGTCAAGTTATGGGCGATATCCGGCTATTAGGACTGTTCGTAATGGAGAATTCCACTGCACATATGTAAGTATGTACATGTACAGAAGTGATGAGCATAAAGAGTTGAGTCGATTTGGTCTTACGTGAAGTTGTCTCTCAGCTTTTGTACTATTGATCTGAAATTTTGCACACGTCGTTTTCTCTCCTAGAAGGTGCTCATTTCGTCGTCCCAGCTGAAAGCAGTGAAAAAATTAAACAAAAAATGAAAAAATTAAATAAAACAACAGAAATGTGTAATTCTGCATCGTGTAGAAAATAAATTATTTAAATTTTTTAATTAAATTTTCGAAATTTATCATAATTTATAGGGTACATAAAAATTAGCTCAATCCAAAATATTTCAACGTACGCTTGTATTATTTCATCTAAATTCAAATGTGTTATTTGTGACAAATTACTTTACTTTGACTCATTAGATTTGAAATCTAATTAATTTTTAATGAAATATAAAAACCATCAATTTATTTTAATTGCTTTTCATACATTTTTTTTTAATAAAATTTGTATAAAATTTTGATGCAATTAATTCTAATTAATTAATTTATTTAATTCTTAATTATTTAAAAGCAATTTAGTTATTTTTTTAGTGAAAAACTAGGAAACTGAAATAAGAGTAGATATAGGGCTCCCAATAGAAGACTGCCCCCCCAACCTTCTATTTGAGCTTCGATCCATCCGTTAAAAAGCTCTTGGTGCCTCTTCTGCAGCAACTATGCTCCACCCACACATGGGTCCGCGGAAAAGTGGTCTAAGTTATCAGTGATGCAGCCGAAGTGAGATAAGATTTCGGAAAGTCTTTCTCTGGGACCCTTAATGGGTCCGGTTTCCCAGAGTCCGATAGCAACCTTCGCAGCGATATATGTATCTGCCGGCTATGTCCACGGGTACTACATATGTATATGTAGAATGGCATTGGCATGTTAATAAGAACGTGGCTTTAAACAGCGCCGTCCACCAGATAAACACAACATAGAATATTAATGGCTTAACTACGGCTTCGTAAAACCAAAGCACAACTTTGAGTGAGAGATCTCACCGCTTTCCAATAACTCCTCTAATTAATTAATTAATTTAATTGTTAATTATTTAAAAGTAATCTAGTTATTTTTTTAGTGAAAAATTAAAATAATTAATAATTAATTAATTTAAAATTATTTGAATTACCCAACTTAAACTGTTTTAAATTTTCGCTAAAAAATAATGAGATTTTATTAGTTAAATTAATTAATTATTTTAATTAATTTTTATAAATTTATTCATGTATGTATAAAATTTTGATATATTCTTTTGTTTAGTTAATTTTATGAATATTTTTACGTATTTAAATCTAATTTGATTGATATTTATTATTAAGAAAAGCAATTTTTTAGAAAACAAAAATATTAAATTAAAGTATCTTTCTATTTGTTTAAATCTAATCAAATTATTTTTTTTTAATAAAAAATATTTATTAATTTTTATAATCTTTGTTTTTTAATTTGGTTTAACTTGTTAATTTAAATTGTTTTAATTAATTGTATTATTATTTTTAATCTCAAACAGGTAATTTTTTTAATGAAAATTTATTTAATTAATTAATTTTTTAATACAATTTCAATAAATTATAATAATTATTATTTAAATATTGTTTATGTTTGTTTAAATATTTTACATTTTTTTAAATAAATTTATTTATGTAAATCATTTTATTATAATAGATTGCTTTAATATTTTTATTTATTTGAATCCAATGCAACAACTTTTTACTGAAAAATAAAAGTAATTAATTTGGATACATTTTTATAAAATCATTTATTAATTTTATTATAATAAATTGATTTATTTAATTGTATTACTGTTTTGATTTATTTGAATCTAATGCATTTAAATTTTTAATGAAAAATTTATTTGATTAACTTTTATAGATTAATTTAATTTAATTTATATACTTATTATTTCTATTTTTTTAAATCTCATCTAATTTTTTTGATTAAAAATAATAAATTTAAATTAGTTTTTTAAATGTATTTATGTAAATCATTTTGTAATAATAATTTTAAAAGATATTAACAACTAAATTAGTTTATTTATATTATTATTTCTAATTTACAAAAAAAAAAATTCTAATTAAAATTCTAATTAATTTTGTCAATAAAAAAAATATTTATTCAATTTTTATAAATTACATAAATATAATATGTATATAATTTTGTTATGACATACATATTTGTATTTAATTAAAGTAATTATGTACATATCTATGTATATATACATACATATGTATAACACTTTTACAACATTTTAAAGGAATTGTTGAGGAATCTTCATTTGTCACTTTGTTTAATAATAAGTGTGTGTGTCTGCGTTGATAACCTAGTATATTTATTGCTGTTTTTAACCGAATTACACTTGTGTTTATGTATTTAATTTTATTTAACAATAAATTTATAACACATCAGTGTTCCACGAAATTTATTGGCTTCGAGACAGTTTTGTTGTTTTTTGTATTCGCTGGCCAGGCCTGCCGTCACTCATCTTCGCAATGCGCATACATACTTTTGTGCACATACACACACGCACACAGCCACAAGTGAGCCTATATTAACTTGGCGTGTTGTTTTTGTTGTAATTATACATATCGCTGTACCTATATTCGTTTCAACTGCTGTTTTTATTAATTTAGTTGCTGTCAATTATTGTTGTTGCGCATACAGTGCGCTAGCAATATTGCTGTAGGGTTGTTGTTGTTGTTCGTGTTGATGATGTTTCAAAACGAACACCTGCAGATACTTAAAAAATTAGTTTCAGACATTTGCGGCTGCTGTGAATATTGCTTGTGGGATTTGTTGTTGTTGTTGCCGCTATTTGTTATTGTTGCAATGTATAAGCGTTTTTGGTTGAGTTTTATTTATATTCGCGCATCCCACAAACCCACAAAAAACCGAAACGACGCAAAGTGAGATGAGACGACACGATTTCATTTGCAAACATACACACACACACACATGTAAGTATTCATGACCGCATAGCTTTGTATATTTGTGTGTGTTTATATAATACTAAATGACTTTTTATGAAAAACGGTAAATAACAACGCACAGCGGCAATTAAGTGGAGAAAAAGAGGGAAGGGTGGGGAAGGGAAAGTTGGAGCTGGAAATAAACCGCTGAATACATGTACATGCATATGTATGTGTGTGTGTGAAGTGGAGCTTAGCTGCCAGTCAGTCGAGGCAAACAGGTAGTCGCTTAGGGTCGCTCATTGTAGGGCAGGCGGTCGCACAGTTATACCGACCGAACCCGCCGCCGAGCGATTTTATGCGCCACAGTTATTATTAAATTTGCCGTATATAATTTATTTGTCGCTTTTTATAGTCATTTTCGTTACACAGAAACGTACACACATACACTAACACGTCAGAAGCCAGTCTCAAGCTGAGTGCGTTGTGGAACAAGTGAGGCTCAAAACTCCTCAGCTGTGATTTGTTTGCTGAATTTCACTCAACGCCGCTATTGTTCAAGTATATTTCATTGTTGAAGTATGCATGTATGTACAAATGTATGTGTGTGCCCGTTAGCAGTAATATAGAGCCTAAAACGCATTAACATTTGCTGTAACGAGTTTTGACAAGTCGTAACTTGTGCGCCGCGAATGCCACCTGCAAGAGTGTCTGCGACCATTTCGGCGCGGCGCTGTGTGCGTCATCCGAGCGCTTTTGTGTTCGTGTCTGACTCAAGTGCACCTGTATTAAAATATATTTGTATTTATTTAATGCTAATTTGTTTGTCATGGAACGGCCATTAAATTGTCGCAAAATTTTCGGTACATTATTGTTATTGTTTTTGAGTAGATATCCACATCAATACATACTTACATACTATAAGTACATACTTACATATATCTACATACATACATATGTACATATGTACATACATATAGTATGCATACAGGCATATAAAAATATTTACATACATACATACTTATGTATGTGTCTATAGCGGAATGCTTATCGGCCTATAAATATTTTATACAAAATTTATTGTGATGTGCAATAATATTTTACGATTTTTTATATTTTTATTAACAGTGTTTTTTTAATTTCATTATTGTAACTTATCTGAGGCAAATTTAGCTACATATCTGAAAGTGTTTCAGTTGGTGCCATAAAAAGTTTGACATACTTACATTTTCCTCCTTGAAAAGGTATTGGAAGTCTACATCATGAAGAAATCTTTTCTGCTCGTCCCAGCGGCCGCCTACTGATTTATTTTCTCTTCTGCAACAAATTTTGAGAGAAAGATACTCATATGTATGTATATTTTTACACTACCTGTTATTAAAACGGTACCTTGGAACGAAAGTAATTTCAATTTCGTGCAAGCAAAAGTATTAAAAGGGACCACTTTAATGCAGAACACCCAATTCTTTCATGGATGATGATGGAATACATACATATGTACATATGAAGATTAGGGTGATTCAAAAAAAATTTTTTTTTTCGATTGGTACACGGAAAACTTAGTTCCTAGACACCTCAAAAAAAGCCTCTCCAAATATGAGTTTTTAATTGTAACGGGAAGGTCCTCCTAAATACAGTTCTCTATCTTTTCTTATTACCGGATAGAAAAATTTATATCTCGCTTCCAACTACATACATACTTAAAAAAATATCTTGCTCCTTAGATTTTGTAGGAAATTGAATGCCCTAAAAAAAGGTCTCCTATGATTTTTTCGTAAACCCAACCGTTTAAAAGATACTAACAGTTAAAGTTTGATTATTTTTGGGAAAATTTTTTATTTCTGGCCAAATCGTTTCTGGCCACTCCCAAGTGAATGGCGATCAGAGAAGTTTCCTCACTTGCGTGAACTTCTACACATGACTCCATTCTCCGTATAGTTATAGTCGGTATTTATTCCCGTCCTTCTTTATGGTGCAGAGGCATGGACGATAACAACATCTGATGAGTCGACGTTGCGTGTTTTCGAGAAAAAAAGTTCTGCGAAAGATGTATAGTCCTTTGCGCATTGGACACAGCGAATATTGCATTCGATGGAACGATGAGCTATGTATACGAGATATACGACGACATTAACATACAATACGTAAGTAATTCAGCGAAATACCAAGTGGAAAAGGACTTGGCAACCAGCGAAAAGGAAGAACCACTGGTGCGCTGTTGTAAACTCAGCTATAACCGAGTAAACGGTGTCTACGCCAATAAAGAAGAAGAACGATGTGCTACGCCCATATCCGCAATTAAAGGTACCAAACACCTGTTTCGCCTACTACCAGCCAATGCGAATTTGATTATCTCCAAAAGTCCAACATTATTTTCGCGCAAACACACACTTAATTGAGTATTCCCAAAGAATTCTAATAATCTTCTGCGCCGCCCATGACCACATACAACAGCAAAACAAACAACTAAGTATGTACATATGTATGTATGTACAAATAAACACGCGCATTTATGCTTAATAACGGCATTGCTCCGCATTGTGCTCCAGTTTGCTCTCATTTTATTATTCATAATTCTTAATTGAATAACTAATCCAATTAACCGCAATGGGGGTCATAAAAAACACCTCTATAGCACATCAATGAGGGGGCAAAATACAAAATGCTACAAAAACAAATTTTCATTTCATACACACATGCACTTGTTATTCTTTTAGAGGAAGTATGTGTGTAGTTGTGTGTTTGTATGTATGTGTGTCAGCCACTTGCATGTGGTCGGTGATAAAAAGGCACCCCCACCAGAAGGCGGGTGTTCCACGCGCTTATGGGTGTATATGTATCTATGTATCTATGCAGTATGTGTGTGCGTGAGCTCGAATATTTGTTTCATGTGTGTATGTATGTATGTGTTTCATGTCTATTTTATAAATATATATAAGTATGTGCGGCCTGGCATTTATTTGTTAGTACTTACAAATTGTAACGCAAAAGCAACAACAAAGCGACTAGAGGTCTCTTGTTTGGCAACAACAACAATAAGAATGACGATAGCAACAAGAACAACACCAATGTTTCATGCACTTGTTTCTGCCTCAGTTTGGGCAGTGAAAAGACGAGCTATGCAATATAGAAGTAAAAACAACAACAAATTTAAGCATTTACATGCCAACAACAACAACAGTAAAACTCACTATGCTTGCTGACAACATATGTGTGAACCTAAATTTTCCGTCGGTGGGAGTCAAAAAATTATAATATTTATCTTCATACATACATACATACATATATATGTGTCCGTGTGTGAGTTATTGTGACCAACACACAGCTGCGTGACAGATAATCGCGGTGCAAACACGTGCACATCGTAAACAACTTTACGCGCAAGCAAAAACAATTGCAGGCACTCATATATACATACATATGTATGAATGTAGTAGATGTATTTACTCGTACGTATGTATGTGTGTGAGCACGCACTGTTCTCTCTCCCTAGTCTAAAAGCAAAAGTCGACTATTCTTAGCGCAGTCTATGCATGCTATCACCGCCACTAGACGATAATAAGCGATCTTAGAATTTATATGCACTTGTTATTGTACTTTTGTATGTAAATATGTATGCGCTTGGGTATGTGTGTATGTATGTATGCAAATAAAGAAATTTGCTTATACTAATTGTATGCACGTCAATTTGTTTTTAATTAAAGTTATTGACGATGCTCTTACTCATGCATTTATACATTTCTATAACCTACACACTTCGAAAAAATATTTTTTAAAAATTACGGAAAATTCCAGAGCAAAATTAGTAAGACCTTTTAGTTTAAATTCCGCGCGTAAACCCATTAATCGAAATATTTTATGTAGGAATATACTATATAAGTGAGGATGGGGGACTAGTCAAAATTTTCTTACTTTCTTCTCTCGAAAAATGTCGATTATTGTAAAAAATTTACACTTCAGTGTGGTTTGAATTTTCCGTCTTCGAATTTTAAATTGTAGACGTTATTCGATGAGGATCCGTGTCAAACGCAAGAAGAGCCTGCTTCAGCAAAAGGAGTCCCCATCAAGCCATTCCAAAGTGACTACACACGCTGGGAATGATTCAGAAACAAGAAAATTGGGTTTCTTATGATTTGAGATCAAGAGACCTTTTCACCTGTCATCATTTGCTCCGACTCCAAAAAAGAAAAGGTGAAGGGGACCTTCGAATAGAAACTGGTGATGAAAAGTTATATTCATTACAGCAATCTAAAAGAAAGAAAGTCATGTCGACGTTGTCGAAAATTCACGCTGCGACAGTTATTCTATGTATTTGGTGGGACCAGGACAGCGTTTTTGTATGAGCTGCTGAAACCAAAAACAAACATCAATGCAGAGCGGTATCCACTTCAATTGATCAAGCCGAGCACTGCGTCCTCAATGCCAGGAGAGGCATGAAAAAGTGATTGTGCTGCTCAATTAAGGACGGACTCGTGTTGCCAAACCAGTTAAGGGGTCAGTAGAGTAATCTGGCCTGTTTTTTTGACATTTTTGTCATAGAAATTGTTATTCTACGATAGAACTTTTTTCACTCATCACGAGGTATAAACAAATTTTTTTTGAATTTTTTGATTCCATCCGTCGGAGAAATGGCTGGGTGAATGAGATGTGTTTTTTCACTGGTGGACACGATTTCTCATTTTGGATCATCTGAAACACAAAAGCCCAATTTATTCTTAAAAAGTACGTGAATGGTTATCGTCCCTTCTAGAATAATGAAAAATGTTGATAAATAAAAGAGTAATTAACATTTTTTTTTATTTTTCCCCCATAATTTTTTACATAAATTTTATCATAATATTGTGAATAAATTATAAAAAATATAGGGCACTTTGTGTACATTAAAAAAAAAAAATTAAGCAAAAAATTAACCGAATCATGTTATCCAGTTTAAGAAAGTATGTTTTGAGAGAAACGCGCTTAAAGGTTGAGGTGTGCACTCCGAGCGCTCCGAACGTCGAGCGGTATAATTACGAGTATTTTTGGTCCTTTTTCGAAAACTTCCAATGGTAAAGTGGGTTTGTACATTAATTCTAAGGGTATAAGGGAACAGAAAATGCAAAAAAAAAAAAATTGTTTAAAGATTACCCTACTGACCCGTTATGGGAAGTTCTACCTATCCGCCATATTCTCCAAATATTGCCTGATTATTATTTCTTCCATTCGATGGCACATGGTTTTTTCCAGTATCTGCCAAATATACTTGAGAACAATGTTGAGAATGCTATGATTCACGAAATACGTAAGACAATGTTGAAAAATTACTTTGGAGAATTCCTAACTAAATTAGTTTTCAATTTCAGTATTCAATATTGGGTATATAAATTTCTACATACGATTTAGAAACGGAAATAACGAGATGATATATTTTGCAGTCGCTTTCCGATTATCAATAATAATAATTACATACTTATACATATATACATACATATGATTACATACATATGTACCACTTCAAAGTACACTTACAATATTTTCCCAGATTATGAGTAGATCGTTATCTCTGTGGATTGCATCAAATGTTTAGCACTTGTTTACTAAAGTTAAAGATAAATATTATGGAAGGAGATTCTCCGGATAATATTTGTTGTCAACAGAATTTCACCAGTATTCCAGATACTTTATGAGAATGACAGCGTACATTCTAAAAACGAAATATCTGCTTCGATGAGAGTCACTTTGAATGGAAGGGAAATATTATAGCCACGATGGTCTATAGAAAAAATGTGGTTTGTGGAGTAAACACCTGAAGCTCTGTAAAAATCGTCTATCTTTTTTTGTTGGGAAATAAACTAATTATGTGAACCTTGATAAAATTTTTGAGCTTTAGTATTTATAGACTCTTTTTGAAATAAGAGCAATAGTTAAGAACTGTGAAGTGTGTACGAAATATTTAATTATGTCAAATTTAGCAATGGAGTTGTCATCTATCGAAAAAAGCAAAACTGAAAAATAAATTCAAGCATATCTCTCGATTGCAGACAATTAGGAAAGTTCTTGCCGAGAATTTAATCAAAATATACATACATACTTTTGTACATGTGTATGTACAAAGTAGTATATCTTAAACCTTAAAGAGTTTTGAAGCTTAGGTAAGAGTAAAACAAGAATCTCAACACTTTTCATATCCTTATATAATAGTTTTTCAGAAAATATTCGAGAAAGCTTTAAGTTAGTCATATATAAAATTATGGTTGCCCCAAAAAAAAAATAAAAAACTTTGAAAAAAAACTAATGTAAAAAAAAATAAAATAAATAATATGACAAAATTTATTTATTTGGGAAAATGTTCTCGAAAGTATCAAAAAAATTTCGAAAATCTCCACTTTAGATACATTTATTAAACATATTTCCCATCTGTCGAAAACAAACCTAGAATTTTACTTGTTCAACATGGTTTCCAAACATTGGCTCTTTAAGAGAGGTTCACAAAAGTTTTATTATTGGCAACATTTGAAGCAGAGTTGCAAGTTATTGAAAAAAATAAACTAAAAACAAACAAAAAATATATGAAAAAAGTTCTGAAAATTCGAAATATAATATTTTTCGAAATATTTTGAATTAGTCTTGCCACCTCACGAAAAACTAAAATTTACAATCTTACAAAATGCTTGCCAAACTTGGGTTGTTTAAGAGCGCTTCGCAAAAGTATTATTATCGGCATGATTTGAAATAGAGTTGATTCGTATTAAAAAATTAATTAGCAGAGCAAATTAAAAAATTTCAAAAAATATCAATAAATTCTGAATCTTCTCAATTTGGGCATATGGAAAGAAAAATAGAGCTGCCACTCATAAAAAAATTAAACCATAAATAATTACAATGTAAAAAATCTCCGGAAATTCTGAAAATCTTCTACTAAATTCTTTGAATTTGGTTTTTTTTTGCAGTAGGATTGCCGCGTATCGAATTGAGAATCTTACAAAGTGTTGGACAAACTTGACTTAAGAAACCGGTTGAAAATTAAAACAGAAACAATTAAAAAAATTTCTAAAAAATTTTGAAAACCTTTTTGATATATTTTAGAATAGGGTTGCCACATGTCCAAAAAAAAACTTGGAATCTTACAAAATAGTGTCGAAACAAAAGCTGTAACGGCATGTTTAGAAATAGAGTTGCCACCTATTGAAAAAAATAATATAACGTCAATTACAAAATATAGTCAAAAATAAGGTATTTTTTTTTAATTTAAATTTTGTTAGACTGCATAGTTTCAAATAGAGTTGCCACCTATTGAAAAAATAATATAACGCCAATTACAAAATATAGAGAAAAAAAATATAATTTTTTTAATTTATTTTTTTTTTTAAACTGCATAGTTTGAAATAGAGTTGCCACCTATGGAAAAAATAATATTTCAATAATTACAAAAATAAGGTAATTAAAACATTGGTGATATGTTTTTGAATAATGATTAATTTAAAAATTTCAAATCAAATTATATTAAATTAATTTTTTTTAATTTTCTCATTATATTATGTGTCAGTTTATGTGTATGTATATTGTACATATGTAGCAGATATTACATTTTTCATTTAAATTAATTTATTTTATTTTACTTTACGCCTCATTAACTATGGCGTTCATAATCATCTTTCTCGCCGCTAGATTTGCTTCAGCATTAGTATTTCCTTCTTTGCAATTGTTTGTGGTTTTTTACATCCGGTACCTACAAACTAGTATATGAGATACATACGTTCATATGTATGTATGTATTGTACATAATAGTTTTTATAATCTTTTCGCCTAGCTTTATATTTAGTATACATACATACTTATGTATGCATGTTAGCTGATTAATATTTGTTTAGTGGTGGCGCCATAAGACAGCAGGGCTACCCATTAGGGTGGTATAAGCAAAATGCAAAAGAAATTATTAATTAATTATAAATTATAATAAAATATTATACATATATCTCTATGTAATATATACTTAAACTCAACAACAATTTATGTTGTATATTCATACATAAATATGTACATACACATACATATAATATATCTAAAAACTGTATATTCTCACACGGTTTATGAATAAATGCGCTTTTAAATGGCTAAAGCAGTCAGTGATTGAAATTTCCTTTAATATTATTATCTGCTTTGATTAAACGGTGTTTATAAACACACATACAAACAGACATACATACACACGCACACGTGTTCGTTTGTGCATAATCATCGCTATTTCCCGTTGTCTATTGTACTTAGTACTTTGGCATTCATTGGCGCTAGACATGTTGCAGGTGTGCGATTTAGTTGTTAATGAGTTGTTTTCGAGTTTCGTTTTTGCGCAAAGAGAAAGTCAACAATATTGTGATGATTTTGAGCTGCCCGCACACACACATAACGTACATACAAATGGACATACTAACGGGTTGAAATGGTTCATTATCTAATGACACACATGAAATAGTCAAGAGTGTTGCACGTGTTGTTTGGGTGCTAAAAGTATTTTTAAAATGAATATAACTACGTACATACATACATACTTATGTCAAATACAAATTTTTGAGTGTATATACATATCTGTATGTATGTAAGTATTAGTAATGTAAATTTAATAATTTGGCTTTCAGTATAATACATTAATTAAATATTTATAAATATATGCATACATAGGTTGCTATATATATTTCTGGACTGGGCAACACTAACTGTTGCCAGGTGCAATCTGACATTTCCATTGGAAAGTTTGACATTTTTTAGCATAACATCACTCAGAACGTTTTGTCATTTAAGCGTGAATTGTTTTATTTACAGGGAATTAAAAAATTCATCTCGGCCAAAAAATGGAATTAACTCGTGAACATTTTCGTGCGATCATTTTTCACAACTTTCGACGTGGATTATCACGACAAGAGTGCATCGATGAACTAAAATCTTTGTATGGCTATGAAACACCATCCTATAGCACTATGAAAAACTGATACAACGAATTCAATCGTGGCCGACGCTTGCTCAAAGACGAATTCCGTGAAGGTTGTCCAAAAACAGCCGTTGTGCCAGAAAACATCGATGCTGTACGTGAACTGATAAAGCAAGACCATCATGTAACATACCTTCAGATAGAGGCATGCCTATGCATTTCTCCCACCAGCATACATTCGATATGGCATGAACACCTGGCCGTAAAAAAGTTTGTTCTCGTTGGATCCCGCACAATTTGACAATTGCTCAAAAAAAGGCTCATGTGCATTGGTGTAAAGAAATGTTGGAAAAATACGATCGCGGTGCTTCAAAAGACGTCTATAAGATCGTCACAGATGACGAATCATGGATCTATGCGTATGAGCCCGAAACAAAACAGCAATCGACCGTGTGGGTCTTCCAAGACGAGCCAAATCCAACGAAAAAAAAAAACCATTTTCGTTGATAAATATGCCCCTTTTCATTATTAGGCCAGAAATATATATAGCAGCCCTCGTATATTACAGAAAATCAACTCTTTGCCTTTTGAACTTTATCTCTAAAATATATTTTCTCAAATAACGGTAAATATTTATGCATAGTTCAGTTAATTATTTTCATGTTTATTTAATTTTTCTTTTTTTTTAATGCGCTCTTTGGGCGATACAACAACAACAATAGCCGAAAGTATGTTAGAAATCCACATACGTCTTTATGTATATTGCATGCGTTCCTACAAATGGGCATACAGGCTGCGCCAACTGCTTAGTCACACTTGTGCAACAGTTATAAACCTATTTAATTGAAAATAGTTTGTAAAAAATAAATTCATAAAAATCATCGCATTGTTTTTTAAATTAAAGAAGCTAAATGAAGTTATCAGAGGCAACAGGTCAATTGAAAAGTCCTCAACCTACAATATAAGAACACAAATTCGTTTTTTTATTCAACATTCAACAAATTTCTCTTCAAGACGGATACTGATTATAGCGATAGTTTTCTCCAACTTTTCGATACCATTCTTGGAGTACGATTGACCCTTGCTTCTAAAGAAGTCTCAGTTTCGGTGATCATCTCCTCATTCGATGAAAATTATCTTCCAGCGCGGATTCTTTTGAGACCTGGGAGCAAGAAATAGTCGCTGAGGGCTAGATGTGGATAACACGATAGCTGCGAAGTAATTCGAAGTCCAATTCAAGGATTTTGCCATCATTTTTTAGTCACACTGTGCATTGTCTTGATGAAACAGCACTTTCTTTTTTTCAAATGCGACCTTTTTTGGACGATTTTGTCCTTCAAACAGTCCAGTAACGTTGTGTAAAAGTCGCTGTGGATGATCCTACTTTTTTCAAGGTGTTCAATAAATATTATTCTATGCGCATCCCAAAATATACATATACTTATGACATAATCTTGTCAGCTGATTCTTGTGTCTCTCCACGCTTTGGAGCGGGTTCGACGTGTGTAGTTCATTGGTATGACTGTCGGTTGGAATTCGAAGTGAAATGTTGAAGCCATGTTTCGTCCATTTTCACATATCAACGCAAAAACTCGGGTTTATTAAGCTTGAAAATACTAAACACAACGCCGGATCATCTACTCGTCATTGTTTTTGGTCAAAAGTGAGCTCGCGGGGCACCCACTTTAAACAGAGCTTTCTTATACCCAAATATTCGTGAATGATAAAATACTTATACCCGTTCAGTTGGTATTTCTAGAGTGCCTGCTGTCTTAAACAACTTTACTTCACGGTAATCTAATCATAAACAAATATTATAAGAAAAATCTCTCAAAATACTCCTTACTAATATTTTCTCACGTGTAGCTAAAAATGTGTCGCACACTGTATTGCTGTGAGTACTACAGTAACTCGGTTAAAAACCTCACGAATAAACTGAATTTGCGAAAAGCAAAAACGTTGTGAAGATTTCTCACACGATCATTAAGGTAAAAAGTGGTTTCGCTGAAAATGCTCATAGCGATTGAAGATGAGAAAATGAACTCACTTACAATTTATTGTATAACTGTTTACTGCAGTTAAGTGTGAGGAGGGAATGGTGAAAAGATGAGTAAAATGTCGGGGCTTGAATAACCAATTCTATTTTTGTGGTCTGTAAACAACTAAGTATCTGAATTTTACTTTGCAATTTAAGATAATTTTATAATAGCAGTGCGGATACTTAAAAATAGGAAAGCTAAGGCAAATCTAAATATGTCCGTATTCTAAAAATTCTTATTTGTCGTAAAAGTGACATAGTGTTAACCGGGCCTTATTAGAGTAATAATTTGCTCTTCTGAGTAATTTAAATGGCAAAATTGTTAAATTAAAAGCAATTACTTTTTATATTAAATGCTGGTGGTATCGTAAAAATTTCAAATATTCTACAAATTAATTTTAAAGTATAATACCGGGGTTTTCAATAAATTGACGCAGCCCCACAGGGAATATTCTAACGGCGTCAACTCGTTGGTTTTCAATGAATCCATTGTTACGTTCGCTGTTTCTGTTGAAACTACATTGTCCAAGTCCATATCATCCAATTCGGGCCAAAAATATTCGGTTATCATTGAGCAGTAGCGATTCCCATTCACAGTAACGTGTCGGTTTTGATCATCACGGAAGAAGTACGACCCAATGACGCCGCCGACCCATAAACCACACAAAAGCGTAATACCGGACCTAGAATAGAGCCGGAATAGAGCAGCAATAGTTAAGTCAACGAGTCAAACTAGAGACGTTACGTTAATAAGTCAAGTAAGAAGAATGTGATTAAGTAGTTTATAACATCTTTTTTATTAAAAAAAAATACATTTTAATAAATATATTTACATACGTAATTGCTTCTAACTTTAGACCACTTTCCTCCTCACTTCCATTCTCAGCAGCCAACCTCAAGGCCTAGAAATCTGTCACAAGTGTTTTAGACAGTTCGCAGAATGTTTATTATTTCCGGATTTTAAAAACAGGATGGTTTTGCAACAGCAATTTTGATCACATTATGTTGCTGGGTGGTATAACATCGGATCAAAATTGACCCGGACTTGTCCATTTAAACTGCGCTCGCAAACCGAAGCAATAAACAATTTGTTTCCTCGATTTTTTTTATGTTCGTGAGAAGTTTAGTCTCCATGCGTCAATTAGAATGTTTTCGGAAGCTGTTTTCGGAAATGTTACTGAAATGTTTTGGAGAGCTTACTTTATCACGAACATATATGTATGTATAAGAATTTGAGTGCCACAAAATATTCAGTAAAGGTCATGAAGTCATCGCAAACTCAAAAAAAAAAAAAAAAAAAAAACGCTCATGAGAATCATCCATTCACCTCTTTTACTGACGATGACATCGAATAAGTAATTATTATAGATTCACTTAATATGTTTTGGTTAATGTTTTGGGTATGAAACGTGTCAGGGTTGTACTCATATTTTGGAAAAACGACATCGAGTTGAAGTCCCAGACAAATTATTACTGATGACGAGACGTGTGTTTTTGAATAAAACGTCGAAACCCTGTGGAAACAGGGGCTTGAATGAAACTCAAAAAATGTGGCCAAACCGAAAAAATCCAACATTTGCTGAACTGAAGAACATAGCAGGATAGGCATACATATAAATTAAATTGGATTTTGCTTGGAGGCTTAGGGTCTATTTTTAAGGCAGTAATAAAGATTTTCATTAATTTACAAATGTGGAAAAGTGTTTTTTTCGGTCGGGTTTTTTTCAGATTATATACTATAATAATTTTGAAATATTCTTTTAGCGGTTATATAAGCCTTGCTGAGACATTTTAGACTGCTATTCTGTTGAAAAATCATTTAGAAAACTTTCTACTGGAGACATTTCTCTTGGTTGGAGGCATTTATCTTGTTTGGGAGCAATAATATCCGACATTTTCAGGACTTAAACTTCTAGAGTGGAACAAGAGCGTTCCAACACTGTAAAGGGTGACCAAAAAAGAAAACCGAATAGCCAACTGTTTCAGTCGCCACTATAAAACAACTCCACAAGTCGAACAAAAGACACAATCGAGCTAAAAAAGGACTCAAGCAAGGCAAGAAGGGAGTGCAAACACGTGATTCTGCAAGTTGTCAGGCAACATGAATAATATACTCCCATAGACTGTGTAAACCGAAAACGGTAAATTGTTAGAAGTAAATCTTGTGCAAACAACAACAAACAACTAAACCCACCCACAACGATCGGTATCATTTGCACCTGTGCGGAACACTTGCACCAATTTCTAAGAAAAATCTAACTGCAAATATTTGCAACCAAAAATGGACAACAAAAACAACAATTAAGTGCCAACACAAAGGCACATATTGTGAGCGCAAAGAAGACAACAACAACAATAACAAGCGTTTGCATTCATTAGAAAACAAGTGTTCAAATGTTTTCTAGTAGCTCACCGTGTTGTTGTTGTTATTGTACGGTGAACTGCTGCAATTTACAGGTTTAGTACGGTCAGCTAACACCAAGCGTACACCGGCGCACACTGCTGACCTAGCCCCACGGCGTTGCCGCTCTGCCTGACTGACCGTCCGAGAAAGGAAAACGCGGCCGACAGAAGTGGCAAGTGTAAAGGAAATTTCTTGCCACAACCGCAAGTGTTAAGGTGTATTTAAATATGCAGAATGCCGTGCAACAACAACAACAGCACCAACACAGAGTGTTTTGTTACCAATGCAGGTGTTGAGTGACGGAGCCGAGCTGCGCCGAGGCAAGTTCGTTGGGTAGGCGGATGTTCTCACGCAGTGCAGTCGAGAAGAAAGTGCACTGCCATGTATGTATGGGTGTGTGTGTGCGAGCAGTGCATGTGAATCCGACTTGAGCAAGTTGCATGGATTATTAAGGAAACGCACAAACACAAACACACAGACGCACAGAAAGATCGCTTTAAGGGATTTCCCACAGTGCCACATGTGCATACTGGCTTGGCATTGTTGTTGTTATAGTAGTTATTGCTGTTTTGCGTCGGCAGTGTGTACAGGTAGTCTCTCGCTTGCAGTAGGTGTACACGGTGCAACAACCAGCCCAGCCCACCTGCAACGCGTTCATTATGCACCATGAGAGTGACATTGGCTTCGACTGTGGCATCGTTGTTGTTGCTATTATTATTTTTGCTGTTGCGTTGACGCTGCTGTCATTGCCAGCTATTATTATTACAACCTTTTTGCTGATGTTTTTATTGAAGAAAAGTAAATAGTAGTCATAATCGTCGACGTGTTGCACGTGTGCGCAAATTACTTGTTAGCCAAAGGCAACAACAAAATCTACAATATATTTGTTGGTGCAGCGTAGGTACATACGAAGGGTTTATGTTTAATGAAATTTTAATTATCTCTGACTTTTTATGGCTCTTAATTAGACTTAAAGAGATCCACTTATCAGTGAGGTCGATGTGATCGTTAGCTAATTGATCTTTCTGATTAAGACAGAGCTCAGCAATGCAATTTTTTTGCAAGAAAAGTCATTCCTGAAAACAAAAACGATTTTTTGAGTACTACGATGACTCGGTGGACTTGATCTTAGCTATTAAATGCAGCTTCGGTTACATGAAAACAGTTAGTAAGCCATGAAAGCAGCAGAAAATACTTAAGAGTCTTTTATACAGAGGAAAAGTGTGGATTGCAGTCTTAGGTATTTGCAAAATATGACGTCTACTAAAAATAAATCCATTGTTTTCGTATTAAATTGAGAGTTTTGCAATATCTAGCATAGTTGGAGTTCCATAAAGCCACTGTCATAGAAACCCTCGTTCCTATTTGCAAAAAGTTGGGGTCGTTGCTTCATAAGCTTCTCTTAAGGCGAATTATTCGCCGCCAAAATTATTTGCCATAGACAGGAACGAATAGTAATCACTTGACGTGGATGCATAAGATTAACCGAATAAAATTCCTGGAGTTTCTGGCGAGTCTCTATCGCTTTGAATAGCCTGTCGTTGTTCTGATAGAATAAACTTCTTCTCCTCTTGACAAAGTTCTGTGTGATTGTTTACTTCAGACGGTGAAATTATTGACAGTTCTTTTCCAAATTAAGAGTTTGGCCATAGTGGAGCAGCCCATAAAAGATGGCTCCCTGTTAATTCCGCAAAACACATAACAAACCCTTCCTGACCAGCAATCCTGTCTGGGCCACCGTTTGCGGCGGCTATACCACCAATGATCATTTCACTTGACTTTGTCGTAAGTTAATCACTTTTCATCTAGGTATCTGTAACGATAAGCATTGAAAATGTATCGATTTTTTGCGACTCAGCACCGAGTTCATCATCTTTAGGCGCTACAGCTTCTTGTAAACTTTGGCCTGCTTCACAAGCGCGTTCCAAATACATCGGTCATTGGTCATTTCCTTACAATTTTGTATGCCTATCTTATTCATCTCTTTCTCATTCCTCCCTTTTCGTTCCTTCCTCCTACGCTACCTTGTGGTCCATTCTCGCTACATGGTCAAGTCATCCTAATCGCTGTGCTTTAATAAATGACTGATTCGCAGTTAGAAATTCGTTCCTGAGGTCCTTAGGTTGAACTCGTGTATAGCACTCATTCAGCGAGCTTCTTTTTATATCCAGCCTTATTTGAAGGCTCCGCTTTTTGCACCATATTTAGCTCTTGAGCAATCAAAACAGTGCTGATGGTCGGACTCGTCGTTTTCCTTCATTTGTTGCTCGTATCTTTTTGGGTTTTCCACATCAATAAAAATCGTCGAAGAGTGAACTGAATCAGAAGAATAATTCCTAGTATATATTTATGTGAGGATCATACTTGCCCTATGACCTGGTTCCGGAGAAATAAAATATTTCGTATAGGGCCTTAAAGCATCACTTTATTGCGACGAGGTTTTGATAATCGAATAGAGTCGAGTCAAGAAATAAGTCCGTGAGTTTGCTATCAAAGTTGTGACTTGACGTTGATTAAGGCAGACTACTTTGGCGGGACGTCAATGGCTTATACCGATAACCAGTTTCGATTGACAACATGCAGTGAGGTTTTGACATATTTATAATTTGATTTGTTGAAAAAAGTAAAGAAGATTAAACTCATAAGACGCAGTTGCTGTGATCTTCTGCTTAAAATTGTATTCAAACAGTATGTGTATTGAAGTTTCCGGTTTATTGCAGGTGAATTATTAGAGATGTTATTAATTTCCCACTTTTTATTGGAAAGAAGATTTCGACGTCTTTAAAAAGTCCGTCTGTTCATCTGTCTGTTTTGAAATTTTAAACGATATCGACCAATAACTGAAGTTCCAAGAAGATTCAGCACGAGGCACATTTTCGGCTCGATGGGTTTGTAAACAAGCAAAATTGCCGCATTTGGAACGAAGACCGATCTGAAAAGATTCAAGAGCTGCCATTTCATCCAGAAAAAACAACAGTTTGGTGTGGTTTATAGGCCGATGGAATCACCGGTCCATATTTCTTCACAAATGATGACTGTGAGACCGTAACCGTCAATGGCGGCCGTTACCGCGTGATGATAACCGATTATTTGATGCCTGAGATTGAAGCTCGGCGACATTTGGTTCCAACAAGACAGCGCCACTTCCACCACTTCGCATCAATCATTGGATTTATTGAGAGAACATTTCGGTGTGCGAATAATTTCACGTTTTGGAGCGGTCGATTGACCACCAAGATTGTGTGATATCACACCGTTAGACTTTTTTCTGTGGGGATATGTAAAGTCTAAAGTCTGTGCGGACAAATCCGCTTCGATTCAGGGGTTGGAGCAAAACATCACGCGTGTCATTAGCCAATTGTCAGTCGAAATACTCGAATAATTCATCGAAAATTGGACTCAACGGATGGTCCATCTGCGACGTAGCCGCGGCCAACATTTGAAAGACATTGTCTTCAAATTAAATCTCACTCGGTTATCTCAAAAACGGACGAATAAGTTTGTATGATCTATAAAAAAAGTTTTAGACCCATATTCTTTGAGGAAAAGTGAATCCCTAGAATATTTCCCGCAGACGCGAAATGTCCATGTTTTGTAAACCGACCCGATCTGACACACACATATGTATGTACATATGTATATATACATACATGTGTATGTTTCTGTTTATCCACAAAATGATTTATTTTGGAAAAAACTGCCAAATATTGTCCAGCTGCGCGATCGCGTCACTTCAATGACAGTGTCAAAAATTAGGAAAAACAAAATGCAACAACAACCAACAACAATGACAGCTTATAGGAGCTCATAAGCTCAAGTGTGACAGTAACACGTCAACTTAATTGGCGCTATTGACACGCCAGTCGTATTGTTTTTGTTGTTATTGTTGCGATTCTTATTAATGCCTACTTCTAAGTGTCTGCGAGCAATGTAGACGCCAAGTGGCCACGAAGTGAGATTTACTTTTCAACACTTAGCTGAACGCTTCCTACTAAGCGTTGACATAGAGCAGAGCATAACAACAGCAACAACAAGAAACAGCATTATTGAATACAAAAACAATATAAACACTAACAAAAATAATATATAAATACACGCTTTATAACAAAATGACCGCAACAAACCGTGAAAACACACAAAAGACAAAACAAGAACAAAAGCAAAAAAAAAAAAAAGAATTCATAAATAAAAGCAATGACATTCAATGTTGCTCGCACAGCTGCAATTCCAATGTCCACTGTTCGCATAGCGAATGAACTTCCACACACACATGCTAAATAATTTGTTTTCATTTACAAATACAAACACACATACACATATGCAGCTATTTGTGTGTGTGAGGTGTTGAAGTAAACAAAGTGCACACACACACACACACCATAAGTTGGTTAATAACAAAAATTAAAGCAAATGTCATGCTATTGCAGCTGAATATCAACAACAAAAACAACAACAACACTAACAACATGTGCAGATTACATATCCGCCGTTATGCACAGCTGATGACGCTGACGATCAATGGTCGGTCCAGTGGTTGGCTTGATTGCCCAGCTGTGCGAGTGTTGTTGTCGGTGGTTTTGCAGGAAAATTTCATTTGCTAGTGCAAATATTAAGCAAAAGCTGTAGTTAAAGATGCTGAGAGAGAGGCTGTCGCGCTGTTCATCTTGGGTTCGAGACTTGGGTTAGGTTAGACCAGTTTTGGTCCTCTGCGATACCAGATGAAGTTCCGTTACTAGGGCCAAAAGAAATAGGACGCCTACACTTGACGCGAGTTTTAGTACATTCTGCGGCCTCACTTTCGATACCACTGTATCATACCGTGGGACCCCAGATGCTTATAGCGCAGTCTTGCTAATGCGGGACAAGTGCACAAGAGATGCTCTATTGTTTCCCTGGTACTCTGCTCTAAACATTTTGTGCAGTCTTCTCGATCTGTCTGCCCCATTCTGCGAGCATGTGCCGCCAGCTGACAAGTTAGTATTCCGATCATGTCTCTTCTATCGAGGGTTCCAAACTTAAGCTTATGTATATATTTTTTTACTTTCACATTTCGCAGCTAGAATCATACATACATACTATACATACATATATTGATCTTCTTTTTCCATGTGAAGGCAAGTATTCCCTAGGTGGTCTTTCCAATTAAGCAGAGGCATCACTTTTTCTCTTTAATCTCCAGCTCATACCTCTTTGAATCAGTAACAATAGAATATGCTCCCTGTTGCTGGGAAAATTTGTTGTAAGGTTAAAAAGTAGCCGGTGTCTGTAGGTATAAAATAATGAGTATTCTGTTGTTTGTGTGTCTACTCTAAAAGTAATATGGTACTGGGATACGCAAATGATTTGGACATCGTTGGCCTTAACAACAGAGGGATTAGATCTCCTGACACAAAAAAGTATAGAGACAACTGACGAAGTTTTGTAGTCTCAGCCCAGACCGACCCACGGTTATAGTGCCAAAGAAGAAGTAGAATTCTGTTGTATGAGGAAGCTGTTGAACTAACTTATCCTCTAGCAACCTAACCTAACTACAATTTCAAAATTCTTAGTCGAGGTTTATGGATGGTTTTACTGTTCTATTGACTAGGAAATGAAAAAAGTAACGAATAATTCGTTAGCTTTAACGGGAAAGTTAGCTACACCTGTACTTTCCGGGCAGTGTAGACCAGTAATGCTTTCGATATTCAAAACTTACTGACTGAATATAGACGAACCTGGAATTTCTTTTCAAACTTGTATGTGTCTTTGTTAGAGCCAGAGTTAGCAGACAATTCGAGATTCCAAGTATAGCCAGGTTCTTCTCCACCTGGTCCTTCCAACGGAGTGGCTGTCTTTCTCTTCCTCTACTTTTCTAGACGGGTACTGCGTCGAACACTCTCAGACCCGGAGTGTTTTCATCTATTCGGATGGCATGACCTAGCCAGCGTAGCCGTTGTCTTTTAATTCGCTAAACTATGTCAATATCTCGTGTCATTCCATCGACTGCGCTGTGCCAATGCGCAAAGGACCATAAATCTTCCGCAGTTTTTGAGAGAAGCTCGTAGCACCGACTCATAAGATATTGTCATAGCTCATGCCTTGAACCATATAAATGATAAGTGACTTGTTGAGTTTGGTCTATGTTCGTCGAGAGAAGACTTTACTTCTCAATTGCCTACTCAGTCCGAAGTAGTACCTGGTGGCAAGTGTAATTCTGTGTTGGATATCGAGGGTGTTGTTGGTGTCAATGCTGGCTCCAAGATAGACGAAATTATCTACGAATTTATTAATTAAGTATTTTTATTCGGTTGACTGTTGCAATCGACTGTCTGGAGGTTCCCTATAAGGACTTCAATCGCTCTTTAGACAATATTGTTTCCCCGAGCGAAATTAGGTACAGGAAATTTATTGAAACCGTTCATAAAATTTTGCAGGCGTCCAAATACGTATACCAGGCATTTGAGGAATACCCGCTTGCTGCAGAATAAATAGCAAGGGATTCAATTTAGAGGTTATTGTGAATGTACAGTTTTCCGCTGTTGTTTTCCATAACGGTAATAAGCATTCACGAATCACCAAAAGGCTAGCAAAAGGCCAAAGGTATCATGTAGAAATACTGTGTGAGTTCACCGACTTTGAAATCAAATTAGTACGAAATCATACTTTGTGCGAACTCATAGTTGCTGGAGTGCATAAAAGAGGTTATTTAACGGTACTAATACCTTGGTACTGACCATAATACACGCTTGTTAAATGACTTTAATTGCCACTTGCCACTTGCGGCAACCCCAATTGGTCAAGACTCGCACACGGAGGTTCGACCGCCACCAAGTGGAGCACCTACATGGACCTTTGCATACATACATATGTATATAAGTATGTATAAACACGATACATGCAATATATGTATGTATGATGCATTATAACCCCATTGGTGCCGCCGCTAATAGATACATGCGCGGCGATTCGGCATTTCGTGCAAATTTTTTCACACTAATGATCTACTTCGTGTGGCACTTAGAGCGCCGTCAGAAATAAATGCGGCAAGTTTTTAATCAACGTTGGCGGTATGCGCTCCTATGAGGTATGCGCCGCAGGTGACCCCGCTCACGGCCGGCCGCACTGTAACGGGAGACTCCACTCTTTATTTCAAAGACAAAGTTTCGTTTTTTTTTCTCGCGATTTTTTCGAGCTCTCAACTTTTAAATGTCAATTTGTATTTGAACTAAGCATTATAACGGTGTTGCTTTTGTTGCGTATTTTTGTTGTTGGTTCGAGTTTCATAGCGGCTGATCTTTGTTGATCTGCACAGCAAGGTGTGCACACCAAAAGCACTTAGTTCACTCGGGGCAAGCGATTCGAATCGATTCGCCTCGTGCGATTTCTCCTCTCCCAAAAGCCATTCGCCACCTTGGTTCCACACAAAGCCTAAAATTGTAATTCGTGGTTCACTCTGTGTGGCTGTGTGTTGTTGTTTTGTTAAGGCGTCGGTAATTGTTCGTCAAAGCGTTCGTTGGTTGCATTTGTTTTGGTTGGCGGAAATTTTAGTTTGCAATTAGTTGCATTGTTTTAACGACTAATTTGAAGGTGTTTACCCGTCGGTGCGCGCACCTTTGTAAGTCTCGAAAGCGCTCGTTTACGAAAGACATACACATTGACGACATATCGGTACATGCATGAAATTGCTGAAAGAAACTCGTGCTTTAAAAGAGTTTAGTTGTAATTCGTTGCGGCTTCCGCAACTTCGACAAAAGCTAATGACATTTTACTAGCAGCTTTTTAGACTTTTGTTTTTGGGGATTTTTCGAGACGTCTCCGATAAGCTATTGGCTTTTTGATTTTTATTTTTATTTTAACTAAAAAATATAATTTTTTAACGAAATAGTATTTTAATTCGATAGCGTTAATCGAGTAGTACTCAACCCATTTTCATGAGTCTCTTCGCCTATGATCTATCTTAAGTTTCTTCATTGGATGTTCTTCCTGAAAAAAAGTGGAAAAAAACGCAGGAGCACTAGACCATAGAAGACCACACTTAGGTCTTCATTGATCCATTGTGTTCTCGGCTGATTACCAAATTAAGCCCTATGCAGCAACTCAGTGGATCTGATAAGAACCTCATTTTTTTCCACTACAGCAGCCCAATATATACTAAGTTAGGGCATTGGAAGCTCGTCTCATCCGGATGAAGACTAGGCTCTCGCAAAGATAACGTTCCTAATTCTCATCGTACTCCACACTTGCTCTAAATTCCACTTTTAGAATTTACTGAAGGCGAGTTCTTAAGGGTAGGTGCCCTGTTATGACCCATACGAGGTTACCAAGCTCCCTTTCACATAGCTTTTTGGTTTATCCACCAAAACTAACTTTGTGGTCTGTGTTTCTAGTTTCCAAGCCCTAATGTGTTGCTCTAAGCTTTTATTGCTTCCAACAATCCGGAAAGAGCTAAATGATCTGAGTCCGCTTAAGAGAATTGTGTTCCTAGCTGACCTCGAGCTAGCCAAGTCTTCTGCCTTTCGTTTCGTCATAAGATGTTAACTGAGGTACCTGTTGAGAGCGTAGCCTGCTGGCATAACCTAATCCAGTAAGATTAAGTATTGGCGCTACGGATAGTCTTAATTGTCGCTTGGCCCTTATTCGGCCAATGGTGCTTAGACGGCAACAAGTTTGGGTAACTTTAACATCATCAACTTCAGTACCGTAATTCATGACATTATTCTTCTTCTTTGGCACCATAAGCGTAGGTCCATATGGGCCGAGAACACAAACTTGCATTGTCTCTATCCTGTGGAAGTTTACGCATTCGTCGGATTATTATGCCCTGGACTATATCCATTCATATATCTTTAGAGTTTAGAGATCAATGTCGGCGTAAAGCTCATACAGTTCGTAGTTCCATCTTCTTTGAACTGCTCATTCACGCGGACAGCTCCGAAGACTACATGAACTAACCAACGCATCCGTTGGATTTTTATGCGCTCAACTTTACCCATTTATATATCTTTAGAGCTCATATAAGTAGTTCTTTGTACCAGAAGAAGAAGGACAGTTCTCTCGAATACTCTAAGTGCTTTCTCATCTCGTTTCGTCATCGTCCATGTTAGTTATTGATGTCATGACTCCTCGTTGGCAAAAAGAGAAAATCTTCATCAAAGTTGTTGTGAAAAGTATATTTTTATATTTAACATTGGTTCGGAGTGAGGTTTAAGCTGTAGGATATTTATCGAATAATTTCATTGGGTTCGTACAAAAGAGGTAAAGAAAGAGAAGCCTTTATTTATAACAATAAGGTAGCTGAAAACAACTTGATTGATTTCTGAGTAAAAGTTGTTGTTAAAAAGAGGGCGAGCCAACATTATCTCACACCTTTTGATAGCTTTCGAAACTGGATTATAAAGAAAAGGATGGGGTGGGGTGTAAATTACCAGAATTCGAAACAAAAATTAATACGAAAACTACGCTAAGTCCCTGGCTCTAACAACAACTATTATAGATAACATAAAATCATGTAAAATCGGTAGTTTTGGTCATGAAATAGCTCAGTGCCTGATCGAAGTGACTGCGCTTATAGTATGTAACTCGGAGTTGAAACCGCGCCTCAAAAGTCGCCCAACCTTTTTCTATATAGTTCACCATACCTGACCGATAAGGCGTGTCAAGCAAGGTGCGCCACTTATGTGTGTGGATGTGTATATGTTTGTACATACATATGTATTTCTGTTATCCGCCGGCAGCGAATATCAGAACCTTTTCCACATTGACGTAGACTCAATCGAGAGGATTTCAACTGGGTTTGGTGAAGCCCGCAACATTGTTGCATTCTTTGAAGATACATGCCGATATCTATACATACATATATTCATATGAATGTATGTACTGTTGATATGTATGCCGACATGAATTTATACTACAGCCGCGATTTGTGCAACAGGCGATTATGTCGATGGCAACAACGTTATACCGTTGTTGCTGTTTGGTCGTTCTGTCTCTTGGGCAATTGTTGTTGCAGTTGTTGGAGTTTTTGTCAAACCCACTGCGGAGAGACACTAAATCAAATGTCTTTTAAATGTCAATGCAATAAATTTTGTTTAATAAACAATTCGCAATAAAAGAAATAAAACAACAACAACAGCAACGAACGAAAGGAAAAATGAAAAGCAGGTAAAACACATGAAAACCATATGAAGTTTGGGTTATTACAGGTATATAAAGGAAGTTTGATAAATATCGTATACATTTTTTTTCGTAAGCTAAATAGAGGGTGTTCCAAATGTGATCAATAGATATTTAAAAATTTAAATATTTTTTGGTATTTTCCAAACAAAAACACACCAATTGATAATTTTGAATATTTATTATTTTAATTTTCAAATTAATTTCGAAATTATTATTTAGAAACTTTTTAAATATTTCGAGATTATAATATTTTTAAAAATTTTTTGGAGATTTTAGAATTTTTTTCTTTTCCTTCTACATTTTCGAAATATTTATATATTGAAATATTGCAAAAATTTACCTTTTGATTTTTTTGTTTTGAAAATTGTTCTAATTTACTTTAAAACTTTTGGAATTTTTTTCTTTTTTAGTTTTAATTTTTTTTGAAATTTTCGGAAATTATTTACCATTTTAAAAATTTGATAATGTTTAAGTTCAAAATAACTATATGTATTTATAATTTTTTTTATACTTTTTACAATTTTTTGAATTATTGAAATATTTAAAAGGCTATTAACTATTTTTGAAACTTTTAGTTGCACATTTTTTTAATTATTCGTACTTTTATTGAAATTTTTAATATTTTTGATGTTTTTAAGATTAATAAGTTTTGAGAAAAGTTTTTACAATTACTGGAAATTCTGAAAAATTTTGAATTTTTCCACTGTTTTTGAAATTTTTAAAGTTTGTTTTCATTTTTTCAAAATTTTATAATTGTTTAAAGTTATTAATCTTCAAATTTCATGAAATTTGAGAACCTTTTGTATATTTTTTTATTATTTTGAAATTTTAAAAAATTTTAAATTTAAAATTGTGAAATTGTTAGATTTTTTTCAATTTTTAAAACTTTTTTTTAAATTATAATTTGTTTACAATTTTTGAAATTATTAAATTTTGAAAATTTTGCTACTATTGAATTTTTTATACTTTTTTTTTTTAATTTACATCCAAGTTAATTTTGAAATTGTAAAACTTTTTAAATATTTAACAACTTTTAAAATCTTGGCAGTTTTTAATGAAAATTAAAATATTTTATGCCTTCATACTTTGAAATTTTATACAATATTTTTGAGATTTTTTATAATATTTGAATATTTTGAAATTTTTTTAGTTTTTGAGATTTTAAAATATTACAATGTTTTTCTGATTATTTTATGCAATTTTCAAAATTTGTTTATTGGGTTGAAATTTTTATAAAATTTGTTATTTTGAAATTAAAATTGTTTTGAACTTTGAAATATTTTTTTTTATAAAAAAACTTTTTTATCACAAGATCATTATCTCACAGTTTCATTTTTTTAAATTTTTGTCACATCATCTTCACCGAACACCCTCTAAATTTAGAAAAAATTTGACAACTGAAAGTAACTGAGAATAAATCGCTGCACTTTGTGCCTTTTGAGCTTGCCATAAGCTTGGCTTTGACGTCACAAAATTTATGTGCAGGCGGCACATAACTAACTACCTCTTAAGGTAGAGGCAACTTCGAACACACACGCACGCACACATACGAATATAACATATTTACTAAAAATGTGTGCGTCCAATTGCCTGTGTCCAGCTGAAAAGGCGGAAGTATTGCTTCCTTTGATTTGAAAATTGTTTCTTAAATATTTTTCGGTTTTTTTGCGTTATTTTTCGTACCTTTTCGGCGGCGGCGGCGGCCTTTGTGCGCGCTCACCCAGCGCACACAGCAATCCATCATTCGTTTATTTGCTTTTATTTGGCCTTTGCCTTTCCTATGATATTTTTGCGAACTCGTGACAGTTTGCGAAATTCTTGAAATCTCAAATTTCACTCAGAAAGCAAACAAAGCAAAGAAGTAACGGCGAAAAATAAAAGCGCAGGACGCTTTTGCTGACAGCGATAAAGTTGAGAAGCAATAATGCGCTGATACACACACGAGCGCATAGAGTAATACACACACATCCATACATATATAATTGCTCACTCCAACATATATGCAGATATTTATTTATAATATTATTTGCAACAAAAACAAAATTTTCCACGCGTTGCAATTAGCAGCGTTGCCGCAGACGGCGGAGTGTCATTGACTTCATGAAGCGCCAGCGAACACCCACCCAAACTGCAGTCGCTACAGCCGTTGCAGCTGCAATCAACACAACAACAATATCAACAAGGCATGCCATCAACGACACATCAGCCATGTATACGTCTGTCCGTCCGTCCGCCTGCCTCTACTACCTAACGCGCTGCCGCCGCCTTATTTGCCTGTCAAGCGCTAGTCCGCTGTGTGGGGCGCGAATTGGGCGCCGTCGTTGCCACTGTTGCTTCATTCATTGTTATTTATTGCGCTCATTGTTGTTGTTGTGCTTTGTGTTGTTGCAGCACGCCTTGGCGCGCTCAATTGACATTTGATCGAATGCATTCATTTTGTGCTGACAAGGCGCGCGCGAGATTAGCAAAATGCATGGCGTTGTTGCCAGCGCCGCGCACCGCCGCCCCACATAACAGTTGCGCGCCAAGCAAGTAGAGCGCGCACCAATAAACACACACATACACACAGTAATATTATTTGCAGTGGCATATGATCCGCATCGGAAGTGCGGTTGTGACGGCTGCGCATGTGCAATGCTGTGACTTGCAACACTCACGCCGCGTCATTGGCGGTTGGCATTGTGTTGAAAGCTGATTGAAAGTCGGTTTGCTGCTATAACTATTGTGCGCTTTTGCAACAACAGCGCACACATCGCAGCTCATTTTACTGCTCTCGCTTTATTTTTGCTATTACAGTGCATTGCTCCCCTTTGCGGATTTTTTGCAATTTTATTTTATCGGTTTTTGCCGCCGTGATTGCGCTCAACGGTTTAATTGGACGTCTGCTGTGGCCCCCACTTTGTCTGTTTGGTGTGGTGCGTCATTTTCGTTGAACTCACGTTGTGAATATTGCAATCGAACCGCAATAGATGCGTGAGCTAATGTAGTTAATACCAAAATTTCGGGACTTGTAAAATGAATTTCGGGTTTATGAATATCTTATCTACTTTGGAATAATATTATTATTAAAATTTAGATTTAATGTGAGTCCCGAAAAGCCCAATCCCGAAATTTTTCGGGATTCTGAATGCTTATCCACTTTGGAATGATATTATTATTATAATTCAGTGGTATTCGCGAGACGATTTCGTCAGTCCCGAAAATCACAATCCCGAAAATTCGGGATTCAATAGTAATTCGTAGGTAGTTGTGATGAGATATTGTAGTTGAACTTGCGTTGTAATTATTGCTGTTTTTTTTGCTAATACCGAAATTTCGGGACTATGAAATAAAATTTCGCGCTTCTGAATACCATCTCACTCCAGAATTAGTTTAATTTGGATAAATTGCTAACCAATCGCTAGTCCCGAAAATTCTGATCCCGACAAATCGCGATAAGATAATTTTAAAAATAATGATTGACAAATGTTTATGACTATTAAACAAATTTATTTCATCTTGAGGAAATTTCACACAGTGATATTTTGTGGAAAAATTGTAATTTCAAAACGTATGCCCTCTGTTAATGTTGGCCCTAAATCAAAAATTTTTTTACTTTTATTATGTGAAATAAATTCTAATATAAGCCAAGGTAAACACCATGCTCGATTGTGGATATAGTATTTTTCGGGATCCCGAAATTTCTTGCGTCGTAAAAAAGTAGTACGAAAATATTACTAACAAATTCTAAAAAATTTCAAGCACTGGATTTTCTCGGATTAAAAAAAATTATTTCGGGATCCCAAAATTTCTGATGACAAACCAAAAAATTTTTGAAATATTTTTCATTATCTCCAAAAAGAGCTTTTTTTTTTTAGAACTACGGGTATTGCAAGCCTCTTTAGAAAAACATAGCAAAATTCGGGATCTCGAACACCTATTTTACATACGACGTAAAATATTTCCGTTGATATGCATGATTGTATTGCATAGAATTTTAAATCGCTTCCACGTAATAACAACGGCATCAGTGAATTGCAACAACAAAATTATTCGAATTAAAGTATTCCCGGGTAATTTTAGCTGCTGCTGCATTTTATAGCCAACTAATTGAGAAATTGCAATAAAAGTTAAATGAGAACGGAATTGTAATTTTCAATCACACTCACACATAGATACTCATGAATACCTGTAAATATATACATATATATTTTAACAGTTTATAATACTTTATCTAATTATATAATTTAGTAATTATAGTTATTAAGGCACGTGTTATGCAAATTTCACATTTATTTTGCAACGGAAAATTTCTCCGTATTAGACTTGCACAGATTTATATAAAGCAATATATTTTTATTTGAGAGCTATTAGGCCAGTTGCTTTCATCTTTATGGATGCGACTTATAAATATTAATTGCTTGAAATTAAATATTTTGAATAGAAAATCGTAATGGGGCCTGGTACAGCAAGTCACCCGTATATACACGCTACTTAAAATATTCGTACTTGATTTCGAG
This sequence comes from Bactrocera zonata, assembly GCA_037783105.1. Taxonomy (NCBI): domain Eukaryota; kingdom Metazoa; phylum Arthropoda; class Insecta; order Diptera; family Tephritidae; genus Bactrocera; species Bactrocera zonata. The sequence continues at coordinate 108,278 of JBAWJQ010001790.1, read as the reverse complement.
CATTCCCCTTGATACGGAGGTACTCAATGTATGTAATTGAATTGATTGTCTAACGTTTGATTCATAAATTTATTTTAATGGTTCAATAACTCTATGTAGTACTAAGTCGCAGTTGATTACGCTTTCTTTTTAAGAACTTAAGAAAAGTATAAACACAATATTCGGCTATTGTGTTTTTCCGCGGTTTCGTCGTGTGTAGTCCACTCGGATGGCTGTAGAATGGGCTTCGGATGAAATGATGGAGCCATGTTTCGTCCATTGCCAAATATTGACGTTAACAATTGAGTTTATTAGGCTTGAAAGTCTCCAAACACTGCTCTGAATCGTCAACTCGTCGTTGTTTTTGGTCAAAAGTGAGCTCGCGCGTCACCCACATTACACAGAGCTTTCTCATACCCAAACATTCTTGAAAGAAATGATGTACACGTTCAGTTGATATTTTTAGAGTGTTTGCTATCTCGAACAACTTCACTTTACGGTTTTCCTAAATTAGTTTGTAGACTACTTGGATATTTTCGTCGGTAACAACCGCCTTTGGACAGCCACTGCGTTCACCGTCTTCAGTGCTCACTTCACCACGTCTAAACTTAGTTTAGATTTTCCTGGGGTCAGTGTCCGAAAACTGTTGGCGTACGCCGATGATATTGACATCATTGGCTTCCACAACCGCGTCGTTAGTCTGCTTTCTCCAGACTGAATAAGGAGGCGAAGCGTTCTGATAGTGAACGAGGGCAAGACGAAATATCTCCTGTCATCAAACAAACAGTCGTCGCATTACCGTTACCGTTGTCGGTCTTAATTTTGAAGTCGTAGATAATTTCGTCTATCGTGGAATTAGTACTAATATCAATAACAACGTCAGCCTCGAAATCCAATGCAGAATACGAGTAACTCTTGCCAACAGGTGCTACTTCGGACTGAGTAGGCGATTGAGAAGTAAAGTCCTCTCTCGACGAATGAAGACCGAACTCTATTAGTCACTCATTATTCCAGTGCTGCTATATGGTGCAGAGGCATCTGATGAGTCGACGTTACGAGTGTTCGAGGGAAAGGTTCTGTGGAAGATTTATGATCATTGGCAACGGCAAATATCGTTTTCGATGGAACGATGAGCTGTATGAGATATATGACGAAGTTGGCATAGTTCAGCGAATTAAGACACAGCAGCTGCGCTGGCTAGGTCATGTCGTCGGTATGGACAAAAACATTCCAGCTCTGAAAGCATTCGATGCAGTACCCACCGGTCCACTCCGTTGGAGGGACCAAGTGGTGAAAGATCTGGCTACACTACTCTTGGAATCTTCAATTGGCGCCATATTGCGAAAAGAAGTAACGACTGCCGCGCTGTGGTTAACTGGGCTATAAGCGCGTAAGCGATAACTACGTCAGTAAGGAAGTAAGGAAGAAGAATTGTCCGGAAACTCGGTATAAAGAAAAGTTTATGCTTCAACTGTATTTTTGCACTTCAAAAAGCAATATTTGCTATAATTATCTTTTGGAGGTTAGAGCTATGTAAAAGACATATGGGTCTAATTCTAGTAGCGCCACCTATGTGACAGGCCGAGTACTTTCCTTTCCTTTATATGGGTTAAGTTTAGTACACTGAACCAGGATTTTACAATCAACAGTATTTTGCTTTGTCTAGAATCTAAGGTTTTAATAACTCGATAATAGCTTAAGGCAGCTATTGCTTGGAAGAGCAATTGTTACATAACTGACATTGTATTAATCAATTTCTAAGCAACTCGTAGACAATCAATTGCTCGCCAGTGTACCGCAAACAGACTTATGTCGCTAAAAACGCCAATTAAATATTAAACAACGAACACTTGATTACAAGATAAAAATCATATTCCAAGACAGTTGTCGCCACTGCGTAGATCCATTGTTTGTTTTCACTCAAAAGCAAACACGCAAAGCATCACTTTTTCTCAGCCAAACGCCGAGACTCATTAAAGCACCGGAACACCGTCAGCTGCAGCTCCACTCGTAGCCACTCGTACAAGTGTCATAAATCTATGAAAATATTATACAATAGCGGTAATTATTGCGCGCGCGCTTGAGCGGTAAGCAACTAATTATCACCCGTACTCGTACATTTATGTAATACAATTGTACCTGTGAATATGAGCTTAAAAACGCGGCAAAAATAGAAAGAAAAAAATCTCAGGTATAAAGCTTGCGGTACGAATGCAATGGCGACAAGTGACGAGGTGGGTTGGGAAATAATTTATATGTAACCGGGTAGATTGTAGGGTATTTGTTTGTAGTTATGACTGCCGTAAGCTTTTCAGCCGCGCTCACATAACCCAGGCGCTGTATGCTCATGCTACTCAGACTCGCGTCGGTAGTGGCGAATATTTAGCGCTGGCAAGTAGCGACCGTGCGACCTGAATGACGGTTTGACAGCGCTGGCGCACTTAAGATCATCGTGCGATAAGAATTTGTCAGACAATGAGTGTCAAGTTTTAATTGAAATTACAATTTTTGTTTGCACACCATTAAACAAATCTGGTAGCCGCTAACAAATGGCTGCCGGTAGCGTTCGAGGCTGGAGCCCAAGTTATGTTTACAAAACGGCAACTGTCAGTGCGCTGAAACGGTACAAATGCTGTGCAAGACGCAAGAAGAGCGCTGACTCAACACGCGATTGCAGGGGAACGAGCGAGACAGCAACACACAGCGTTGTATGCGCAAGTACAATTGTTGTTGGCGTCAAATGTGCCGCAATTGACAATTAAATTGTTTACGGCAACAATTAAAGGCGTTGACTAATGCGGCTGCTGTGGCGGCAAACCGCTTGCAACTGTTAAAGGTTGCTTTTCGACAAGCGCCACGTCAAACTGCTGCCAGCCGCGCGCGCACACAAGTATGGTGAGACGTCAATAGCTGGCGCTGCGCATGCGGCTGAAAAATGATTGATAGCAAACAAATTAAATTTTGCATATTTGACAGTGACCAGTCAGCGTTTAGTCGTGTTTATTGACGGTGCGCTGCGCTGGGCGCTGTGTCGCTTAGGGAATTGCATTTCGATTAAGTGCAAATTTAATGCAAATCGCCTGCTGCAAATGCTGGCGCTGCAAAGTTATGGTTGCTGCTATTTTTATCGCTAATAAAATTGTTGCCACGGGGTGCCTACTTTGGTGTGCAGGAAAAAATGCTCACATGCGAAATCTTATACGCTTTTAAGGAGCAATATTTGTTCGTATATCATGTATATATAGAAATAAATGTATGTGTGTATTTATAGCAATGTTTGTAAGACAAATAAAAGTACTTGCAAGAAGCTTAAACGCTTTTCGAAACTAAACTGACATTGATAAATACCATCCCACACCTACAAATCGCCAAGCGCGCTAAGGCAACCGGCTTTAGTGCCAACGGCAGGACCACAATGACGCCTGCGCAGAGCGCAATGTGGACAAGTTTTAATAAATTGTGGATAAAATATTTATTAAGGGATGCTTCTTTGTAGTTTCTGTAAAATAATAATAGAAAATGCTTTATAATTTTCGTTTTGAATTTAATTTGGAAATCATAACAAAAAAAGTTTAACAAAGCCTTTTCTTTTATAAATAAATACGAAATCCACGCATTTTTGTAAAACTCTGTAATATATTAGGTGAAATTTTAAGGTAGTGAACGCTATTTAGTTAATGCGCCTAATTGTAGGCAACATTTTTACAAACTTCACATTATATTTGAAACGTTACCTACTTTTAGGGTTGATGTGAAGTGTTGCCTACATTTAGGGTTAATATGATTTTTTTTTTGTTTCTTTTAATAATATGTAAGTATCTTGCTTTTGAAGCTGACCGCCATTACCCTCACTAACAAATATCTTTTTTAAATAAATATATATGTAGCTCTATCTTATCTCTTTCTACTTTTTCACTGGTGCTGCTAAGGCTTCAATTTTCTCAACTTGTTCTGGGTGAGACATCTTGCCAAGACTTAGTCTTTCCAATGTATGTCTGCTAATATATTCGCGCCACACGTTTTAACCCACACAATGGTTTCAGTAGTTATCCCTGATTACTTCCCCCAGCGGATCAGGAGATTAGAATTCACCCTCGGTACGACATGTCTAACGTGTAGGGCAATTAAAATCCAAAAAAATTTTACATGTCTTTTATATGGGCTTTACGTTAAGAATATAAGAATAGTTTTGTTAGAAAATGGTGCTATAATATTAACCTTGAACGTGCCACAGTTATAAGTTGAATGGGGTCTCAACTGGAATTGGAAGCTTCGACTACAAAGTCTGACCGGAAACTTAATTCTGGTACCACGGGTAGCGGTTAGCGCTTGGAGTTCGATCCAATCTGCTCTGCTACGGCAGAGGTTTAAGGTAAGACTCGAACCCGACCAAGGTGGAATTAGGTGTCCATTTGAGCTTACCAATTGGTACCAAATAATTCAAGCATTAATCAAGTTATTGTTTTAATCCACTGTGCTCTTGAGCATCGTGCGGTTAGGTCGAAAACGACAGGTACCCACGTTAAACCCAACAGATGTTGTTGTTATTCATAACTACAGATCCATATGTCGTTTGAAGAATTTATCTATTAAATACTCTCGGAGCAGCCTCAACGTTTGGCAGAGATATTTGTGAGGTTCATTGAAAATGGATCTCTGATTTTCCCACTCAGATCAATGTAATATTTACTGCCAATCTTTATTTTAGAGGTTAGCATTGTTATTGGTTCTAAGATGAGAGAAACTTTCTATATAAAAAATTGTTTCTGTAAGGTTCTAGAAAATCCAGCTACCCAATTATCTGGCTTCGTAAAAAAGTTCGAAAACTTCCTACTAATTTTGCCTCTTTGCTTCACAGTGGCTACGCTTGTGCCCCTACTGCTTTCCTACTTTGCTAAAGAGCGAACAGCCAGAATAACTCGTTAACTGCGCTTAAGTGACTATTTGACTAGTTTCCTATTTGGTGGCGCGTTGCATGTCGTGTGTCCACAACAACACGACATTCTGTGGCGACATGGCTTGCGGTGTCCACAAGAAATTTGCCATACTCGTACAAAACAAGTAACAGCGTTGACTTCGAGCGCTCAACTGGCGCTTCTATTCTGCTGATCGAGCGCGCGATCATTTACGAACGGCAGGCGGGTCTCATTCGTTTCGTTAATTGATTCATTGATCTTGGAATGATAGCACTTTAGTGAAACAACCGCCGCAACGGCGCTTTTCTTTCAAGCTCTGCTCTATTCAATATATTTCCGCACAACTTGTAAGCAATTTCGACCGACGCACACACAGAAAGACAGACAGATAGACAGTGGTCACTTAAGTATGTGGCGGCCAAAAATTGTACGTAGTCGGCTGAAATGCAACGCAACGCGACTGGTAGCAACAGCTGGAGGCAAATTCCGTCATACCGCCAAAGACATTTATTTTAAGTGTGGCAGGAATTCAATTGTCTAAATTGGGCGTACAATTGTTCTGTTTATTTACTTATGTACATATGTATGTATGCCGTGCCATTGGTTTGTCAGTTTGTCTGCGTCGCCTTATCGTGCGAAATGATCGATCGCAATTTGTTTTAAATGGTCGGCGAATGTCGGTTTTACAAGCGTTTAATGCGCGTGCTACATGCCATTATTCATATGAACGCATTTGTTATAATACGAGTATCATAGCCACCCGGCAAATTAGTTGGTTCATAAAATTATGATTAATTCGGGTTCAAAGTATGTAGTTGACCAGTCCAATTGCTAGGGAAAAGTACGCGGAATGTTAACTTCTAAATAGAATCGAATGGCGATCGCGCAAGAGAATACTCGTACTACTTAGTAGACCGAACGGGTTAGCGGTTCTCAATCATTGAAGCATGTCTTGAAAGTGATCAGTTACGAGGTTTTTTGCTGATCTTAAGGTTGATGAAGATCACGATAACTATATAGTATCGATTAAACTTGAACTTAGTTGGAAAAGGTATATTTGTTGCTCACTGTTTTCATTCTTACCATCGGTAGTTCGGTAGTTAACATTGAAAATTTATTCAATATGCATTCAAGTCTTCCAACCGACTATGAAATGAAATTTTCAGTATTTACGGGGGTATTCTGCTATAGAAATCAAATTTGGGGCAGTGTTTTGAATTTTATTTAAAAAAAAAACCAAAAATATTTTTACTATCCATTTTTTATGGTGTTTTTATTGATATCTTAAGAATAAAGAAAAAAAATTTACAAAAAAATATTAAAAATTAAAATAATTAGAGGGGAGAGAGACAGGTGTAAAAAAATGACGCATCCTGGTGACATTGATCCTGACTCTCCTGGTGGTCTGAAAAAAAAAATCAAAAGAAATTCTTAATCAGTAAGGATGCTGTTATAGTCCGGGAACATGAAAAAAAAAATTTGAAAAATGGCGACTGCCTGAAAATAAAAATCATTTTTTACGGTTTTTTTTTTTGAAATTCCTGAATTTTTTCTAAATATTAAAAACAAAAATTTTGACACGATGCTGGTTAGAACGATAAAGGATTATATAAAGAAGGTTCACACAAAATTTCAAGTAAATCGGTTGTATAGAACTTGAGATAATGCCGGTACCGTGTGGGAAAAAGTAGTTTCGTGAAAAACGCGTTTAAAGTTTAGGATACAATTCTAGTGTACACGGACGCCACCTCACAAAATCGGCTGTATCTCCGAAAATAAGTCGAATTTTGAAAAATCCTTCCAAGGTCATATTTTTGAAAGTCTAAACTTTAAATATATGAAAAAAAATCGAATTTTTTAAAATTCTAGAGTAGAATACCCCCTTAATTCAGAACGAAAAACCTTCGAGGAAGTTATTCAAACCAGTATTAATATTACTTTAGTGTTGGAAGCAGCTTATAACCCATCATTATACTGTCTTATGTGATTAGAAGATGCCTTCAGTTACTAAAACCTCGGAAAAGAAAATATCGAAGACCAATACGGGCGATCTACGGATCTCAAGTCCAACGGAATGTGAGAAAGACATAATATTATATACAGTCGCTAGCTGTTCACGAGAAAGGCGGTGTGAGCCGGTTGTTGTGGTGCAACTTCCAATCGGCTGCAATGTCTTGTCGGGCCCGATTGACCCTTCATCTGAGTTTCTTGAGGACTTTCATAAAAAATTTGGCGTAGACGGTTTGTCCAGGAAGACAATGATCATCGTTTTCACTTTGGATTTGCTCATTATAATATTATTTTAAAGCAAAATTTTGATTGTTCAGTTTGTATGGCAATTAAATGTTTTAGTGATGCGAGTGATCTCTATTGCCTCAGAATTATGTAATCATACTTTAATAGGTTATAAAAACCTCATTTTATACATTAAAGCCCCTATTTAGCGGAGCTTAACACACAAAAAAAATCAAATTTTTAACAAAACTGCAATTTGGTTTCTCATATCCTGTTGCCACATTACCAAGTAAACGAAGCACAACCGAAACCCTTCCAATGCCACACAGGTCGCTTGTAAAGCTTTAATTAATAACCGCCGACATGCATACCTACACCAAATAAAAAAGCCGATAAGCAGTTTGCATTTAATGAAGCGATTATATCTCGATTTGGGCGAAGTACCCGAAAAAATCATTAGCAGCGCGCTACCAGACCACAGCAATAACGATAAGTACACTTGAATGCCTGTTTGTAGGCACAATGTTGCAATCAGTTAAAATCCGTTTAGGGACTCTGTCTGCATCTGCAGTTTTGCAAGTCGTGTGGTTGTTGTATGTATAAAAATCATGTTTATTCAAATGATACAGAAGCGAGAGTGCTTGCAAATCTCACAGACTTGTACTGAGTCATAGCAGCCTAGTAGGAAACGCGTGGCATAAAAGAACAAAGTATTAGGTTGTCAAATGTCTCCCTTCCGCCTTTTTGTCTTTTCAATTTCGCAGCTATGTAACTATGACGCGCTACAGAGCTCGCATCTGGTAATACTATACACCTTTGAAAGATCTTGACATAACCTACAAAATGACGCTATGCGTGATTAATTTGGATATTGCGTTCAACAGTTATAGACGTGTAAACATGGAGTTCACTAACGCCGAAACTCGCGCTATTTTAAAGTTTTCCTTCGTTAAAGGCAAATCCGTTAGAGAAACGTTCCGTGAGATTAATGGTGTTTTGGAGAATGGTACTCTATCACTTCGAACTGTGGAGGAATAATTTCGACGATTCAAGGCGGGTGAAAACGACAACATGGATAAGCCTGCCGGCGGAAGACCTGTGACGACGAATACCGACGAAATCATTAAAAACACCGAGTTAGACCGGCGTGTGGCATCTCATGGCATCGCCCAGAAGATGGGAGTTAGTCAGCAAACTATTTTAAATCATCTGCAGAAGGCTGGATACACAAAAAAGCTTGATGTTTGGGTGCCGCATTTGACGCAAAAAACCTTTTGGACCAAATCAACGTCTGCGAAATGCTGTTGAAACAGAACGAACTCGACCCATTTTTGAAGCGGATGGTGAACGGCGACGAAAAATGGAACACATACGACAATATCAAGCGAATACGGTCGTGGTCGAAGACCAGTGTATCGTTCCAAACAATGGCCAAACCAGGATTGACGGCCAGGAAGGTTTTGCTGTTTGTTTGGTGGGTTTGGAAAGGAATCATCCACTATGAGCTGCTCCCATATGGCCAGACGCATAATTCTACCATCTACTGCGAACAACTGGACCGCTTGAAGCAAGCGATCAACCAGAAGCGTCCAGAAGTGGCCAACAGGAAGGGTGTACTGTTCCACCAGGACAACGCCAGACCACACACTTCGTTGATGACTCGAGCTATGGGAGAGGATAGGAGGTTTTATCTCATCCACCATAGCGCCAAGTGATTACCACCTATTCCTGTCCATGGCGAATGTCCTTGTTGGTGTAAAGTTGAACTCAAGAGAGGCTTGTGAAAAGTGGCTGTCCGAGTTCTTCGCAAATAAGGAGGTTGACTTCTCTGAGAGGTCAGTTCATGGCAGCTATAGTTTTATATATCTATAAAAATTAATAGAATTATGAATCGAAATTTCCACTCCATCAAATCATTAATTTTCCTACAGGGTAACATACATAAGTATTTTCGCAAACAATTTGACCAAGCATGCCTACAAGAAACATAACACCCATACATATGCATGTAGACCGGGATCATTCGGGAACCTTTAACGTTCCGCAGTTCTTCCTTTTTTATGGAATTATAATCGAGAAGAGACCATGTAGTACGCCTTGCCTGCCCACACAGATGGCAAAGGTGAAGTGGACCGACTAAGCGCGTTGCGGTGCGAAGGCTACAGCAAAGTGGAGGCATAAAATGTGTGCGCTAAGTTGTGCAATTCTTTATTGTGTCTTTGATTTGGAAGATTCCCGGAATGCAGTGGAGCTGCCTCACATGTCGCAACACTAGCACAATCACTACCATTCACTGGGCGAAGCAGCATTTCTTTTGCCATTTTTTATACAATTTTTATATATTTTTGTTTCTGTAGAATTGTGGCAGCACTGACGGCGGCGGCGCCCATTCAAACTGTGCCCAAAAGGTAAATAAACGCGCAAAGAAATCGAAGTTAAATGAGAAACCTAAAATGCTCAGCGATGCACAGAGGCATGCCGCACCGCACACCATAAACTACAACAACAAAAACCAGCAACAATTTAATAAGCACAGCACTGTGCGGCTGAAGAAATAAGGTATGCAGTTGAAAGTGCAATGAACACGGCGGCGTTGCAAGCGAAAAGTGCACGTGCAACATAAAGAGTTCTTGCGTTTTTACCATGCATTATTTTTGTTGTTGTTTTTATCCTTTTTGCGCTGTTTTTCTTTTTATTGCAGCAATGCATAAAGTGCTACGCAGCCGCCGTTAAGTTTATGTGTGTGTGTGTGTGCGTGTGAGCAGTGTGCTGCGCAACGGATGTCGGCTGTTTGTGGCAGCCGCGCAGGCGTAAAGGACCTTAACAAATTCTTGCTCTGGCGACGACTCAGCTGCACCCAGTATGGCTGCTGTCAGTGCTCCCACCAGGGCACAGATTGTTGGCAGCGATAAAGGGATGGCCACAGCCGTTGACTCGCACTGACACCGCCGCCAACAGCACCACCATTAACACACACGCACACACAGGCAGTCTGTTCTAAAGTTCTGTCGACCGCCCGCATGAAAGTTGCCTGGCTGTGGTGGCTGTGTGGCAGGAGCCCTTCGGCGAATGCGCCATGAATTAGGCTTGCCGCTCGCATATGCAGAGGTGTAGCAATAATGCGCTGTATGAAAGAAGAAAAAAATGCAATGCAACAACAACTAAAGCTACTTCAATTATTATGTGGCATCTTCGCGTATTTTTGCGCCGCTGCTTGCTACCACTTGTGTTGCAATGGAAACATCTTTTTGTTTGTGGCGCATTTGGTGCGCTTGCGTTCTTTGAACAGTTGTTGTTATTGTTTTGTGCGATGTTTTTCTTTTTTGGTAATTTTATGATTTCTTGATTTGAATTTCAGATTGGGAGTTTTATGGCCACACCTGCATCAAAGCACACACACAAACGCACATGTACATGAGGCAAGCGCCGTAAAACTCATCTCACACATTCACATTGCATTTTGCACAGATTTTAATTTATAATTTGGCATTTTTCCTTTCAATTTCATTCTTGGCGAATTCTTAAATTTTTTGCTTTTATCCAAATCGTGTTGATTTTCGGTGCTTTGGCGCGCCGAGCCTCGTCCTGTAGCCGCCAAAAAATTCAAAATTCAATTTCATGCTTATTATTAATTGAGTTCGCTTCATTTGGTGTGCAATTTTTCAATATTTAAGCATTCTACACACGCCGCAGCGCTCAGCGCTTCCGTCACTCGTTGCTGCTGCACACACACTTGCCTGCTGCTTGGTTGCAGCAATATTTGCCACATGCTTTCACATCGCTTGGCAAACCATCAGCTTATAATATTTTAATAACAGGGAGGCGTGTACGCACGTTTATATAAATGTTGATAACGGTTTTCGGCATGCGCAAGTTGCAAAATGTCAGCCAGGTGTTGAATTGAAGTCAATTTTCTGTCGATTAACGCCTTCAACGCACCGGTTCTTGCAAGCGCATGTGACGCCCTGCGCTTAATAATTGTGGCGCAACTTTGGAAATGTTTCATATTCTTCGAACTGATAGCAGAAAAATTACAATTCATTCACACCGGAGCTCGGCGAGCATCGAAATTCAAAGGATGCGCAATTCTCTTGAGAAATTGCAACTCTGCGTGTTCGTTGCGAGTTAAAGTGTGCACATATTGTGCAAAATCAATTTTGTTGCAGGCGTGTAGATCATATTTCAAATGTAGAAAATCATTAATCGCATTGCAGCAACTTGCAGTGAGCTTACATGTAATGCAATGTAATTAGTGTGTTGTTGCAAGTCATTAATTATTATAATAGCTTTCATAAATTGCGTTGAAAATACAACATTGGGTAGTCGAAAAAGTCTTTTCGTAATTCTAGTCGAATTCTGGTCGACCACTTTTTGCCAATTTTTCGCAAGAGACATTATTCCATCACTGTAAAACTTTTCTGGTTTCTCGGCGAAAATCAGCGACAAGTAATTTTCACAGACTTCTTTTGAAGCCAACTTTACTCCATTAAGGGAATTCTGCATTGTCCGAAACATGTGGTAGTCCGCTGGTGCAAGGTCACGGCTACATGGTGGATACATCAAAACTTCCCAGCCAAACTCTCCCAGGCCTTGCCGAGTCATCAAAGATGTGTGCGGTCCAGCGTTGTCCTGATGGAAGACAAAGCCCTTACTGTTGATCAGTTCTGGCAGTTTTTTTCGATTGCTTGCTTCAATCTCATCAGTTGTTGACAGTAAAATGTAGAATCAATCATTCGACCAGGCTGGAGCAGCTTATAGTGGATGATTCCTTTCCAATTCCAGCAAACATTCAGCATAACCTTTCGAGGCGTCATTCCTGGTTTTGCGACCATTTGTTGAACTTCATCACGCTTGAAACATAATTTTTCCCGCACATTATTGTCGTGTTTGATCCACTTTTCGTCTCCTGTTATCATTCGCTTCAGAAATGGTTGGATTTCATTTGGTTTCAGCAAAGAAGAAGAAACAGATGTTAATTCGGTTCATTTAATTTTTCACAGACAATTCATGTGGGGCCCATACATCGAGCTTCTTTTTGTAGCCAGCTTTTTTTAAACGGCTCAAAACCATTTGGTGATGAATGTTAAGTTCCATAGCGTTGTCATGGCTGCTTATGTGACGGACCTGGTCAATATTTTCCATAATTTCATCGACTTTTTCAACGATAAGTCGACCAGAGTGAGGTGCATCTTTTACATCGAAATTTCTTGAACGGAAGCGAGCGAACCATTGTTGTGCTACACGCACGGGTGTAGGATCGTCTCCGTAAACTTCAAAAATTCCTTTGGTGGCTTGCTTAGCATTTTTCCCTTTTTTACATAAAAATTTCAAAATATAGCGAGTTTCTTTATTATTTTCCCTCATTTTTGAACAGCTCTAACTTTTTTCAACTTCTTCGTATTTTTAGTTTTTTTTCCTGATTAAATGAAGTTTAAAATCTCACCTTTCCAGCACTATATGGTGTGACACAATGTGATTGATAGCACTGGAGATATACGACCGCAGTGACATCTATTGACAAAACACGAAACGACTTTTTATATTTATATACAGATAACCAAACGGCCTTAAAACCACTAAAGTCTCTTGGGGTTTCAACGAAATTAGTCAAAGAATGCATTGATATCTAGTGGATTAATTACTTAGTGGATTAACACTTATAGCTGATTATCGGTGGAGTCAATGCATAACTTGTTCAACAAGCAGTTAGGCATGGCAAAAGTCTGGAATATCATGCAACGACTACTATGGAAGCTGCCAACAGGAATGAAAATGAATGGAAGAACATCTTCAATGCGAATGCAAACCTTTGAATAGGAAAATAATCGCAACAATCGGTTGAAGGTTTCTTGACGATGTCTCGGCAATTGCAATAATACAACCTTTTGTATTGATGAACTTCAGAAAGGATATAAAAGAGGGATTTTTAGTCCCGGTGGTTTCACAATTGACTTGTTAAAGGCATACATATGTGCATCGTTCGATATCCTCTCTACCTAGCCTCTCTATCTAGTCATCGCGAAGTGTTATCAGATGAGTTGTTCTTCTTTGATTCATCCTGGTCTTTCGCAGCGTACTTTAATAATTTCCCATAGAACACAGCAATTTTAGAGCAACAAAAAAATTAACTCCGCAATTGTGAATCCTTTTTCACAACCAATTAAATTAACAAACCCAAATCCAAAATTTTTTCAAATAAAAATCGAAATATTCGCTTCTTATAAATCAATAAACAACACAGCCACACCAGCTGCTTCATCAAAAAAAAAAAAAAAAAAACTGACGAAGTGCGAGAACACCAAATAAATTAATCTCCCAGCCGTCAATACGCTCACAAAACACCAGGAGAGCTGAACAAAGGTAAAAATCGAAAACTGAACTGGAACATCCTTAACAAATATTTCCCACATTAATCTTGTAATATCAGCGAATGCGACGCCACCTTAAAAGGAATTCCACTTCAATTGGCCGCACCCGCAACACAACACTTTGGCACAAAAGCAACAACAACAGCACCGTGCAACACTCACTGCCAAACAATGGACACCTTTGTGTGGCAAAACATGCATGCGAGGCTTACAACTGCATTAAGCCAGCGAAGCCCACTGAAAAAAAAAAACGAAAACAAAAGTATATATGCAACAAGACTAGGCGCTCCAGCAATGTGCAACAAATTTCGCTAAAAAAATTATCTAAACGAAACAATAGAAATTCTTTCGAGTTGCACTTCCTTAATATGCCGCAGCACCCACACACACATATGCATATAAGTGCATACAAGTAAATTGGTGGTTGTTATTATTGCTATTGAGGTTGCATTTGCCACCGCTTGCATGGTTGCAATGTTTGTAGTTGTTGTTAGTTGCAATTGTTTTCCTTTTTATTAACATTTAATTCGTGTGTTTGTTATTGTATATGTGTGTGGGAGCGGAGTCATTGAGAAATTCCATAACTGTTGACCGAACGACCGCCAATGTTGCACGTTCAGGATAAATTCCAAAAAAAGGAAAAAAAATAAAAAAGAAAAAAAATAATAGAAAACAACAACAATTGGACATGCCTGTGCGCTATTGCTTCAAGAAAACGTAACAAAAGGTTAAAGAAATAACAATAACAACAACAAAATACAGGTAAATGCCAAATTGAAGTGGCAGAAAATTGTCCCAAAACCGCTGCTGCTGTGCGAAATACTTAAACACTCACATGTACAACAACAAAACTAATACTGTCGACGATTTGTGAAAACAAGGAAAAAATTTGATTTTGTCAATAATACCCTTTACAAAGAAAAAAGTTTCCCATACCCAGATCTGCCGGTTTGTATTAATGTTATAGGTTACTATAACCATTACTATAATCTATAGCATTCGATCGCAAATTTTTCCTCGAAGACTCTACCGTTTCCTTGAGAAAAAATCATGAAGATATTTCGTCAAATAAGAAAGTTTTCCATACAAGGGCTTGTTAGCTATATACTACAGTTATCCGATCTTAACAATTTCCTCTGAGATTGCAACACTGCCCTAGACAATAATACATGCCAAACTTTGTGAAGATATCTTGTAAGTAAAAAAAAGATTTCTCAGAAAGACTTAATTTTAAAAGGTCAGTTAATATGAGAGCTATATGTTATAGTGATCCGATCTGAAGAATTTCTGCAGAGATTGTGCCGTTGTCTCAAACAATAATTTCAACCAAATTTCGTGAAGATATTCGCCAAACAAATAATTTGTCCACACAAGGGCATGATTTTGATTGTCCAGTTTACTATATATGGCAGCTTTATCCCGAAGTGTTATGATATCGGCGGCTTCAGCAAATAAGAAGAGTCTCGAGGAGAAAAGTACGTCTGAACTTTATTTCAAAAACTGAAGGACATGACTGAATCAACTAAGCTCTTCACGTTGATCATTTATATCTTCTTCTTCTTTACTGGCGTAGAAACCGTTTATGTGGTTATAGTCGAGTTAACAACAGCGCGCCGGTCCTTTTTTCTCTTCGCTCTTTGGCGCCAATTCGAGATATGAAATGCAACCAGGTCCTTCTCCACCCCAACGAAATGGAGGTCTTCCTCTTCCTCTGCTTATCCCGGCGGGTATTGCGTCGAAAACTTTCAGAGCTGGAGCGTTTTCATCCATTCAGACGGCATGACCGAGCAAGCGTAGCCGCTGTCTCTTAATTCGCTGAACTACGTCAATGTAGTATATCTCCTTCAGCTCATCGTTCCATCGAATGTGGTATCCGCCGTTGCAAATGCCTCGAAAATTCGTAACATCGGCTCATTAGATGTTGTCATCGTCCATCCTCCTCTGCTCCATATAACAGGACGGGAATAATGAGTGACTTACAGAGTTTGGTTCTTGTTCGTCGAGAGAGAACTTTACTTTTTAATAGCCTACTCAGTCCGAAGTAGCACCTATTGGCAAAAGTTATATTCTGTGTTGGATTTCGGGGCTGACATTGTTGTTGGTGTTAAAACTGGATCCAATGTAGACGATATATTTCGAATATTTCGTCTTGCCCTCGTTCACTACCAGACCCATTTGCTTCGCTTCCTTATCCTTTCTGGAGAAAGCAGAACTAACGGCGCGGGTGTTGAGGCCAATGATAATCATATTATCGATATTTCTCCAGCAATAGATTGAAGAAGTCGCATGGTAGAGAGTAGCCTTGTCTGAAACCTCGTTTGGTATCGAACGTCTCGGAAAGGTCCGATCATCACAGAGCTTTTGGTATTGCTCAACGTCAGTGTACACAGCTATATTAGTTTTGCGAAGATATCCGAGGCTGTTGTTTCCTTTTCATTGGTAGGGTTTTTTAAGTGGCGGAAGACAAGCCCAGCGCGCAGCACTGGAGAGGATATGTTTCCCCTTTTAACTTTACCTCGCTTTAAAACGGATGGTTTTTGACTACCCAGAGGATATTTGGTCTAAGTCCGAAAGTCGTGTTTCTGGCCACTCCCAAGTGAATGGTGCTCAGTGAAATTTCCTCGCTTGCGTGAACTTCTACACGTGGCTCCATCCTTCATTTGTGTACAATACATATGTATATTATAGAACGTTGCAAATTTCGTGACAAACTTAATATACGCTGTTGAGGGTATAAAAACGTGTGCTGCATGAGTCTTTTCGGGGTTTTGCGCCGATTTCGTGGAATTTTTGCGGCACATCTTCACGCTCCTTTTGCTTATATTTATACGACATAATCTCTCTTTGCCGGTATTCGCATTTTTCGGTTTCCCAAGCGGACTAAAACGGCATACAACAACAAAATGGGCAAAAACAACAACTAAAAGCAATGCGATTACGCATTCTACCGACTTTTGTTAACATTGCTTGTTGTTGTTTTTGTTACGTCTTCTGCTCGACCGTGTGACGTTGCCACAGCAAACAATTACCCACTCAAATGCGAGCGTTTACCTACAATGGGCACCCCAAGCCAGCCAACCAGCCAGAGCTGAGCGAGTGATACGCATTTCCTTTCAGGTGTTCTGCATTCTTGGTGGCTTCTGATTTCTTTTGCTTCGCTTGTCTCAGCTGTGCATAAGCAGCTCACCAGTTCACCGGTGGACTGACCTCTTTCTGCGCGCTGCTGCTTCTGTCGCTCTTTAAATATACTTTCTTGCCATTTTTTGCTGTTGATTTTTCCTTTTTCCTTTTCTTTTGTGATTTTTCTTTTTTTTTCATTTTTGTTGTCTGCGATTGTTTTTTTTTTGTGGTTTTTGTTGTCTTTGCCGCCAATCAGCTGCATTGCTTTAGATTTTTCTTCAACAACAACAACGACAACAACAATTGCAGCGGTAAGCAAAGGTGCAGCTGAGTGGATTAAATATGCAATAACAGTGTCAGCAATAAAATCAGCGACAGCGACGGCGATGAGTAACCGGCAGTGATTGCTCGCTGCCAAGCGTTGAATTGCACGCGGCGTCGCGGCAAGATTGTCTTACATGTGTTGCAGCGGGTATTTCCGTGGTGACGCCGCAACGCGCCTTATTTTTTATTCATCAGCTGCACTCACACACACACATACATACACACAAACATATGCAGAGATTTAATTTAGTGCCACTATATCACGAAATATCACCGCTGCTACCGTATTGCTGCCCACACAGCGGGCGCAGCGACAGCGACGGCGACTTTTTCTTGTGGAAAAAAAGTTTTCTCGTTGAAAGCATCTTTTGGTAGACGCTTGGCCTGCTTGAAAGCCAGCCGCACGTGTTCACAGTATCGTTGTCGTTGGGTTTTCTTTTCTTCCACTCGCCCAAATGTCGCCCAGTCGCTGCAATAAGTCCATTATAAATGTCTTTCCGTCTTGTGTTTGTAATTGTTTTCATTTGTCGCCGGCGTGTGGGTGAGCGCTGCGTCGCATTTCCAACTCGTACGCGTAAAATAATGACGACAAATGAGTTTCCTTACCTTACAAAGCGGGAATCATCATTACCACCGTCACCGTGGCCGAGAGTGCGCTAAGAAAAACGGTATGACGCGGTGGGTTAACGATTTATAGAAATCTTATTTGTTGTTGGTTGGGAGCGGAAGCGGGTGACTGACTTCCGCATTAAGCAGCTGCGTGGTTTCGTGTGACGTTATATGTCTTTGTAGGTGAAAACTTGCTTATGTAGACGATGCACGAACTTAAAGAAAGCACGTGTTCTAGAGCTTTGTTTTTTTACAAGACTTGTGGTATACGCATATATGTATGGTATATAGCAGAAGCAGTTCTCACACAAACCGAGTTATATGGGACACTTAAGCTTAATGTCAACAGCTTACAATCTAAGCAAACAGACATATGTAGGTCGCCGAACATACCTGAATAGCTTTTAAAACTCTTCCTCCTTATAAGAAGTTTTTCCCAAACGCTGTCCACCGCCTAACGTAGGGCTTCTGTGCGTTTCCTTGCCAATGCGAAACAAGTGCAGTCTTCTCGATCTGTCAGCAGTGAGTACTCTAATAATTTTCTAAAGTCCTTCTATCAAGTGTTAATAGAAACTGTGTGTATTTCTAATTTACCGCTTTGCACATGACTTTTGTAGTTTTGCACCCCCGTAAATTGTTCCATCTGTTCGGTCAGTAGGTTTTGCCTTACACTATTCTTGACAATCTCGTCCACAATCGCATACGGTACCTTTCTGACTTGGCACTCAGTAGAAGTGAAGTCGCTTTTATTTGGCGATATTTTCCACAGCTGTCCGGCTTCCAAAGACACTTCTGGCCGATGTGAGACACGACTTTAATGTCTACCGGCTGTGGATTTTAACTCTGAAGATGCCTGATGATGAATTAGTGGTTAGCTCCGTGGATTGCCCAAAACCAAAAATATGAAATATACGTAGGCATCCAGCAGCATAAAAGGCTAACTTCAGGCAGTATATACCCTCACCATTTCGGTCCTCGATTTTCGACCCATCCGCATAAATGT
Source organism: Bactrocera zonata (assembly GCA_037783105.1). NCBI lineage: Eukaryota > Metazoa > Arthropoda > Insecta > Diptera > Tephritidae > Bactrocera > Bactrocera zonata. Next base: position 89,724 of record JBAWJQ010001790.1, on the reverse strand, counting down.
TTAAAGTGTTGCGGACTGTTACCGTACCCTTACGCAAACCATCATTTTCTTTGTTTACTGCGAATCCTCTTTATCGAAGGAAAAGTGGGATTGTGTTCGGTGATGACGAAACTGTTATTACCCACCGAACTACGCACGTTGGTCCTATATGAAAATAATCTTGCTGTCAACAGTCGCCCTGTCGATTTTGCCGCGCTGTGATCAGAGAAAAGATCTATAGTTGGCGGGTATATTGCTAGCTTAAAAGCTATCGTTGAGTTGATTCTTAGAGCTGCTGAACTTTTCCCACTGGCTTCCTGTGGATAGATTTCACATAGATGCACAGGAGAGTAAAATCGATATTACGATGCGCCAGATCGAAAAAGCTCCCTTATTGTTCCGAGCATTTGCCTACATGCGATTAAATTATTGCTGGTCTTTCTTATTCTTCTTCCACAGCTCTTCTCTGTCCAAAACTACGTCAAGGTACTTGGTGCGGTTCTAGAGAGAGAGAGAGAGAGTTTTGTCGTATTTATCGAAAAAACCTTCCACCTGAGGGATTTTGTATTTTTTAACCTAAATAGACTCGTTTTATTTGAATTTGACACCCGCGTATCAGAGCCTTAAGTCCTTCAAGCTCACAGAGGTGCAATAAATATAGTGTCACCATATGTGAGGGCTCTGAGAGAAGAGTTGGAATTATAGTGGCACTCTTTTTCATATTGTCAAATTAATAATTTTGCGACAGTTAATCTAACCGACTTAGTAAGGGTATAGTTGACTTTTATAGAAGCCCAAAGAAGGCGAAAGTTTAAATGGAATGAGCGACTCGAATAGTTTGGTGACGACTAGTTGGACTGGGACTGTAGTTAGGCGCTATTTTTTTTGGTTTTGTAAAAAAATCTCTAATATAATTTAAGGAATGCTGTTGAGATGGTCGGAGATAAGCTGAAAGAAATATTGCCAGCTGCCTCAGACGTAGAAGCTAACACATTAAGACCATGAATATCTATATGTAAACTAAGATTCTGAAGCCTTACAAAACTATGTGTTCGGCGATTGAGATTCGTTTTGCTTATGAAAAAGCTTATCTACTAACATTGTTCGTTTTGAGTGATATCAAGCAATGCAGTTTTCGCAGAGTCAATAAGAGCATGCGGGGAACTGAACTCAGTCTTTCATCATAGTTGGACTATAAAAAAAAAAAAATTAAGTGGAAAATGTTGGCAATTCTGCCAGCGGCCAGATATGAATTAATTTGTGGCACTCTAACAGAATACTACTCTTCCAAGATATGACTTTATCTCCCATAGAAGTTCATTGGTAATTTTATAGTCTTTGACTTCCCATCTTCCACTGATCAATAATTTAAAGTGCATCTTCTGCACCATCTTCCCCATCGATAATTCAACCAATAACACAATGTTAATTGAATTTCATTGATTTCGCCGTTTCTCAGGAGAATTCTCCACACTCGAAGAGATATGAAAGTAATTAAAATTTTATGAGCAGGCAATGTTCCCACCACACTTCCCCGCCGCTGAACGCTCACAAATTACTATATAAGCAAGATGTTTAGTGCATAAATTAAATAAACGCTTCCTTATTAGCAATAAAACAACAGCAACAACAACTGGCTGTGCAACAAGTGCTCGTGTTTGCCACAAGAAAAGCGAGTGGCTGCATATCTTTTGCAACATACAATGCATTTCCGCCCAAACTGCTCCGATTACCAATACTTAATGGCGAGAGAGAGCGAGGACAACAATAACAGCAACAACAACAACAATGAAAGAAACCGGCAAATGACCAGCTGTGCGCTAATAAAACGCTGTGAATTGAAGTTAGCAGTTTTGCAGCTGGTTTAACGGTGTTGCTGGTGACGGACAATTGCCAATATGACTACTCGTACTCTCGATACCGCTGCCACTAGTCGGTCGCTGCCGCCAACAACAACAGAGCGTAACTGTTACGCTTTCCAGTTTTGTTGCAGTATATTTTCCAAGTGTTGTTGTTGTACTCACATACACATTTTTTCCACTTAATTGTGCGATTTCAGGCAACACCGCTAACTGCAACAACCATACTGATACCAACAACAACAACGACCACAATTAGCTGCGCAAACTAGCATAGCGGTGCTGGTGGCGTTGGTGTGCCGTACAGGTGCGTTGCGTTTGCAGGTGTTTGCAATGACAAAAGCAGTCAGCCAAGCAACAACAGCAACTACAACAAACATGTAAACATTTTAGCCACTAATACAATGGCTTTGCTGGTGGAACATTTCACATGGTACAAGTAAACACGGGCGGGCATGTAGAATATGGCTCATAATGCGGAGTTCGGGATCTCATTTCGGAATCCCGTTGAACTGAATTCAACTTTCGGAATGATGGAAGTGTGTATTATTGGCTTACAGTAGGGATTTCGGGATGTAATTGGACTGAATTTACATTTTCGGGATTGAGGACGCGCTCATTGTAGTTGCATAGCAACGATTTCGGGATCCCGTTGAAGTGTGAAGAATTTTAGGAATTCCGGAAGAGCATTTAGTACCTTCTTCCGTTCTTCTTGCTCCATTCTCCACATATAGCCCATACCATAGGGTTATTGTAACGATTTCTGGATCTCACGGCACTGAATTAAAGTTTCGCGATGCCGGACGTCCCCAAGCTAAGGTTATAATAGGGATTCCTGTACTCTGAAAGTTTAGGATTCACTAAAAAAAATCTCATATACTTTATATAGGGACTTTTGGACTTGTGCAATTTCGGGGTGCCGGAATGTAGTCGGAATTTCGGAATCCCGTTAAGGTGAATTAAACTTTCGGGATGCCGGAAGTCCACAATATTGGGCTATAGTAGTGATATCGGGATTACACCAGAATTAAATATTCGAGGTTCAGGAATTGCATATTAGAGGGGTATAGGATTTCGGAGTCCCGTTGTTCTGAATTAAAATGCCAAAAGTATGCAATTACAGTTATTTAGAGATTTTGGGACTGAATAAAGCTTTCGGGATTCAGGAGGGAACACCATAAACTCATTGTTGGGACTTCTCCCTATTATCGGGATATCGGCTTATAAGCGGGATTTCGGGATCCCGTTGAACTAAATTAACTTTTGCGATGCGAAATTTAGGATTATAATAAGTATATAAGTGGACTGAATTAAACTTTCGCGAATTCGGAAGGAACACCGTGCAGTTATTGTAGGGATTTCTGAACTTCACCTCACTTTTGAGATATCATTGGACTGAATAAATTAAAATTATAGGATTTTTACGACATAATTGGATGTAAAAAAGTGTGCCGAAAGATATTCTAAAAATACAATAGTAACTTAAAATACTTTCCAAGGTGAATAGAGGGTGAAACTTAACTCAGAAAAATTTTCGGGATCCCGAATTCAAAAGGCATGATCCCGAAATTTCGGGATTCACTAAAATTCTTCGTCACGAAACTATCCAGCACAATGTATATTCATTCCGCACTCGCAGTTCGCCTAATATGTGACTACGCAGCACACAGCTGTTCGTTAGCCAATGTAGGCGATTCGTGTGAAAATCACAATTAAGTGCAGTATTCTTATGAATATCATATTTTTAATTTTTTCGCCACTTCACGCTCTTCTACCAGCCGGCAAAACAAATTAACGCGCATTATAAGGCGTCCGATATGTGCGCGCCCTTCTCCCGCGCACGCGCGCACACATCCCACAACACGGCATCGACAAGTGCAGCTTGCCGTTGCACTTGCCCCGTTGACACGCGGTGATGTGACGTGACAGACGCGCCATGGTTGCGTTTACATTGACAGCATTCATCGATGGTGTTAACCAGTTCGCCAAGTGACTGACCCGCCGGAGACTCGCAGCTCCAGCCGCTAGAGCTCCATTCATTAATTCATAGCATATTTATATGTGCGTGCGTCCGGCCAGTCGGCCACTGCCAAAGTTGGTGGCGTTCAAGTCAAGCGGCAACCGGTCGGGTGGGCAAGTCAGCTGCCAGCGGCTCAGCAAGTTCGTCACCTCGTCGCGCAGCGCCAGCGAGGCAGGCATTGTTGCTAATAAGTGGTGTTGTTGCTTTTTTTGTTGTTATTAATTTTTTTTGTTGTTATTATTAATAATTTTTGTTGTAGTTGCTATTAAGATTTTTTGTTGTATCTGCTATTATGAGTTTTGTTGTTGTTGTTTATGTTGTCGCTATTGTTGTTGTTGCATTAGCGCTCAGTTGTCAGCTTGTACGGTTAGATATGTCAGCTTGACAATTATTACGTCAAATTTTCCGGCGCAGCTGCAAGTGAGCTAAACAACAACAACAACAAAACCAACAAACAGCCAATCATATAACAAATGCAAAGACAAATAGTCGGCGCAGCCAAGCAACCAAACAGCGCGGCTCGCTCTAGCCAATAATGCATTTATGCGCATATCAACAAGCTGACACACACGCACACACACACATACAAATGTGCATATGATTTTATGAAGTGCGCACAAATTTTCCTTTTTATGGTAATTCAAGTTACTCGCATTCATTTCATTTCAATACAAATGTTGCAACTTGCAACTGCAACATGCCTGCCGCATCGCTGCGGTTGCTCAGCTGGTTTGCGTGCCGGCAGAAGCCATATAACCGCCAACATTCGCAATAACTTATCCGCAGCCACTGCCAATATATTTGCGTATGTATGTATGTATATATATGTGTGTGTGTCTATGTATTTGCAGATTTGCAATGCAAATGCCGCAGTCTTCGTCATCTTCGTATTGGCCAATTGCTGTTTCCACATTTTTTTCGCAATAAACTTGAAAATTCATAATTCTCAACAAGCTAGTTGGAAATTTAATATTTGCATAAATCAGTTTAATCTCGCAAACACACATACATACAAGCATTTAGAACTAGTAGTGAAGCGTCTCCTCTGTCTACAACCTCGCACACACACACACACACACACATGTCTACTTCGCTTGTGGGTGGCGTGATCTTGTGTGCATTTGTAGTGGGAGATCTCTTGATCCGCGCATTGACGGCTTCATTTGTATTTTTATAGCTTATTAACCGATTGTGTCACACATTATCCTCCCATTTGTGGCGTGCGGCTTGGAGTGTCTTAAATCTTAATCCATTTGCAATAAAAGTGGCATTTTTGATTTATGGCATTTCCGCAAAATACTAAATTTTTATGAGCAAATTTTCATCGTAAACTCAATCAATGATGGCAGACAATATCTGAGAGGGGCTAACTGATTTTAGAAAGCTCGAAAATGATCATGGTGATGAGTTTTTAACACCAATTTGGTAATTAAATGATGTATGTATGTGGATTTATGTTTTCATATACATACATATATAAAAGAAAGTTGATGTTAGTTACACCATTTATAACTCAAGAACGGCTGAACAGATTTGGCTGAAAATTGGTGGAGAGGTAGCTTAGAACCAGGGTAAGGACATAGGATACCTTTTATCTCTTTATGTCAAAATTTAATACAACTCATAAATACAAAAATTATATTTCAAATCATAAGCATGTGTTCAAAATTCATGTTTGTAGGAATATTTCATTTCTTCTAAAAAAAAAAAAAAATTAATAAATAATAAAAACAACCTCATATATTATATATATATATATAAGAAAGTTGTTGTTAGTTACACCATTTATAACTCAAGAACGGCTGAACCGATTTGGCTGAAAACATAATAATTTCAAAATTCATGATTGTAGGAATCCTTTGAATATATGCGTACCATTTTAAACAGATTCTTCTTCAAAAATAATACAATTGCTAAGTATTTGGAATAGTAGAAAAGAAACCAAATATGTACCAAATATACCACGTGCATCCCAAAATACTGATGTCATAACCTTTCCAGCCGCCTTTTTCGTCTTTCCACGCCTGAGAACCGGTTGCTCATGTGCAGTTCACTAGAATGACTGTCGATTGGACTCCAGTGGGAAATGATGGAGCTATGTTTTTTATCACCGACTCAAAAATTCGGCTTTATTTCGTAATTTTTTTTGGATTATGAATATGTGGGGCACCCGCTTTGCACAGAGCTTTCGCCTCTTTAAGCTTAGCAAATATCTTTTCATCGGTGGATTTCCCTGAGCCCAAATTCAACAGTATTTTCATCCAAAAAGCAATGATTTATTAACACACGAAATGCTCTATGATCCATTTTTTTGTAAACTAACACAAGTTGTTTCACAGAAATGCTATATCTTATTAACTAATAATTATAATCCAACTAATAGAAATCATATAGATGGTAGTGGTAGTATTATCTATGTATCAGCCACAGTGAAGCGTGGACGGGTCCTCTAGTATTATACATATATAAAGGGTGATAAATTTCGAGGTTCCATACTTTTACTTTTTTAAAGAAAAAACACAGAATCTTCAAACATTCTTTCGTATTTTTTTTAAGCTTATATCTTTTTCAAATGTTGGCCGCGGCTATGTCTCTGATAGTCTATCCGTTTAGTCCAATTTTCTATGACTCTTTCGAGCATTTCGACTGGTAACTGGAATGACACGCGTGATATTTTGCTCCAAAGCCTTAATCGAAGCGGGATTGTCAGCACAGATTGTTCTTGGACTTTACATAGTCAGAACATAGTCTGACGGTATGATCTTTGTGGCAAATCGACCGGCCAAGAACGTGAAATTATCTGCTCACCGAAGTGTTCTCTCAATAAGTTCATTGATTTATGCGATGTGTGGAAAGTGGCGCCGTCTTGTTGAAACCAAATGTCGCCGCGATCACGAACTTCAATTTCGGTCATCAAATAGTGGGTTATCATAGCGCAAAAACGGTCGCCATTGACGGTTACGCACCGGCATCATTTTTGAAGAAATAATAATATATTACAGCTGAATAAAACATTGTTGGTCATAATTTTCACATTACTGAACTTGTGGAACGGTTAAAGAACGCATTTTCTAAGGAATTTGGGACAACCCCAATGCTTTTCCATATAAAATCTTAACCCAGTTTGCATGTTGGTAATAAAATTTTTTCTTTTTTTCATTCTTCGAACAAGTTAGGAAGGGAGTTTTGGAGATCATTGCTCGTGATACTCGAAGTAATTTCGAGTGGTTACAAGCTCTTACTAATATCCTTATTATATATCAACTTTATTAACATATTTCATAGCGATAAAAAAAATTTCGTTCATATAACGGCAAAAGCAACAAAAAGAAAAGTTTTGATACATGAAAATATATTATTGTTTACAATGTTGATGACCTTTAGTGCCCATCTTTTTGGTTACAATTTTCAAAGACTACGAAAATCTGGATCTCATCCGACCATTCAAGCTTCCTCAATGTTGTAATATCTTCCAGGCGGAAGTCTTCACGAAGTTGGCTGAGATAGCTCACAAAGCAGAAAATATCATTAAGAAGATCAATATATATGTACGTCAATAACTTGACAGTAATTAATACAATAATGTCACATCGCATTACGTGAGAAAATGTTCTTAGAAGCAAGTAGACAGTAGAAGTATGCAGGGTTCCAGATCACAAAGGAGTTCCGGGAAACATAGCTGATGAGATTGCCGAAAGTACTATCCCTCGGGCTACTGAATCAGTACAGAATATACGGAAGTCGCTAAAATAATATACAATGAAATTTTCGCAAGTACTGACAGACGGATCAGGACGAAATGGGATGCATCAAGAAAAAGCAGGATCGCCAAATTCATGTGCAACAGACCCGAAGAAAAACACACATGATTTTTGAACACACGGTGAAGCAAGGACTGCAGGGCGGCTGTTGGCCTAATGACAGATTACAATCTACTAGCATGACCCGCAAGATTCGCATTAGTAACGAGGATACATGCCGAAAGTGCAGGAAAGTTCAACGCACTCGATGAAGAATGATATCAAAGTTAGATATCAAGACACTCTTAAAGTTCGCAAAAATTTTTTAACAATAGTTCAGTTCCAATTAAACTGAACATTCATATGGCATTACCCAGAACCAGCAGGTTTAAAAATGAAGTAGCAGTCGGTCAATATAATCTAATGCTTATTTCGACCTCCTTAAACACTTATTAAACAATATTTTCATAAACGTTTATTTTATTCTAACAATCCGATCGTATACTGGCAGAAGAGTTCTTACGAGTATACTTCATAGAAGAAACCTATTAAATTACATAAATACAGTGTGCGACAAAACTAAAGCACGGAATCTACCTTGTCGGTATTTTACTGAATAAAATCATAAAGTAGGTATTAAATGATTTTATTTTTATTTTTATAATTAGTTCATTCATTCTTCTTCTTGAATTACTAAAAATTAAACAAATTTACTTATTAAAAAAAAAATATATAATACCACATATGAAGAACTCCAAAAATCTGGTGCGACAAAACTAAAGCACATAACTAAGAATTCACATTAATTGCACATTAATTTTTTGTTTAACGGTTTTTCATGATCAGAAAATGTTGAATATGTGTAGTTATGAGCTAAATAGAAAAATATTAGTGCATATTCAGTTTCAATTCGTTATTCAATGCGGTTGGTTGTATATTAAAGTAAAGGGTATATTAATGGCTCAAAATAAGTATTCTGCTCATTTTAGAGAAAAAATTGTTAAGGATTTTAAGAAAAGAGAATCGGTTATGACTATTGCAAAAAAGGTTGGAGTAAATCACATTTTGTTTCCCGAACATTAAGCCGATTTCGCAAATCAGGCTCTTTAGTTACAATGCATAGTGGTGAAAGGCCGAGGAAAACAACCGAACCAGAAGAGAAGGCAGTCATTCGGGCAATAAAAAATTACCCGTTTATATCTGCAACATCAACTGTAAGACAATTACGGTTAAATATATTACAGAGATCCATACAACGTTGAGCTGTCCATGGGGAATTTTCATGCTACCTGTAGCAAGTTAGTGCAAAAAAGCCGTATATTTCTTTAAAGAACAGACTGGCGCTACTGAAATTTGCGAAGGTGCACATCAATTGGACGATTACAAAATGGCGAACTGTACTTTTTTCTGACAAATCGAAGTTTAATATAAAAGATTCAGATGGGTTGAAGCTGATAGGCAAAACAAAAGCACAACGCCTAAATTCACGTTAAATAACAGGCACAGTGAAACACCGTGGAGGTAATGTGCTAGTGCGCGGTTATGTTTCAGCGCATGGAATAGGGCCAATTCGTCACATAAATAGTATAATGGACAAATTTAAGTATAAAAATATTTTTTGGAATATTTTGCTGTGGCATGCTGCAGAAGAAATGCCTTTAAATAGGAGTTATCAACATGACAACGACCAGAAACACGCTGCTATTTGTGAAAAATAGTGGTTTGATGTAAACTGTATTGAAGTTTTGAAGGGACCCGCCCAATCACCAGATCTCAATCCTATAGAGAACCAATGGAAAACTGTAGATCGAAAAATCATACCTGAGAATTGTAAAAATAGGGCCGCTTTATTCATACAATTTAAGGAAGCATGGAAAAGCTTTTCCTGGGACAAGTTAAATAAATTAATTGGGTCCATGCCTCGTCAATGTGTAGCTGTATTAAAAAATTAGGGATATGCAACCAAATATTGAAAAACATACATTTTTCAATCATAAATCTATTTCGTGCTTCTGTTTTGTCGCACCAGATTTTTGGAAATTTTCATATGTGGAATTTTATATATTTTCTTAATAAGTTAATTTGTTTAATTTTTACTAGTTCAAGAAGAAGAATGAATGAACTAATTATAAAAATAAAATCATTTAATACCTACTTTATGATTTTATTCAGTTAAATACCGACAAGGTAGATTCCGTGCTTTAGTTTTGTCGCACACTGTATATAGTAATGATAATTCATCGGCAAGTTTTCAAGTATGTTGGTATGGCTGATAAAAGCGTTATATCCATGATATCTCATAACAGATCATAGAACATGTCACTTGGTGAACGGAATAGTACCATGAAAACTTCCATTTTTCTATTAGTTGTCCAAGAGCTACTACAATTCGTGGGCCGAATAGACCAATAACTTAAGATACCAGTTCATGTTAAGAGAAACGTAGCACCAGTCTTCTTCTGAGTTAAAAACTTCATACAGAAAAGGAGCTAGCTCCATTCATTTGGTGTTCCGAATTGTTACTATCAGAAACCAGACAAAAAAGCTTTTCATGTTTTTCAGATTTTTTGAAGAGCTTCATCTTCAATTCTGTTCCTCTTAATTAAACTGAAATGACTCAGAACTGTGGTAAAATCGTTCATTTATGACAACAGCCTGGAATTATCCATATATTTGTTTGTTTTATCCATAGTTTGTACTCGTATTTAGATATTTTACTATAAAAACCAGAAGAACTTGAGCCGAGTCAGTGTTGCTCTAAATCCATGTTTCCACACTCTTTGTATCCGAATATATCGATGAGCAAATTTATATGACTTTTCGTTCGTTGGATTTCGTTTTCGAAAACTATACTTTTACAACACTTTTCCTTAGAGAAAGCTAGATTGTTAATAAAAAGTGAAATAAGCAAGTGTTTCACAAGTTCAATAACACTGAACGATGTGAATTTTAGCAAAATAAATAAAAAACGAAATGCTTCGACACTTTCTACGTGAAAATTAACGTTTTTAGCACAACGCAATTTCGGTACATTTCGTTTCGCAAGTGCCATACTACAGCAACAACAATAAAAGCATAAAAACTGTGACAAAATGCAGGTGTCTGCACTCAACTGTCAAATCGATTGCGGTAAAAAGAGGCGCGGTGGCGTTAGTCACATCGAAAGACTGCACATATGTGCGGTTGTGTGTACATTATGTGTTGCTGTGTGCAACGGTAAGTGTGCGTAACGGTAACTTTATATAAATGCAAAGACAAATGACAGACAACAGCCACGAGTGCGTTGAATTAAGGCGTCGCGTTTACCTGCGCCGAGCGCCATTGGATCGCACGGACGGCGGATGGGACGCGCCAAATGTCTCAATAATTAAATTCGACTGCAATCCACGTGAAACATAGAAACGTACAAGTGAATAGACATTAAAGCGAGAGCGAAATGTCGTGGGGGAGCAAAGGAGGATGGGCAGAAAACGACACGACATTTGCGAAACATTAAACAAATTGCCTGAGCAATGCAGCGCGACGCATAGCGAATGTCAACATAACAGCAACAAAAGCAACAACAACAATAAAAACATCGACAGCAATAACAAGAACATGCGTTAAAACAACAACAAGGTCCAACAACACAGCGATACAACGACGAGGTGATAAAAGTGTGTCAACTGCAGCGAAGGAGAGCAAAAGGCAAAGGTGCCACAAGTGTTTGGAGCGTGAATAAGTGAGAGAGCGAGCGCTCGATTGCCACACAGTGCGAACTGTGAACGACAATTTAATCGGCAATTGAGTGAAAAGCAAGCCCAAAGTCCCCGAGAAAGTCCAAACGCGTTTGCATAAACGTGTGTTGCAAGGCTGGGGCGCGAAGATTTAAAAAATCGCAATTGAGAAAATACAACTGTGTATTAAAAAGTTTAATGCAACAACAACAAATGCATATGTATTATACATATATGCGCAAGAAAATGCAAATAAATGTGACAAAATTTGGGCGTTGACGCGTTTAGGGCGCAGCTGCCACAATAAGAAAATTAGCCCAAGCAAATAAATCTCGTCCAGCCACACGTGGCATGCAGTAACAACAGTCAGCAGAGCGACAGTTTGGGCGCAACAAATGGGCAACAAAGCGAGCTCAATGTTACCACCATTTCGAAGGAATTTCGTCAATTGTCAAGTTATAGCCAGCCAGCAAATCACCATGGCACCCTAACGAGCGCGCCGACAGACTGCAATCATTGTACGTTGCGATTACGAGTACGAGTAGTAGTGTCGCATAATTGCCCGAGATCAGCAAGAGCGATATGTAATGTAATGCTGGCGGTTTTGGCATGTGCGTAACCTACTATACAGGGTGTTGAAACATTTTCAGATTTTTAATTGCGGTAATTCAATCTATTTCAATCCAAGAAACGTCGAAAACATACTCCAGTGGCATGCAATACTATTTTGACCGACTAAATTTTTTTTTACTTTTAAACTCAAAAATCTGGCAACGCTATTATCGTTATTACATACGATTTTTTGGGTGTGATTCGGATTTTAACATGTTTTTGCTTAGAATACTAACAACAGGTGCAAACGATCGGACTACTAGCGAGCTGACTGCAAATTTCTCCTCCGAAATAGTATCCGAACTCACATATCTCAACTTCATTACTTTAAGTCCTTGCTTGTTTGTTTCTAAAGAGTGTCTTAATTGAATTTGTTGGTCTATTTTCGCGACAGCAACTGAAAACCTCAGAAATATATGTATAGTCTACTTTTGACTCGAGACGAAACAAACTTTCTCTCCATTTAGTATATGTCATGCTATAGAGACACTCTGTAGCCTCGCTTTTCCAGTTGGAAATACATTAAAAAGTTTTGAAGCTCTAGGGAAGGTATTATATCTGATTTCATTAGGATTTGTAAATCATTTATGTGTTCTCGGAGGTTTGAATATTGTTCTTAACCTATTTTTGATCATTGAACCCTCTACGAAAAAATAAGTTCTAAGCCGATCTATCTGCACAGAGAGTTTTTTCTCCCTGCTTCCCTGTAAATAGACCAGGAAAATGGAGTCCTCTTCAGGTAAAGTGAGCTCTCATCCCATAAAAGATTTAAAAATACCAATTAATCCCGTCGGTAAGAAAAAATACCAGGAAAACGGAGCCGTTTCCGAGTAAAGTGACTTCGCACACTCAATCAAGATTTAGAAATACCAAGTAAATCCCTCTCAAAGTAAAGAAGACTAAAAAACGGATTACTTGCGAAGTAAAGAGTTTGAGCTAAGAAATATGTTGATATAATCAATCTTATGAAATCTATATATGTACATATGTATACTCAAGGTCAAATGAAGTATTACCAATTAGCGCGACAAGTACTGAAGAAATACTAAGATTTCTTCTACTAATCGCTGAGCTTCTCCAAAAAAGACTAACTTTTGTTATGATTTGTAGTTTTGTTCGAAAAGCTTTGCCTCACCCTGTATGTACGTCTATATTCAAGCGACATGTGGGCGTTTTAATTTCTGCACAGCTCAATCCGATTTGCATTGTGCGCATGCGCACCTTGAAAAGCCGAAAAGCTGCGCCGTCGCCAATCAGCCGTACAGTCAGTCAGCAGTCAGTCAACTGTTGCCGGTTTTTGCATCGCCGCTTGGGTCAATAAAGGGTGTGACCGACCAGCCGGCTCAGCCGAAGCTGCTGTTGCTGTGCTGCGCCAGTCGTGCGTGTGTGTGTTTAGCTGCAGTCATCGTTTAATTCGTTGCAGACTTATTCAATATCTCAGATTTCAGATAAATGCCACAAGTGTGTGTGGGCGTTCTAAGGTTGCATGCCACATAGGTATATACATATATATACAGACATATATACCATACATATGTAGCTAGGTGCTTTTTTAGGTACGAAGGCAGTTCGTGTGTTCTAATGTGTGCATGATTTGACTTGGCGTGATGCAGAATTTAATTTATTTTGACTTTTGGCCATTTAATCGATGATTTATGTGCCACTCGAATGACTGACTGCTAACAGTCATCCAGCCAAATTCGGTTATTACGTTAACTGACGGACGAAACGAGTGAGTAAGAAAAATGTATGTAGCTCTATGTATGCTCGGGTACAGTGGACATTTCTTTTTTATGTAGTCTTCAAACAGAAGCGAAGTTATGAGATGTATTACTCAGTAATCTGGACTACAGATGTCCGTAGACCGGACCGGTTGTACAGAAATAGAAAATAGTATCCACTTATTCCTCATTACCTCATAGCGTTTCGTGAAAATCGGGCTTTTAGGACTAAACCCCAAACAATAAGGCATCATATAATCAGCCATTTCTTGTTTGACTCTTCATGCAGAGCAAAAAGCTTCTGAACATTTTTGGATTTCGCTCATAGGAGGATATAACAACGATTTTATAAAAGATTTAGACATTTTAGATTTGTGTTTTTAACAAGGAGTTTCATAACTTTAGTCGGCTTTCCTTTAGAATACGAAACATATCCGTGAAAATTCTTCAACGCCCAGAGTTTTTGATTACGTGTGGAGCAATTTCGCTAGTTTGATTCAAAACATTATCTTATTATCTTCAGTTTTTGGCGGATGGAGCTCTTTGGCACCAATCGAATCCGATATAAAGGCCGAGCTCGAAGCTTAGTAATTGCTTTAAAAGCTGTCAATCTGAAATTTTGCACACATTCTTTTCTCCTGATCAAACTCAAGTCCTCGCATGAACACCTTTTTGACTAACATAAGTAACGGGTTTTTCAATGCGAACGTTAAAAAAGTAGACCGATAAGGAGAGCAAACGACGCCATATTTTTTCCTTCCTTCTGATATTTCTCTTCAGTAAAGTTTGCCGTTTCATCATGGAAAGATATACGATCCAACAACGAGTCGAAATTATTAAAATTTTCTACCAAAACTCGGAGTCAGTGGCATCAACCTTATGAGGGCTACGTCTAATTAATGGTCGTCATAATCGTCTTTCAGATCAACAACTGAGCATCTAGTGGAGAAATTTGAATCCACAGGTACATTACAAAATGTTCCAGTGCCAGTTAGACAGACGTAGTGTCAAGAATATTGCTGCCACTGGCGCATCAACTAAGAAAGACTCGACTCAGTCTCTCACACGTCCTTGTCAAGTGTTGGACTTCTCTGTGACTTCGTTGTGGAAAAAAAAATATCTTGGCCCAGATTTGACAATAAGAAAAAAATATGCGTTACTGGTCAGGCAGAAATCCACACACACTCACCATTGTATCCAGAAAAAATGACGGTTTGGTGCGGTTTATGGGCTGACGGCGTCATTGGACCGTACTTCTTCCGTAATGATCAAAACTGGCACGTTACTGTGAATGATAGCCGAATATTTTTGGACCGAACTGGATGATATGGATATGGACAATATGTGGTTCAAACAGGACGGCACCACAAGCCACACAGCGAATATGACAATCGATTTATTGAAAACCGAGTTTGGTGAATGTGTTATCTCACGAAATGGCCAAGTCAATTGGTCGCCTCGGTCGTGCGATTTGACGCCGTTAGACTATTTCCTGTAGGGCTACGTCAAGTCTATGGTCTATGCCAACAAGCAAGCGACGATTGACGAACTTCGTACGAATATCGAACTTGAAATTGCAGCAGTTTCGGCCGATTTATGCCTGAAAACCGTCGAAAATTGGGTTCAGCGTCTGGACTTCTGCAAGCGCGCAATGCACCTGTGAATGGTATTACAGCTTTGGTGAAACCGAAGCCTACATTGTTCCTAGCTTGCACTTAATTTGATTTAAGAAATTTTACGCGCCTACTTGCACAAATCGTGGCACTGTGCAGCCGACAGATTTTCTGCAGAAATTTGATTGATTGCTCGTGCATATGATTTCAGCTGCTGCGGCTCGTTGATGTATTGTCAAATTGAGTTGTTGTTTCCAGTCGACGTCCGTTGCATGCGCCAAAGGTGGTGGGCGGTCGCTGCCACCGGACCGGACAGTGCGTCACCGGCAGTGGGCTGCGGCTACAGCTAAGGCTAATTAAAAACGCGAGACAAGCAAATTTATATGTTTACAGAAACTGCGCATGCAGCTACTTATTTACATATGTGCAAAAGTATAAGTGTATATATATATGTATTTATAAGTGTTGGTGTGCAATGAAAATGGCAATAAAAAGGAAATGAAAAGTCCATGTGTTTACAAACTTGTAAAAATAAACAAGCAAAATCCATAAAAATATTAATTCACACTATTTTAAGTCAAATATTTATTTATTATGAGCCATATGTGGGGTAGTTGCAATTGGCGAGCGCTGGTGCACACAATGGCGAGGCGACGGCTGCGGCAATTGTTGCCACAATGTGTTGCGGTGTCCGTGCCTAACCTGCCACAGCGGCCGCAGTGGACGGCTGCTGGCCAATAAAGCACGGCGGCCGCGTATGGCAGGCGATCATAACACAATTTTCGGTTATAAATTCTATGTGAACAACAACAACAACATGTGTAGTGTAGTGTTCTCAAACACTACTGGTCCAATAGGCTTACACGCGTCCTGCTGCCACACACTTATTGGCATAGAGTATGTATGTGAGTGCCACATGCATGCGGCATGCGTTGTTGCACCTAAAAAACAACAAAAACACATATGTGTAGTTGTTGTGAATTTTGAAAAATTTATTGCAAACAAATTTTCATAATGCACGGCTGCCGTTTGCGCGTTGCTACCGCCAGGCGCGCTCAAACTGCTGTCAATAAATTGCGGTACCATTTTCTGCTGCCACATTTATTTATACGGAACATTTATATTTATTATATTTTTTTAAGATTTTTTTAATTTTTTTTTTTAATTTTTTGTTCAGCTTGATTCGGCTTTTGTTGTTTGCTGGCAAATTTCGTTGGTGTTTGCAAGCAATTTTACACGAGTAAAATCTCGCCTCAGCGTCAGACCGTAACGGCAACAGCTGAACACGAGCCGGCTAACCGATATTTATCGCCATTCATAATGATCTGTGTATGGGCACACACCTGCATACATCCACGCATACATATGTATGTGTATTTATTTAAGTATAAACATAAATATATAATATGAACATTAATATTTGGTATATTCTGGCATGAGCGCTCATACCTACCCTGTAGGGAAATTTCGATTTAGCGAACGAGGCTTATATTGATACATACATATGTATATCTACGAAGCGAACATATAAAAAAACTCTAAAATCCATACCGAACCATTACAAAGATGTACAAGAAACTGCTGAAATCGGAGACTGTGCGGCCGAGGTACGTAAGCCGAGAGAAGCTGATAAGGGATATAAAAGAAAAAAAACTCAGCCGAAAGTAATCGTATTTTGATGAACGTTTATGGTAAACATATTGTAGCCAATGTGTCAACCGTGGTCTGAACGATTTAGAAGTGGTGATTGGGAGACGAAGAACGTGCTGGACGCTCGAAGAAATTTTAAGATAAGGAACTAGAAACATTATTCGATAAAAATTGCAGCCACACAGAAAATTAGCTCACCGAACCTTTAGGAGTGACTCAAGCCGCTTTATCTGAGGACTGTAAGGGGGTTCTATATAAGTCTCCTAGAAAGAAAGGAGTCCTTTTTCATGGAATTGTCATCGGGATCCATTACAACAACCCTAAATGCAAACACTCCTTTGAGAAACTTGACCAATGATCGCAATCAACGAAAAAACCGAATATTCATGCCAAGGGAATGCTCTGTTTTCCTCCTAAAACAGGGTGAAACTATAGTTGTGGAAAAATTGTTTGTGAAAATCAGCGGTTGAGTAGTTATGCCTCCCGCTCCTTTTAACCCAGATCTAGCCCCTTCTGACTGTTATTCATTCAAGTTGATATAGAAAGCTCTCACTGGAAAGTGGTTCATATCAGAACAGTGTATCAAAAATTGGCTTGATTTACTCTTGGGCTCCAAACCGGCGGAAACCTTTTGGGTTGGATTCCTCAAACTAGCATACATGTGTGAAAATGTTATTGCTTATGGGCAATACTTTGAATAATACTATTTTACATTTTAAAAACCGCCCAAATATAATCGTAGACCGAATTTGAAGTTTTTCGAAATAATATGTAGAAATTAATTATATTAATTAATCAGACCTTTACTGCTGTGAATTCAACAAAAACAATGTGAAGTGCTTGCTACATTGAGATACTACAAGTATAGGTCACATTTTTCCGCAACTTGCAAGGGATGTCATTGAAGCACGTCTCGGTGGATGACAAAGTTTATGAATATTCTATAGGCTTTAAGCTGATGATTTTGTTTTTGAAAGAATTATTTTTTTAAGAGAGAATAAGCCAATCGATAAATACTCAAAGTTAATTTAATTTAAACCTTTGAATGCAGTCAAGTTATAAGTCACAATCAGAAAGCTTTCGCGGGCTTTTTTGAAGCATTCAAGTTTAAGAATATGAAGAAACTTTAGCAAAGAACAAGTACCTATTTCTTCAAGTTTATAAAGCTTGATTATAAAGTGTTCCAAGGAGCTTTTAAAGCATTATGGTTTATAAAGCAGGATCAGACAGACCCTAGGGTTATGGAGTAAGTGATTTTTTAAAAACGCAAACCATCTAATTTTCTCATGATCACGCTCGGGCAAAGAGGACTAGAGAATTATTATAAAATTTCGATTTAAGAAGGTTAAAGAAAGCTTTCAGGGCAGCTTTTAAGTCCTTAAAGTTTATAAAATATGGTCAGAAAGTTTTCAAAGGAGCTTTTGAACCGTCAAGTTCAAGTCAGGATCTGAAAGCTTTCGCAAGAGCTTTTAAAGTTCTAGAGGTAACGGTAGAAACTTAAGCCAGAACTAATAAAACTTAAACAAATAACAAGTTCTTTCCGAGCGCAAGTAAGAATACGACCACGCTCAGCTTCCCAGCTGGGATCGAAATGCGTCGCCACGTGCACTTACATGAGTGAGTATCCATGTATGTGTGCGTCTGTTTGCATTGACTATGTAATTAGACAGCAATAAAAATGTGCAATCATAATCACAATAATAATAATGTAAATACAATAATAATAATAACAACAGTAGTAAATAGTAAATGCGAAACAGTGAGCGCAAAGTTTCCGGTGCTGCCAGCGAGCGAACACGAGCTACGAGCCGCCAATAAAATTAAGGAATATTTATACGCTTTTAAATGCTTCAACGCGCCAAATTCAAGAAAATTGCAATAATAAAACTGCTAGCAAAAACAACAAAATTATGAAAAATAAAAATTCGCAAAATCTCATTAACGTGCACATGCACACGTACACACACACACATACGCAGGTACTTGGGTCTGAGGTGCTGGGGCTCATTGCTGTCATCATAAATTGCAATTTTTGTGCATCTTAACGAGGAGCCGCGGTGGCTCCGGCCACCAGCTCGCTTGGATTCGCCTCAAGCATTTGTGAATGGCTACATATGTGTATATGTGTGAGTATATGTGGCAGACAACAGACAGCATGCGCCAGTGGTGTTAAATGGATTGATAGAAAACAAACCTGCATGCCCACATGTTGGCTTGCGTGGACTTTTAAAAAGGTGGAGACAGATATATATTGTACATACATATATAGACATAAGTATACATGCACATACATACATGTGTATGTATGTATGTATATATCGCTTCTACTTTGCATGCCTAAAATCTATTTGCTTTGCATATCCGCTTCGGGCGCTTCTAAACTGATCTCACCACTTTGATAGCCTCATGCTCTCCGGTGCGTGCTTGTTTAAATAAAAGCCTATACTTACCAGATTTTTTTTTTTTAATTTCATAGTAAACATACGACGGTCAATTTTAATATTTTTAAGTTGACAACTTAATAATTGGAAACTTCAACACTATTTCACTGGTTCTTTTGTTGTTATATAAATCGTAGTTCACTGCTCACAATCAAGGTAAGGTAGTTAAAATTACTCGCGTAGGGAAAATTTTCAATAAAATTAAAAATTGTTTTATCGTAGAATTTATTTCGACCAGATAGGTGGCTAAATTCGTCGTTGGGTTAGAAATCTGTATAGAAATAGATATTAAACCCACATGAGATCACCTCTGCTGTGTCACAACAAGGCAAAGTCGTCCATTTCCATTGGCTCTGATGGGATTAACATGAAACCCGCCAACAAATTGGAGTCCTTTCGTCCATTAGCTGTCCTCTCCCCAGTAGTAAATACACTTGAGCCCTTGCTACTCACGACCGTCACACACCATCTGAGTCTAGCAAATCCCCAGCATGGCTTCCGAAAAGTGCACAGCACCACCACAGTACTTAGACCAATAAACCCCCAGATAGTTCGTGGCCTTAACCAGAAACCACCCTATAAGAAAACGATCCTCGTAGCGTTGGACTTGTCAAACGCCTTTAACACAGTCAGTCACACAACGCTACTTAAGGACATCGAAAAATCTACGCTCCAGCGATCGACTATCATCCGTATTGTTTCGAGGTAAAGACTCTAAATTGAGGGGAGTTAAACAGGGGTGCCGCCGGGTTGTGTGGTTTAACTTCTACATCTCAAAACTCTCTCAACCACCAGAGGGCATTTCATTCACCTCGTATGCTGATGATTACACGATAATGGCGTCGGGCAATGGAATCGATGGCATGTGCTCAAACGTAAACGGCTATCTCTCCGATCTTTGTCGCTTCCTAGCTGCACGAAATGTAATAAGGTTACGACCGTTAATAACCTTAAGATTTTAGGTGTGACATTCGACAGTCTGTGCTCCTTCACTCCTCACATGATCGCGAATATTGCCAAAGTACAGGACCGCAACAAAATCTTCAAGTCGTAGGTTGGCAACACATGGAAAAAAGATAAACAAGTGTTATTGGCAACATACAAATCAATCGGCCGGACAGTCCTTAACTAGGGCACTGCACTCCGGATTGCACTTGATGTCTCCTATCGAACACCTGCTCAAAGAGACCCGTATGATCCCAATGAAGGAACATAATGAACTCCTTTTCAAGCAGTTTCTGCTGGGGTGCTTTCGCAGAAAACATCGCCGACCCCCTCTCAGTGAATGGCGTACTTGGTGTCAAACCACCACCCATTACAAACGACGAACTCGAGTATGCCGCGAGAATCGAGAGTAATCCTTGCGCAGCTTCGTATCTATGTCCAGCGTCCAACAAGTCCCCGCATGATCCCAACCACCTCTGGGGTCTGTCTTAAGAAGTAAATGACGACAGATTTGCAAAATATCATTCACGTTTATTTTATCGGCTGTCGCTACGTAAACTAATTTATAAACTTATTAAAACTTGCAATTTTTGTTCTGTCAAACTGCTGATAATTACGAAATGTAAGGCGTTCAGTTGGAACAGGGTATGATCCTATGGATCTTGACTAGATATCTATACTACTTTGACTTCGGTAGTGTACGACTTCCAAAGCACTATTCGCAGAAAACAGGCGAATTTTCGATACAAAAAAGGTTGTTTCATTGATCTTTTTTATCAATATTTTTTCGCTTCTCTAACTGATCGAAGATCAGTTGGAATAAACTCAGTCCTAAAATTATACTTTGAGCGGACTCACAAAGTAAGGGTCGATTTTGTATACCAAAAATACGCTGTTTAGATGATGGCTGATATTTTAATGAGTAATTTTCTAAACTAATTAACTGATGAACTCTCTCTCCCTAAAATGGACTAAGGCTCTTTTATGAGCAATATAGAATTATATATAATTTTATATATATAATTATATAACGCTGATTTTTGGTAAGAATTCGACGCCATCGTCAATCCGCTGATAAATATTTGAATTAGGTATGTACTTGATTTGACTATTTTAGTGAATACTTTGATCAAATTTGACCCGGACTGGTCGATTTAAACGTAGATTAATATAAACTTTTCTTCAGATTCATGGCATGGCATACATATGTATGTATGTATTTTGGTTATTGTTTTGGGTATGAGGCGTGTCAGCGATACAATGGTATGAAAAATTACGTCGAGTAGAAGTCGCAAAAATACCAAATAATTTAAATGAAGGCCATAAATGACTATAATAACGGATTTGGATTCTATTTCGACACGAGCGACATCTAGCGGGGGTTTCAAATATTTTTTTTTTGAAATTTTTTTAAGATCTAAGATGCAAACGCATTCAGTTTTAGATATATGTAATACATATGTACATAAAAATTTTAGTGTCCATTTTATATGTATAGTATATGTTACAAGTATGTAAGTATTATATGTATGTATGTATATTGACAAACTGGACAATTCAGCTTTTCAGCAATCAATCGAGGCAAACAAACTGGACAAAATGGCAAATCAGTATCAACAAAAAGTGCAACTGAGCGTAAAGCAGCAATAATGCTTGCGTAAATATATATTATATAAGTATATGTGCGCGCTAATGTGTAGCAGGGTAATGAATACGCTTATTGTTGTTTGACAAATAAATAAAAATACTTTTCACGCTCGCTTGACCATCCGGCTGAGCAAAGTTTGATCAGGTGCGCAAACGCAAATGGAATCGACTTTGATATGTCAATATATATGCATATATCTTAAATACACATATGTACATACACATATATGTATGACTGTATATATATGTGTGTATGTATTTGTGTATGATGTAAAGTGCTATGTGTTTGTTGTTGCTGCTTAAGCTCAACTTGCTTTCAATGTTGATTTCATTCATGACGCGATCGCAAACAAATAACGAATGCGATTTGCTTCACGCACACACACACATGCAAAAAAAAAAAAACAGCAAACATTAACTACTTAATATGAATTGAAATCGAATATAAGTCAATTGTGTGGCAAATAACAGCGGCTCAAGGAATATATTTTAGCGAAATAGCAAGTGCTTGCGAAAAATTATTATATTCATATGTATGTGTGTATGTGAACGTGTGTGAAATATTTAAATATTTATGTGTGTGTGCGCTTGTCTGCAAGTGCCAAGAAAATGCGGTCGAACAGCTGCGGTCATTGTTGTTACGCACTTGTTTTCGCATGTAAAACCATAGGAGAATTTCTTCATACACACACACACTCACACGCACATAAGCTTTCATGAATACTTTATTTGAATTTGCTGCAAACTAGCCACAACAACTGCTGTGAACTCAAATCAAAAGCATGCAGCTGGCCGCTGAAGTCACCAAGAAACTAAGGCAACAACACAAATAACAACAACACAACCAACAACAACAAGAAGTAGAATAAAGCAACAGCAAATGACTAAAATGCTTTATTATCGCTGAGACTTGACCGCAAAATGAGTGACTGCAAATTCCAAATCAACAACCGCCGGCACAACACAATCAGCCGCTGTTATGACGGCGAATGAGTCAGTGCTGTCATCAAGAAAGAAAAAAATATTAAATTTTACTTTATTTTTGTTTTTTTGTAACAAGCAGCAAGTGCCTACGCGCGTCAGTAGACATAATTCTAACAGCAAAAATTTAGAAAAAACAACAAAAATAACAATAACAACAAGTATAACAAGTTTAAGAATAACAACAATAATAATAGCAAAAACAAGACTGCACATTTTCTCTATCAGCGCTCGAAAAGTGCAAGTGCGCTTAACGCTGATAAGCGCATTTCACTGCTCCGTTGCATGATGTGCAGCTGGCGCCTCAATATTATGCTAACACATTGGCCGCTGGCCCCCATTTGCACTGCCACACTAACATTCAACCGTACAAACAAACACATGCGCTTCTATTGCTATTTTGCTATTGTTGGCGCCTGCTGCCTACTGGCTACTGCAAATAGATTCGCAATACATACTTATAATGCAGCAAGTGCATACAAACATACTACATACATGGGTTGATATATATTTACAAATATTGCAGTTTATTGCCGTGCATTGCATTGGCAATAGTTCGCAATAATTGCCGCGTTTGTTTACGTGCTTATTTCATAGAGTTTTCATTGAGTGCAGCTAATCTCGGTTTGTTTACATAATACAGGGACGCCTCGAGAATATATACATACACAAATTTCAATGAACTAAATATCTGAAAGAAAAATTAATTTCGAAAAAAGTAATAATTAAAAAAAAAAAATAATAATTTGTAAAGAAGTATTAATTCCTAAAAAATATTAATTCCGAAAAAATGTTAATTTCGAAAAAAAAATAATTTCGAAATAAATATTAATTACGAAAAATGTTTACTTCAAAAACCATTGATTTCGAATAAAATTGATTTCGAAAAATATAAAATAAGAAAAAAATAAATTTGAAAGAAACTTTAATTTCGAAAAATATTTTAATTCCGAAAAAAATTAAATTTGAAAACTAAAAGTTTCGAAAAAAAAAAATTACGAAAAAATATTTCGAAAGTCATATCATTATACCAATTTCGAATAAAATTGATTTCGAAAGATACTGAATAAGAAAAAAATAAATTCCAGAGAAATATTAATTTCGAAAAAAAATTGAAAAAAATTTAATTTTTAAAAAGATATTAATTTCTAAAGAAATATAAATTACGGAAAAATTATTAAATACAAGAATATTAATTTCGAAAAAAATTAAATTCAAAACAAATAGTAATTTCGAAAAATATTGAATAAGAAAAATAAATCGAAAAAATATCAATTTTAAAAACTTAACTAATTTCGGAAAAAAATCGAAAAAATTTTAATTTATAAAAATATATTAATTTCGAAAGAAATATTAATTAGGAAAAGATATTAAACCCAAGATATAGTAATTTCGAAAACAAAAAATGACTGTAAAAATTACTAATGAAAATCGAATGTGGAAAAATTTTTTAAAACGTACAAAATCTCATGTCCTTAAAAAAATATGTGTTTTCATGTTTTTCTTAGAAATTTTATGTTTTTCGGGGAAAATTGTTAAAAATCTATAACAATAATTTCGAAAATACAACAAAAATCGATTATGAGAAAGATTTATTGTATGAAAAATGGAAACATTTTTCAAAATTAGTTCTTTTCAGATTAAACTTTACAAAAACTACTGTTTTTGACTCCAAAATAATTCGGAAGAAAAAAATTTCGGAAATGCAAAAATTTCGGGGACGAACATTAGCTTATAAAACTTTCAAAAATATTTCTTATTATATTGATTATAAAAGTTCGAAAGTTTCTGAGAAAATCGGTAAAAAAAACAAAAGTATTTCAATAATTAAAAAAATTGTAATATGAGAAAGTTTTGGTATATGAAGAATTAAAAATATTTATTATCAGATTGAAGTTTACAAAAAGTATTCTTTTGCGACTCTAATAATTTTAAAAATTAATTTAGAATACAAGAATTATATTAAAATCAAACTTTTAGAAAAGTACATTTGTTTGTACTTTGATGGTTGCCACTACTGCTTGAAAAGCTCTACAGTGGCCTGGTAGCCTGAAGCAAGCGTTAATTGAGAGCTTTCCACAGAAGACTCCCACCTTGAGCTACGATTCAACCGTGAAAATCTACTGCTCTAGCGAGTAATGCTCACCCACTCTATATTGGTAATGATGCAGCCCAGGTCTTTGTGACTCTTAATGTGTGCGGTTTCTCTTTAGATTTTATAATTTATCGTGATGTCTACAGTTGTTTTAACCTGGTATTACTGTACTTACATGGAAGCATCCAAGGTGCCTACATACATATACATATGTATATATAGATTCTTATGTGCATCATATAAATATATTTGCGATCGTCTATTTCCTCCACTGTATTATTATTTTTATAGTTGTGCTAATTTGTAGTGGGTCTAATTTTTCGTTTTTTTTTTTTTTGTTATTGTTACTAATTCATGGTATTTTTAACTTTTCCGCTTGACTCGCACTAATAGTTAAGAGCTGTAATTATACATTAAACAATTAAAATGATAAGTGACACGCTCACTTACATGCATATATTTGATGTTACTAAGGAACAATGACTATAAGTTAGGTTAGGTTTAAATCCACTTCCAAAACTCCCTAAAACGCAACTAAAACTTCAAACTTTGCCTTTATTCCTTACAAGTTAGCCTACATGATTGATTTCGATTACGGTAGGTTTGCTAGGATGGATAAGGTTTGAACATATGTATTTCGTGTTTAAACATTACTCTCGTTAAAGTAGGACAGTGAACAAGGAAGAACTGAAATAATGCCAGCTCATCTTCTTTCAAAAAACTTGGAGAATTGTCATGTGCTAAAATTTTTATATTGCGACTTGGAAAGCATAGAGGAAAAGACAGTTTCTTCTCAGGGAGAGAAGATCACTAATCTTTCGAAGGGATCTTAAGGCAGATATCCAGCCACTCAGTAAATATCTCCTGGAAGTCAGCAGAACTCTAACTCGTTCACATTCTGATGATATTGAACCAAATATTTTTTTCTTGTAATAGTGGAAGGAAAGTCGGATTGCCAGACTTTAATCCGCTAAACCTTACCTACTCTCATCTCATGCCTTTCTCACGGGACCACTGTCCACATCCGTATTGGAGCCGCATACAGTATAACTGAACTCATTATCTTAGCTATTAAATATCGTCGGCTGGAGCATTAAAGATTTTATTTGCTTTACATGCCATATTTTCCAAGTGCGTCTGAATTTGAGTCTTAAGTCTACTTTTACACCAAGGTACTTCTACAATAGCTGTGAAATAATCTTACATTATCCTGTGGTGACCGAGCTGGTCCTGGAGCTTATGAGCGAGACTTCTGTTTTCTGCTCTGCCAATGAACCCAATGCGGTTTTCAATGCACAAAGCCTTTCATACCTTTCTTCAATTCTGAATCGGATATCCCTTCGATACTTAGTGAATACTTACCGTTACTTAAGGTTTATTTCGAAATATTCTTTAGATGGTTTTGCAACGTTTTTGAAAGATTTACTTAAACAATATTTAGAAGTTCAAAGCTTTTCCAAAGTACAGACATTTTTACAAAAAAAAAACATAATTGGAGTGTGTAACCTTAACTTTTGAGTACGAATTAAACAATTACGATGCTGAAAATAATTTTACTATAGAATGTTATTATCATAGAATATTAATTCATTAATTGCTTATTTTCACCTGCTGAAATCAAGTATCACTTTAATGTTACTCTCTGTTGAAGTAGACCCCCACGTCAGCTTTCCAATCATTGTAGGCGGCCACCATTAACTTAAACAGGTATTCGCCCTCTGGCACCGGCATTCGGTCAAACATTTGGTCGCGTAATATTAAATTTTTGATGATTAAGTCATGCTGCAAGGAATTACAAAAAAAATATTAATTTGGTTTCGGTGCAAGTGGTCACAATAAGTACATTGAAGGGACAAGTGTGATTAATGTTCGATTGCTTGCTAAAAATGTTCACGAATATGTTGACAAAAGGATAACGCTTCTTGTTCGCCATAAAATCACAAAAATCGACAGTAACATTATACAAGAAAGGACGGAAACCTGTGGCTTTCTTGAACAATGCGAGGTTTATCTGGAAAGAATGAAGTGGCAGCATTTTAGAAAAACGAATACAGCAATGTAGCGGAAATCAATGTTTTTATGAAGCAGCAAGAAAGGAATCAGGTGTTCCCTTGAATACGAGTATATTACTCACACTGATATTAGTCACAGGTACTTGGAAAACTTTTACATGCACCGTTAGAGCGATCACGCCACGGTTCGGAACACTTAGTCTACATTCACCGAAATCTGCGAATTTCTTGTCGAGACTGTTGCACTTAATATTAGTAAATTTTGTACGTGTATGAATCGGATTAGATAACACTACAAAATTTATTAACGCGAAGTAATAAAATCTAACAGCGGCCTGCATTTCGGAGTACCAAAATGTGATAAAATATTTTTGGCGTTACCAATTTTATTGTTTTTTCACGAAGACAGAATAGCTCAAGCGCGATATAATTTAAAATTAATTACGCATTTTTTATTTTTCAATTAATTGTTCGACCGAATTAAAAAGCCATTACCATTTTCAATCTATGATGCTATGCTATGAACTCATGAACTCATGAACGAAAAATTCATTCGATTGCCTGAAAAGAAGACCGACTGCGTTCTGTGTCGGACTGTCTTGGAGGACAGCAAAAATCGCGGAACTTTTATCCATAATAATCAAGACTTTCACATTGGTGGTGGTATCAAATCGACAAGTGGACTTTTCTTAAAGTTTTTAGGGGCTTAGATAATACAAAGGTAAGGTTTTATTCCAGCCGCCTCTATATGATAGATGTCACTAAAACGTTACGTATAAGGCAGATCCCTGAGACAAAGGTTAGATTTGGCCAATTTGCGCAACCGGCAAGCTCATGTAGAGGAGAGTGAACTTCTTCTTCTTCCTCTGCTTCCCCCGGCGAGCACTGCGTCGAATATTTTGAGAGTCGGAGTGTTTTCATCCAAACGGACGAACTATGCCAATGTCCTCGTATAACTCTTACAGCTAATCGTTCCATCGGTCCATATTCGCCATTGTCAATGCGCAAAGGACCATAAATCTTTCGCAGAACCTTTCTCTCGAAAACTCGCAACGTCGACTTATCAGATGCTGTCATCATCCATACCTGTGCACCATAAAGTAAGACGGGAATAAAGTGAAACTTGGTTTTTGTTCGTCGAGAGAGCACTTTACTTCTCAATTGCCTACTCAGTCCGAAGTAGCACCTGTTGGCAAGAGTTATTTTGTGTTGGATTTCGAGGATGACATTGTTATTGATGTTAATACAGATTCCATGATTAACGAAATTATGTACGTCGAAGTTATGATTGTCAACAGTGACGGGGAAGCCTTCTCGACTCAGCTTTGCAGCTTGAATTATTTTCTCCAGCATAGATTGAAGAAGTCATACGCTAGGAGTCGAATTATCTGAAATTTCGTTTGGTATCGAACTGCTCAGAGTGTTCCCTAGTTTTAATACGCTCTGGTAATCAGTCACTAGATCATCTCTGGGGTTCTGCAAGAGTATGCTCCGGTCTTGAAACTTTCTGCTAGTCTTCGCATTTTTTTCTTAGAATTTTCAAGCATTATATCTTTCGGCCAGATTCGTGCTTCATACTAATGCATTACGGCCTCTTTCTTTTTTTGTTTGCGAATGCGTCTCGCTTCCCTCTTTAACTCGCGGTATCTATCCCATCCCGCACGAGTTGATGTGGATTGCAAGGTTGCGAGGTAAGCAGTCTGTTTTCTCTCCACTGCAACACGAGACTCCTCATCGTACCAGCTATTCTTTAGCATTTTCTGAAAACCATTGATTTCATTTGCAGCTGTACGTAAGGAGTTTGAAACACAATTCCCTTATACCGAGTACTCTCAGAGAGCAGCAATGCCAGCCGAGAAGAAACCCGTACGGTGGTCTGTTGTGATTGCAGCTTCTCGACGTCGAATTTTCCTTGTATTTGTTGTCGTGTGTTCTTTGCTGCACAGAGGTGGACGTTCATATAAGTTATCTTTGGTCAGATCGTTCTTCTCTTCCGGCGATTTGAAATTTGAATGTGTTATTTCTAAAGATATAACACACTTCGAGTTATGGAAAGAAATTTGTATGAAGTGTGATTGTAAATATTTGTGAATTATTTGTAATTATGTTAACCTGATCTTTAAACTGTCTGACTAAATCATATATATATTATATAGATTTATATATTATCGAACGAATTTTCTCTAACCAAGCTCTTCAGTCCCAATCCAATTATATCCTTCGTTTCGGATATTTGATTTAGCTACTTATTACTCGGTTTCGACTAAATTAATTTTGACACACCTTACCTTGGTTTTATGCGAATGGGGAAAAAAAATATTGTGGTCACCTTCAAATTAAAAGTTTTACTACAGAACTTTATAAAATAAAATATGTTACACCATACTCGTAAAAACTATGTCAGGCCCTTATTACAGATTCAATTCACTCAAATCGAAAAGACAGACGCCCCGAGCAATTTTATTACATTTAAATTAAAGTTACCATTTCGTAACTTTATTTATTAGAACAAATCCGATAAATAAAATATTGTAAAGCTAGCATTAATACACAAACTTTTACGATAAATATCTGTTGGCAATATTTGCGAAATCGGTTGGCATCTTTCTTGCTACTTTGAATAATATAAATTCAACTATTTTCGATAATTCCTACCAATTCCTCACCTAAACGCTATTCTTTATTGAGTTTAATTGAGAAGTAAACCTTCACATCAGCCTTCCATTCATTGTAGGCGCCCACCATCAACTTAGTCATATACTCTCCCGCTGGCACCGGTAACCGCCCGAACATATCGTCCCGCAATATTAGATTTTGAATGATTATGTCATGCTGTAAGGAAAAAAATTTATAAGATGACACCATTTCCATTAATTCCGATATCATATGTACGTTGTAGGGACAGGTGTGGTTAACGTTGGAACTCGTCTGAAAGGCACCATGGAATATATTAAAAAAAGGATAACGCTTCTTGTTGGCCATAAAACCACAAAAATCGACGGAAACATTGTACAAAAATGGGCGGTAACCACTGGCTTTTTTGAAAAACGACAGGTTTACCTGTAAAATAATACGGAGTATGGTCAAATATGGGATTATTGCTATGGTGAATACTGACATGTGGACAAATTGACTTTTCTTTTATAAAAACAAGTACTCCATCCCTTACACTGATATTATTAACTGGTATCTGGAAGAGCCGCACATGCAAGGATAATGCGATCTTTCGCCGTATTGGCACGTGCAGGCGACAACTCTTGAAATCGGCGAAAGGCTTATCCAGCGCTTTGCAGTTGATGTTAGTTAATTTTGTAAAAGTATCAACAAAACCACTTGAAATTAACAAATATATAAACGCGAGCCAACAGAACTTCGAAGGGATCTCCATTTGAACAAGTTTTGATAAGAATTTTTCTGCTCAATTGTATATCGCTTGTTTGGAAATTTTTTAAAAATATAGAGAAATTAAAAATATGTGACCGGTAAATTATCATTGAATTGAATTGGGCTATTATTTATTTTTGGTTTTTGCGATTTGCTTGTTAAGTAATGAAACATTTAAAATAAACAAATAAGGGTGACCCACTTTCGGGTACAGTCGAAGTTTTGATAACTCTATAATATGTGAAAGAATCGCACACGGTCTTATATCGTATGTACTGGTGCGGAGTGCAGCCTTTGCCGGTTTCAGTCCAGCGTAAGGGTTCTCCTTGACTGGGTGATTTACACCCATCACCTGCCTAAAGTAAAATTTACACTGGCGCCACACATTTCAGTTCTCATCGTGGGGGCGGAGGGTGGCTCGAAATCTCCTGGACGAACGTCCGCTGGCAGCGGTGCCGGTTATTTTCCGCTCCGACTCCAGATCTTTCACTACTTGCCCGGTTTTGAGCACAAACACTACTCACCGGCTTGCGCTTGGAGGAGGGTTGTTTGAACTTATCACAATATAACCCTTGGCCGGTATGGTATTTTGGCTGCGCCGCTACTTATGAAACGAATTTATTCATTCCCGGCGATTTCCATGAAAAGAGCTGTCTGCTTTGACGTAGGTTCCTCCAGGAATTGACACCTGCGGCTTCCGGTGCTCGTTGCTGTCTCCCTTTGTAGTGTTCAATGGTGCTGACGTGCCCGAATTCTGGGTTATGTTTCTCAGATTTTATCGGAATATTCATATATTAGGAATAGTAAGACTTAATATTTAATGAAAAGACAGAAACATCTCATTTAATCATTTAATTATCGAGCTAATTAATGAAAAAATAACGGCTATTTTAAATTCGGCGTCTAGGCAAAGTGTAGTTAGTGCTGTAATCCTGATTTTTGACGAGCATGATCTGTGAAAATGTTTGATTTTTTCTGAATCAGCGAGACAGAAGCGTGTAAAGTGCAAAATATTTGCGAAAAGTCTCCTAATTTTCGAGCGTTGATGGCATTCGTTAAGTTGTAAAGGGTAAAACGGGTTTCAAAATTTGCATAGTAAACGTGTCTGCGGTAAATAGGTTCTTTGGACAACTTATCAGTTCCATGAATGGAGTACTTTTTTGCGAAATTTTTTACAGCTGCGTTGACTCCATCTTCTGTCATATCATGGAAACGTCATAGAAATGAAGATGAGTAATTTCAGAGATAACGCTGTCAAGTATGAACTTGGAAGTGTTTCTTTTGAAGTCTCTTTTTACAGCAATCTTTATCGATTTCTTCACATTGGTCGTTTCCATGCTTTTTAATACTTGTAGGCTCTAATAGATTTACTGTATAAATCTCAAATAATGAAGCAGTATCAATCACAACTAATTTCGAGAATTAGGTACTTCCCTGTTTTCTCCCACCGAAGGTAATCTTCCGATTATTCGAGTCCCATTATGTTCTATAGGGTCTTTCTATGGTGGAGGACCCTAGAAAATACCACGCTTGCAAGGAAGTTGTAGAGGGTTCAACGAGTCGCACTCATCAGCATGTGTGGTGTTCAAAGATTCACTCCAACCATGACACTTAATGCCATTTTGCAATATTGCCAGAAGGCGTACGCCACGAAACTTGCCATCAAACTCAAGTTATCTGGACATATACCAGATCATTTGATCAGGAGTCGCCAAACCAATCTCTGGTGTCTTTTTCTCTATCCACATACCTGCGAGGGAGTTGTGGGTGGTAGATACCGTAGGTGAAGAGGGCAGTAAGCTTCTTTACAAATGAGACAAAGCTTAAGGGAAAGTTTGATGGAGGAATAAATTGTCATCAACTTTAGATTTCTTGTCTATTGCAATGTTTTTCAAGCCGAGGTTGCGGCGCCATTAAGGTAGCAGTAGATTCAACACTCTAAAAGAGGCGGGCGATACTAGCCTTAATCTCACAAATCGTGCGTTCAGAGCTGGTTGAGGAATGCCTAAACGTGTTAACTCACTCTTTCAGATATTCCGCCGAGCAGGTGAAAATATAAATTTTTATCGGTCAGAAGGCGTTTTACAAATTTATTGGTTCGAATTATAGGAGTTATATGTATTTTTATGCAGTCCTCTGCATCTAGCTAGTAATCCAAGTGTTACCTCTGGATCAGCCACCATTCTTCATTAACTATTTAATCGTGTAACTATTTATCTATTTTATCATATCGGAACCAAGTGGACGTCACTTTACCGCTCTTTTTTATTGAGTCTTATTGAGAAGTAGGCCTTCACATCAGCTTTCCATTCGTTGTAAGCGCCCACCATTAACTTAACCATATACTCTCCCGCTGGCACCGGCAATCGTCCGAACATATCGTCCCGCAAAACTAGATTTTTGACGATTATGTCATGCTGTAAGGCAAAAAAAAGATGCAAATTTTATCTTTTCCCTTAATATCGATATCATACGTACGTTATAGGGACAGGTATGATTAATGTTCGAGTCCTTCATTATAATGTCAAAGAATATATTTAGAAAAGGAAAACGTTTCTTGTTCGCCATAACTTCACAAAAATTTGCTGAAACATTAAACAAAAAAGGGCGATAACCACTGGCTTTCTTGAAAAATGAAAGGTTTATCTGCAAAGAGAGAAGAGCAAAAATGTGGGCTGATTGAGTTGATGAATACTGAAAGATAGCTTAAGTTGATTTTTTGTATCAAAAAGTGTTGGCACAAAAGTGCGAATAAAAACCAAATAATTGAAATATTATTCCTCACTCTGCTTTAGGTGGCTCCAGTAGAAAGGGAAAAATCACGACACTTTAATCCGTAACACTCAAAATTTACCCAACACTTACACTGACATTATTAGCTGGTATCTGGAAGAGCCGCGCATGCAAGGATAATGCGATCTCTCCTCGTTTTGGCACATGCAGGCGACAACTCCTGAAATCCGCGAAAGGTTTGTCAAACGCTTTGCAGTCGATGTTGGTTAATTTTGTAAAACTATCAGCAAAATCATTTAAAAATAACAGATATATAAACGTGCGCCAACGAAACTTCCAGGCGATCTCCATTTTCACAAGTTTTGGTGAGTATTTTTCTACTCAATTGTATGTCGCTTGTCAGGGAAATTTTAAAAATTTTAGAAAAATTAAAAGCGTGTGAATAGATAATTAGAATTGCCTCGTATTGGCCAATTATTTATTTTCAGCTTCATTTCATGTCGATTTCCAGCTTTAGTAATTAAAATTTAAAAAAATCAAATAATAGAGGGACACCTTCGGGTACAGTCGAAGTTTAAATACCCTTACAATTTGTGAAAGAATCTCACATGGGAAAATATCGTATATATCGTCGAGGGTTGCAATACTTTATCTGTAAAATGTTTGGGAGAAAAAATTAAGTTTTAATTGTTTTTATTAAATTTTTATTTTAAATTTTTTTTTTCAATTCAATTTTGATTTTTAACTTTTTTTTTAAATAAAATTTTAATTTAAAAATTTTTTAAATTAAGTTTTAATTTTAATTTTTAAATTCGTTTTTTAATAAATTTTTGTTTTTTAATTAAATTTAGTTTTTTTATAAGACCTGAAACGTTATAGGTATCAGATCCGATTTAAAATTGTGTGCCTGTAAATCATATTTTTCGGATAAATTTCGAGTTTTCTATATAAATCGCGCTTAAATAAAGATATTGTACAAAGTATGTGCTCAAACAGTGCATAGAATGTATGGCACATCTTATTTCAAAATGGTCGCAATTCGGACCTCCCATATATACCGAAAATATCGGTGAAAATGTTAAAGATCTTTATGAAATTAAGTGGCCATCTTTTTCTGTTAATAATGTGAGACTTTCTCACAGCCTCAGGGTAGCAGTTTTCTAACTTCAACTCAATTTTCCAATTTAATATATTTTGTAAATTTCGTGAGTAAAAATTTTTGGCCGTACCCGTAATCAGTTCTTCCTTATCTGTTATATTTGTGCTTCATTTTTTATTTAATCGTATAGCAATTTATATGTTTATCATATCGGAATTATATGGACGCCATTTTAACGCTCTTTTTTATTGATTCTTATTGAAAAGTATGTAAGCCTTCACAACAGCTTTTCACACATTGTAGGCGCCCACCATAGACTTAACCATGTACCACTAGCACCGGCAATCGTCCGAATAAAAAAATAATAATTATGTGAATAAATAAAAGTGTAAAAAACTCAATAATGATAATTTAGGACTAATACGGCTACTCTTGCTAATAAAAAATATGTTACAGTGCTCCGATCTGAACAAAATGTTGGGAAATTATACCATGGTCTTGGATTATACACAATGCTACATTTCGTGAAGGTATATACTCAAATAAAAAAGTTCTCGACACAAGAACTCAATTTGTATTAGTCATTCTATGTGATAGTAAACCGATCTGAACAGGTTGTCCGGAGTTTAAACCTTGGTCTTGAATAATAACCTGTGCAAAATTTCGTTAAAATATATCGTCCATACAAACGCCTGATTCCGATCGTTCAGTACGACAACTATATACTATAGTATTGCGTTATCGATAATTCCAATAAATGAACAGGCTCTTGAGGAGAAGAGAACAATCGCAAAATTGTAGATGGATAACGCGAAAACTGAAGAACTAGTTCATTTATATACAGACTGACAGGCATGGTATAATCCATTCAGATCACTTATATTGGTAAGACTCAAAATTAACCCAACACTTACACTGATATTATTAACTGGTATCTGGAAGAGCCGGACATGCACGGATAATGCGATCTCTCCCCTTTTCGGCACATGCAAGCGACAACTCTTGAAATCGGCAAAAGGTTTGTCCAGCGTTTTACAGTTGATGTTAGTTAATTTTGTAAAAGCATCTACTAAACGGTTTAAAACCATTAGAGATACTAACGCCAACCAACAGAACTTCCAAGGGATCTCCATTCCAACAAGTTGTGTTGAGCATTTTTCTGCTCATTTATATCTGGTTTGTGAAAGCAAATATCGAAAATTTTAGGGAAATTAGAAGACTATAAAAAGTAAATTGCAATCGCAACAAATTGGCCTATCCTTTATTTTTATTTTAATCAAATATCGATTTGCGGGTTCAATAACAAAAATTAGTAAATGAACAAATCAGGGAGTGAATGTATATTCTAGTGAAGTCGAAAGTGCGATACCCTTTCACAGTCTTATATCGTATAAATCAGTGCAGGGCTGCGAATTTTTCAATTACTTGAAATTAAAAATTATATTACCCTTATCGACGGCGCAGCGAGGAGAAAAATAGCGCCAAGGGGTAAAAGGTGTTGGCTGCTTATATGCATATAATACGTATACTACTGTAAACTTCTTTTTTTTGTTGGTGCTGGGTGGTGCCAATAATAAAGTTCATACATAAACTTTCAGTCAAACAAAATTTTTCAGATTTTACCGGAATGTATGAATATAGCGAAGACAAAAAACTGAAGAATATTTTCGATCCATTTATTCAGGCACGAAAAAAATGGCGGCTGAACTGAAAGTTGGTGAAGAAAAACAAATAATCTGCGGCCACAAAATTTGAAGACGCGCTTTTTATTATTGGATAGACTTCAACTGAGTTTGCTGCTTCCAGAAAAAGTAAGTGCTTTGAAAACCGAAGTAAAGAAAAATCTTATTGACCGCTTGATATATAGACTCAAAGGTCTTTTGGATAATGACAACGTCGTGCGATGTTTGAAGTCATTTTGACCACTAGCAGTGCCATTCGGGGCAGTAGCAAAAGTCAAAAGGCAAGTTACCGACTACTTCATTGGAAACCTTGATGAAAGCTGATGTAGATCTATACCTCCTAATTCGTGTGACGAATGAAAGCCTTGCACGCTCTTTTCCGACACTTCGCTTGATGAAAACGTGGCTCAGGACGTATATGCCTCAATATAGATTGATCGGCCTGGAAGAAGAAGTTCTCGAAAGTTTCTTAAAACTTGGTCCTCATCGTTTTGTTTTGCGAAAGAACGTGAACGAGTCACTCATTGCGGTGAATATTCACTTCGTTCCACAGATATCAAGTATAAGGTTCAAAATGTGTGTTTTGAAGTCAATTATTTTACCGCAATCTCCACCCATTTCTTCATGTAGGCGTCCGTGCTATATATAAATAGGTTCTCATAGGTCCACCGAACAAATACTGAAATACTGAAGCTATATCAACCACTCAAATTAGATACATAATATCTCTGATCATCCTTATGTCGCTGTTTGGAAAAAGAGATAGTCGGACCATAACCACGACTACTTCCCATAGCACCGAAATTAAATTCTAACACCTTCACTTTGTAAGATGTAAAATAAGCAGCAATAAATATAAAGAATATCGAATAAAACATTTGCTCAAATTTATGGCACATCGGGTCACTTTTTGATAAGACTAGTTTGGGAACTCGACCACAGTGGAATGGCAGGCAACTGCAAAACTGATGAGCTAGCAAGAAAGGGCACCTTAGCTCAGCTATCAGAGCTGCTCTTTCCTCGTGTTTTCTACTACTGGATAGCTGGGCTTCGCGGGAACTTGGCCAGCGATGGGCTACAAAGAGCGCTTTTGCCTCAGTAAGGCTAGCTTTACTTAGTGGTGGGTTCTAACAGGATATTGCCTTATCGATGTCCATGTTGTTAGGTTGTGCAGCTGTATAGAAGACGACGAGGTGAAAACATTTCAGCACTTCATTTTTGATTATCCGGCGATTACGTGATTGAGACTCAAAGACTTGGGAGCTCACACTTTCCGATATACCACCGAACAGATGGGAATAGAAATAAAACACCCGAGCAAATTTTTTATCGGCCACAAGACGCTTTTGCTAAATTATTAGTTCGTACTACAGGAGTAACATTTTTGTGGATTCACAGAGGATTGCATATATATGGTAGTAGTCCAAGTAGTGATCTCTGGATCAGCCTTCAAACTTCATTTATTATTTCGCCGAAAGTGGATGCCACTTTACAGGTCTTTTTTATTTAGTCGTATTGAGAAGTAGGCCTTCACATCAGCCTTCCATTCATTGTAGGCGGCCACCATTAGCTTAAACATGTATTCGCCTGCTGGCACCGGTATTCGTCCGAACATGTCGTCCCGCAAAACCAGATTTTTGACGATTATGTCATGCTGTAAGGCAAAAAATTACAAATTTTACCATTTCCGTTAATTCCGTTATCATACATACGTTGTAGGGACAGGTATGATTTATGTTCGAGTCCTTCAGAATGATGTCAAAGAATATATTTAGAAAAGGAAAACGTTTCTTGTTCGCCATAAAACCACAAAAATCGGCGGTAACATTGTACAAAAAGGGGCGATAACCGCTGGCTTTCTTGAAAAATGAGAGATTTATCTGTAAAGAAAGAAGTGGAAAGAGTACGGTGTTAGAGTTGACATAAGACTGCTAAAAAAATAACTAAGCGGAATTTTGTGAAGATTGTCAATAAAAGTTTTCGTCACAAGAACTTGATTAGAACTAAATTTCATGAAAATATCTCGACAAGTAAAAAAGTCTTCCACTCAAGCACTTGATTCCGATCGTTCAGTTCACGATACTTTACCCCGTAACACTCAAAAATACCCAAACACTTACACTGACATTATTAACTGGTATCTGGAAGAGCCGCACATGCAAGGATAATGCGATCTCTCCTCGTTTTGGCACATGCAAGCGACAACTCTTAAAATCGGCGAAAGGTTTGTCGAACGCTTTGCAGTCGATGTTGGTAAATTTTGTTAAAGCTTCTACTAAACAGCTTGAAAGCGCCAGTGTTATTAAACCGATCCAACAAAACTTCCATGACATCCCCATTTCAAAATGTTGGGTTGAATATTTTTCTGCTCAATGATATGCCGCTGGTCAGTGAAATATCAAAATTTATAGAGAGATTAAAAGTATTTGAACAGGTAATTGTAATTATATCAAAATACATCAAATATTTTAGATTTTATTGCATACCCATTTGCAGGTTCAGTAATGAAAAATTCAAAACAAACAAGTTAGGGAGGGCCACTTTCGAGTAGAGTATATAAAAAGTAAATTATAGTTGCAACGACCTATCACAGCCTATGTTTTGTTTTAGTTTAATTAAATATCGATTTGCTTATTTAACAATCAAAATTTTAAAATAAACAGCTAAGGTATTCACTTAATTGGGCTGCAGCCGAATACTCCATAAACTCAATTTTTGTAAAAGACATAGTACTTTCATTAAAATATGTTTTTTATAATATTCTTCATCAACCAGAGAGTCGAGTACTCGTATAAGGGGTTATAACATCTGAACCGATACAGGATTTAAATTCAATTTTGTTCATGATTGCTAAATTACCAGATTTCTCTAAGATACCTCCTCATCTAGTCGAAAAAGATTTTCGTTTTTTGTCAATATATTTGTAGTTGTTGCAGTCGTAAGTCTCCAGTGCTATCAATCACATTGTTTCACACCATATATTGTTGGAAAGGGAGGTTTTAAGCTTCATTTAACCAAAAATTAAATTCGGGAATTTGAAAAAAGTTTCAGCTGTTCAAAAATTAGTGAAAATAATGAAAAAATTCGCTATATTTTGAAATTTTTGTATAAAAACGGGAAGAATGCCACGCAAGCCACCAATGAAATTTGTGAAATTTACGGAGACGACGCCGTATTAGTTAGTGTAGCACTGATGGTAGAATGTACCGGGCGGAAAAATGGAAAAAAGTGGTCGACCAAAATGGTAAATATTTCTTTATTTATTTATTATTATAAAAATACTTTTTCAACTACTCAATATTAAAAAAGTCGTTAGATGAAACTAAAGTTATTATATCATACGTAGTGTAGGTGACCCCATAATCATCAAATCAAGTTTGTGAATATGACATCGATACAATCCAACAATCTAGCGGTTGGTTCTGCAAAAATGCGACGAAAACGAAAAAGAAAACAAACTTCGCTGAATGTTTTGATTGAAGAAGAAGATTCTAATTAAAATATGCAGCAAAAAAAGTATCTGGCTCCGTTTACTATAGATTTGCAGTCATCCAAATAGGTAAAAAATTCAAGAGGCAAGAAATTATCTACACACCGAAGTGTTCTCTCAATAAAAAATTTAAAGTGGCTTCATCTTGTTGAAACCAAATGTCGCCGAGATCACGGACTGCAATTGTCTGGCATCAAATATTTGGTTATCATGGCGAGAAAACGGTCGCCATTAACGGTTACATTCTCAGCGGCATCATTTTTGAAGAAATACGGACCGTTGATTCCACCTGCCCACAATCCATGCCAAACCGTTCTGTGTTTCGGATGAAAAGCCAGCTTTTTCAAGTTGCTCTTCGTCCCAAATGCGGCAATTTTGCTTTTTGCTTCGTGCTGAACAAAATTTGGCTTGAAAACGTCGGGTCTTCTGGCAGCTTTTTACGAGCCCATAGAACGAAGTGATATCGCTTGGAAAGGTCGAACGGCTTCAGTTCTTACACAAGCAGTATTTTGTACGCATTCAATTTAAGATTCCGACGTAAAATGTGCCAAGTCATTGCGTACCTCAGTTCGAGTCGCTGCGAACAGTTCCGAATCGACTCTTCATGGTCTTCGCGTACACTCTCAGCTACGGCTGATATAATGGTTGTCAAAAAAGTCCGAATCGACTCTTCATGGTCTTCGCGTACACTCTCAGCTACGGCTGATATAATGGGTGTCAAAAAGGTCTTGCGGTATCTTTAGTGAATTTTTTTTTTTTTTATTGAAATTGAAATGAATTTTTGATGACTCATGCCCAGCTCTTGACCGATGCTACGGCTGCTACTATGCCGGTCTCTTTCGACCAATTCAGCGATTTTATCGCAACTGTATCGGGTCCATAAACTGCACAAATTTAGTAGTACTGTAAAATATGCCGTATTTTCTCTTTATTTTGCTCCATGTTTGCGACGCTATAACTCACGAACGACTTAAAAGAAACGACAATCAATCAAACACGTGTTAGCGCGTGAAATGAGCTTTCCAAAAAGGTATAGCATGAGCCGATGCGACGAATAAAACTAGAACCACGCGCTTTCAACGCCAACTAGCGAAAATACCGCAAGACTTTTTTGACAACCTAATATTTTCTTCACTGCAAGCTGGATGTGGCCTTTTCGGTAGAATATTGATGATGTTGCGAGTAGTAGATTCAGTAGGCCGATTATGTTAACCGCAAGCTGAGAGAAGCGCTCGAAACATATCCTTTACATTACGTGAATTTTCGTAATAAAATTGAGCGAAAGTTGAGTTTGTAAACGTGGTTCAGGCATAAATCTTTCCATGATGAAATGTCAAAAAATACGGAACAAAAATAACATGGCAGCTTGACACGACTCACATGTGCTATCAACAAAAGGCTATTGAAAAAAGTACCTCTACCTGGATCACGTATTATCTTTTCATAATGAAGTTTTTGACTAATAGAAATAAGTATGTTCATCTCTATATTATCGGAGAAAGCTATGGAACGCTAAATTTTTGGTTTGAATCAATCATTCTGAACGATAGGGTGTTAAGCCACCCGGTGGACCGGCTTATTTATATGTAGTTGCTGGTAAGGTTTAAATGGATTTCGAACATTATTGGATCAAAATTATCGCACACATTGTTTTGATAAAGTTTTGTACATAAAATACCTTTGCGCTGAGTAAAAATCGTCCCAGTCTCTGCTGTGCTGGCTCATTCATTATGCTAAGAAGTATCAGGTTCAACGAGAAGATCATTTATTATAGGTATGGATATTATGGAACATACTCTACTTTGCATTAGCATTAACCAATAAATATACTCTCGTTTCAACCTTCCATTCCATGTTTATCGCATACACCGCCTTAATCATATATTCTCCTCCAGGAATCGGAAAACGAGCGAACATATCATCACGCAGCACAAGGTTACTGAAAATAATGTCATGCTAAACGGATACATATAAATAGAGATATTTAGATATAAATAATATAATAAATATTATTATGCATTTTGTCGGAGAGAGTAATCTTAGGCGCTCAAAATACTCACATTGAACGGACAAGTGTGGTTGAAATTCGAGTATTTCGCGAAGGCATCAAAATATAATTTCACTATAGGAAAACGTTTCCTATTCGCCAAGAAGGAACATAAATCGACGGAAACATTATGCAGAAATGGACGATAACCATTGAACTTTTTGAACAAACTCAGATTTATCTAAAGAAGAACGTGAAAATTACGAATTTAATATTTGGTGTGCAATAAAATGTGGAAATAGACAAAAAAGCGCTCGATATTTATAGTCTACGAAAACGCAGGGTTGTAATTTGACAGCTGTCAAAAATAAACGTCAGAAGAAGTCTTGTTCCTTGCGTGTTGAGGTTTTTCTATACATGCTTCTAAGAGGACATCGTCAAATACACTACGTTTCGATTAAACCACTATGTGGTTTCTTGGCCTTCGCTCTAAAATTCCTAAAGAATCACCCTTTATTTATGTTGGCGCTGTTGCAATACATGTAAACACTCACTGTGATATTACTAAACGGTTTCTGTAAGATCTTCGCATAAAGTGATAACGCAATCGTACCCCGTTTCGGTACCGTTAGCCGACAACATGGAAAGATGGCAAAACTTTTATCGAAAGTTTTGCAAATAATGTTGGTGAATTTCGATGTTGACACGACCGCTCCAAATAATACCAATAAAAGTATTAGCGCGAGGTAACAATCCGTGGCCCTCATCGCTGCGCTATTTATCATTCAAAACTGTTCTAAAACTTCATTGGTCTAAAACTATAACCAAATAAATGCTGCAAACTATTCAAGCATATTAATTTGATTAATTGTAATTTAATTTGAACAATTATATTCATAAAAAGAATAGGTATGGATGGGCTTAGTTCGTTTGTAACCGAATATTTTATAAATTTAGTTTCGTAATTCGCAAATAAGAACACCTCACAGATTGACCAATATACTCGTATAAGGTATATACGTAAAGTGAAGCGGATGTTGGAAAATCCGAATATTAATATGGATACTACGAGAACTATTGCCCAAATTTATCAATTTTAGGTAAGAGGTTACACTGTTATTAGAAGAAATTCTTTGAATTCTGAATTTCATTAAGATCTCTTGCATATTCACTGATAGATGCGAAACGAGGTAAATGGGGGAAGAGGAAAGTATTAACCCAATTTAACTCATTTCCTACTAACCCTCATAGATTGACCAATAATACATGCATATATGGTACAAAGTCGAACGCTCCTAGAACTGACCGACCAAACGAAGCTGCTAAATCACCCCTCTGTACCTCTTAAATATCGTTATGAGTTATTTTGAAAATAGAAGGCTGATCTTCAACCCCAACGAAGGCACCAAGAGCCACCCTATATCAAGTGGACTACCACAAGGTTCAGTATTAGGCCCTCCTTTATGGAATCTCGTGTATGATGGGGTGCTAAGAATTCAACAACCAAGAAATGTTAAGCTAATCGTATGCACGGACGGCCTAATAGTGGTTGCGGTAGCTAAACAAATTAATAACCTCCAAAATAAATGTAATGAATGCATAAATGGGCTGCGTCAATGGTTTTCTTCTATGAGTTTGGAACTGGCTAAGCACAACACCGAATTATTGCTCATAAGCACTATTAAATTTGAGGAAAAAATAACTGTTACTATAGGAGAGAGATCACAGCCACAGTTGAACTATTTAGGGGTAATATTGGACTGCAATTCCGAATTCAAGAAGCACTTGGCATACACATTAAATAAAGCAAATAAGATCTAACAAAAATGATGGTAAAAAGAGGCTGTGTGCGCTCCAGAAGCGATGAGCTCAGTAACACTATGAATACTGACACTGGACATAAAAGCGTATGCCAGACCAATAA
Organism: Bactrocera zonata; assembly: GCA_037783105.1. Lineage (NCBI taxonomy): Eukaryota > Metazoa > Arthropoda > Insecta > Diptera > Tephritidae > Bactrocera > Bactrocera zonata. Next base: position 46,394 of record JBAWJQ010001790.1, on the reverse strand, counting down.
GTGCCTTACATAGACTCACAGCAATAAGAGTAACAAGTGATTTCCGAATTACATATATCCAGCGAAGTAACTCAAGTACTAGCTAGTATGCCGCCCATAGACATCCAGGGAGACGAATTCTCGAGATTATATGAGCTATTAGAGCCGATTACAGAACTCAAAAAAAGAGAGGAGAGAAATAAGAGCATAATTATAAGGCAGCAATGGTGGCGAACCTCCACCAAAGGATGGTAGAGTCACAGACTTATATCTGACATCTGTACGTGGATAACTAGAAAACATGGATACCTGGATTTCCACCTGACCCAAATATTAATATACAAATTTCGAAATGACGTCAGTCATTATTGTTCGATGTGTATGGATTCCACAGAAGACTCTGAAGAGATGTTTTTCCATTGTGCTCGGTTTCTAAGCATTTCATTAAAATTCACTTCGTATTGATCTGGATTAGTTTAAGATGGTAAAAAAATTCGTTAGGTGAGCAAAACTATTATACTCTAAAGCAACATGTTGCAAGAGTATAAAAAAGCCGGTTTGAAGTAAAAGTAAGTGACTCGTTTTAAAGCATAAATTATGCTTCAATTATTTACACATTTAGCTCATAGCCGTTATCGTCGTTATGGATGATTACGTCTGAAAAGTTTCAGCATTCGAAATTAAAGCTCCACAAAATCATTTACCATGCGGGAACAACTTTTGTTGGTTTCGGCTCATCTTGAAACACTCATACAGTCGACTGCTGCTTTCTTTCTGGTTCCTACATGTAAATCCACGATTCATCACCTGTCACGATAGCATAGATGTGTACTATAGTACCGGTCCTTGATGGAGCTTCAACGCCAAAAATTTAATTAAGTTCTTCGATACACTGCTGTTGAGTTAATACACATCGCAAGTTGTAAAAAATAGTCGCGCGAAAATGTTTTTTAAATATTATTCGGTAAATGATATAACTGTAGAATAATGTATAATTTTATAATCTAAGTGTGGATTTGTACTCCATTCATTTCATAAACAGCTTCCAAATTGATTTATATTCCAAACAATTCAAGAATTACCGATTGTTTACACCAGCACTACTGATTTCAAATGCAAATAAATATTAAGAAATATTAATTGTGAACAATATTGTATGAGAATATATATATACATATGTATTTATGGTAAGTATAAATATGATATGTACCTTCTACTGAGGACCAATGCAGCTTTCAAACAAATCAATGATTTGTTTAAATTTCAGCACTTCTCATAGACTACGCGATCTCCGCGATCTGGCCAAAGGCGCGTCGAGCATTCATCAAGTGATTTCCGTTTTCAGCGAATGATAAACAACCTAAGTACACACACACTGACATACACGCACACAGTTAGCGGCCAACACTTGGCGAAAGTCGAAGGAGGTTAGAAAAATGCTTGAATCGACAGCTTTTTTGCTGCTCAAAATTCGAAATTGAAAAAGAAATAAAAAAATCGCAAACAAATTATAAACAAACAAATGAAATTAATAATCGAAATATCCAAATAAATATTGGCAATTGCAGTGGCGTAGACGCTGGCTGATGGTGTGGAAGCGTATGAAGTTGAAGAAGGGTGTTCATAATGCTGCGAGTTGTTGCTGTTTATGGGAAGCCTGAAGTGGCAAGTAGATTAAATTTCCAGCGCTGATGGGGCGCACAAACATCTTCAAATGATTACCCAAATGTGTATATACATATGTATGTCTGTGTAGCCAAGTGTATTTTGGTTAACTTGTTGATCGCCTTCGAGCTGCGAAGCATAACAAATAAAATTAAACATATTGCAGTGAGTTCATAAAATTATTGCGCTGATGAAGTAGGTGGCGAAGAGTGGGTCCATATGTGCGTGAGGCAGTATAAAGTACAGAGAGAGGTGTGTAGCATTACTTTTAACACATATATGTATGTATGTACATATTTTTATTAGCAGATATGTAAATATATAATATGTATGTAAATATATGTGTACACTTATCGCAGTGTTGGTTAAAAATGCTTAGGGCCTTCATTAACTTTCCCAGCCCCTTAGCATATTTACATACAAATATATTTATGCTATATTACAACAACAACAAATTCGTAGATTTACGAGCACATCAGCAAAATAAACCATAAGTCCGCATACCTCATGGGAAAAAATTAGTTTTGAATTGTCTAAATATATACAGGGTGCCGCAATCGTTTATTTTACTATTTTTTTAATCCACAGCATAGAATATTAAGTTTATGTCGCAGCTTATAATGCACAGAAGGCAACATCGGGATCCTATAAAATACATACATACATATATAAATGATCATATTACCGACCTAAGTCGACTCAGTCATGTTCGTCCGTCTGTATATATGGAACTAGTCTCTAAGTTTTTGAGATATCGCTCCGCAAGTTTGCACACGTCTTTATCTCTCAAAGAATGTGGACATTTGTCGGAATCGTCGATATCGGACCACTATAGCATATAGTTGCCATAGCATATATGTAGTTTGCTAATCGATCAAACTGAAATCCTTGTTTGGATACCTTTTTCATTTGACGAGATATCTTCATGAAATTTGATTATTGCCTAAGGCGAAGATGAAATCTTTGAAAAAAATTACTGAGTTTGGATCAGTATAGCATATACATATGTACATAGCTGCCATGCAAACTAGCCGATCAAAGTTCTTGTAACGAATCTCTTGTCTTGTGAGGGGTATTAATCGTATTCTTAAAAATTGTTTAACATTTGAGACGATCGAAATTTTACTAAAAGTTCTTAGTACTAAAATTTTTTTTACTAAAAATTCTTAGTACTAAAATTTTTTAGTACAAAATTTTTTGACACTTAAAATTTGTTTTAAAATTATATCCAGAAACTTTATACTAAAATTTGTTAGTAAAATTTCGATAGTCTCATGTAAGTAATAAGCGAACAAAATTCTGTTGTGCAAATTTTTAGTACTAATTTTTTTAGTAAATTATATCCAGAAACTGTGTACTATGCCACTTACTAAAATTCAAATATTTTAGTAAAATTTTAGTACTAATTTTTTTTTTTAATTCTTTAGTACTCAATTTTTTTTAGTAAAATTTCTAAATTTCTCTAGCCGTGATGCAATAATAAACGCAGACAAACATTTTTTTGCAACATTTCGAACCTTTTTCGGAATTTTCAGTTCCTAAGCTGCATAATTTGGCCTAAAACTGGTTGGTACTGTGGATAAATCCTCTAAAATCTACAAGAATTTGGGCTTGTAGCAATTTTAGACTAAATCTTTAATGAAAGCCTAGGATTTATGGTCTAATACCTAACAAAGCTAATGTTATGTACCAAATTTCTCAACATGTTTTCAAATATGGTGGACCTATAATTATGTTTCTTGGTCCTATATAGCAGCCGAATTGTTTTCGTTTTCGATTCCGAACTTATTGCACGAGCTGTAATGTATGTATATATTTCGGGTTTTGGAAACTTTCTTATTCGTTGACTTATTTGCCATATGCAGCTCGAAACCTGTCTAATGGTCTGCATAGATGATAAGTACAACTATTACTGCTTGTTGTTCGACAGTACCTCTTAAATCTATCCAGACCGAGTAATTTTGCTTGGAAAAATTGGGTTCGAGAACACCAAGGTTCCTAAGGTATAATCTTTGTGACAGTACTACCATCCTTCCCTTCAAGAACTCTCCGCCAGACTTCCAAATGGAAAACCGGCTTAAAAGTGTTTGCCATCAATAGTTAGATTCAAAATCTCTTCGTAACCACGGCCTCTTATTGGCAGATAGAGGCCTTCATTTTAATGCTGTGGATATCAATGGAAACTGATCTTGAACCAATGGAAACTGAAAACTAGAAAGACCGTTGAGGTATTATAAGTAATTTATATAGATTTCAATGGATCCATTAAGTGTTGTTTCTGTTTTCTTACCTTTCATATTTGTAGGTTGGGCCTTCGGAAAGTTTGGTTCTATCATGGTTTGGTTCTATATTTAAGTATATGATTACCTAACTTCTCTTTCTCTCTCGTATTTTCCGTGTGAAAGCGATAAAATTAACTGGTCTTCCACCAAAACTTATATAATGGAGCCGAATTTTTTTGCAATACTAAGATTTATCTCATCCTCGGACCACCCTCTACTCATAACACACGTAGAAACACGCTGTACAACTGGACGCACGTTAACTCTTTGGCATATACTTTCCGGCGCTATACCACTTCAACAAAATTTCGCTGATTGTAGGCGCATACTTTTCATAGCGATGGCAGCTGTTCTCATCGCTTTCGGCACTGGCGCAATGTTAAACAAATATTTATTTACAAAAGCCCTCAAGGCGCACAGACAGTGCCGGAGATGCTCGAATGGATCCAGTCCGAACGATCTTGGTAAATATTATCTCTGCTTAAACTCACTAGAAGTACACAAGTCTACATGCAGAGCTCTGTGTATGTTGCAGCATAACATGCAACATGGCCACCGCTGCCGTCCGCACACCCGGATGATCATGTTGTTGCACGCTCGTTACGGTTGCTTCAATATTTGGGCCAACATGTGCGTATGCAAAACAAACAGTCTATACGGCCGCTTCCAACCACGGGCTAAACGTGCCGTTATGCTACAGTGCGGCCAATCAAATTCTTAGCGATCGCACGGTCGGGTCTGTCGATCATTCGCGAGTAGTTGGTTGTGGTATGGATAATTGATTGGTTGCAGACCACCAACATTTCGGCTGACTTACTGAGCGCGTACTGTGTTGTGCTATGTTATGCGGTGCTGTGCTGTGTGCTTCCCGCTTTTCTCATGGCCGACACGTTCGCCGGAACATGATCGCGAACACACACGCAGCTTGATTTAGTTTTGTTATTTTGAATGGTTTTTCTTTTTTTACTGTGCCGCTGACACGTTTCGGCGTTTCGCTTATAGCTTTGTTTGTTTTTATTCGGTCTCAAGCAAAGTTAAAATAATGATGTCAAAATTTCAGCGCCGCAGTGCAGAGATGCTTTTGAGGTGCCACTGTAATTATGGAATGCTTTTGTTCCGCGATGTGTGCCCGTAAGTTCTAAATAACAACTAAAATTGGTCCCAACTTTCGCAGCGTCCCAGAAACTCTTGGAAATAAGCTTCGCATTTCGAATATTTTTTATGTAGCCCCTAAAAATCCAATGTTAACGATCTTGGCAATTCTCGTACGAAGTATTCGGGCACAATAAAGATTATCGCGTATCGAGTTGTCTCACGAAATCACGTCCTCCTCTGATAATTACTTCATGTAGAGCTGAATTTTGAGAATTTTATGCGGTGTTCTCAGATAATTTCAGATTTGTTTATGAAAATTTGTCATCTTCTTAAAAATTAGCGAAAATTTGTAATTTCACCACGACCTAAGGCCTATTGTGCCCTCCCAAGCTTACTGATAAATTCCCGTATCCAGCTGGATGCTATTGAGACGATGTGATCCCTATTCAGATACATAGATCCAAGGAAATGTATCCTGTCCTATACCCATGTTAAATGTGTGCTTTTTGAGACTAAACTGAGACTGTCTAAAATGCTAAAAGTAGCCAGAATTAGCCCTCCGGAGGATATTGGCAACTTTGCCTGCGCATGCCTTCGAGTTGTTCTCAATACTTCTGCTGGCTCAGTTTCTCCTCATTCTTTATGATATGGGGACTAACCGCAACGCAGGGCTCCGGCCTCACCATCTTGAAATTAGAACGGGCAAACTCGCCAGCCAGTTCATTCACGACTACACCCTATGCCCTTTGGAACCCCGAAGAGGGGGACTTGGTTGGGAACTGTTAGCTTTTTTGGCCGCTCTAAGCGATCCTGCAGCAATAGCGAGGGAATCTCGTAGGATTGCTTTCAGTGCCACTTTACTATTGCTGACTATGGCAAGACATTCACTGCGATAGTTGTGTTGGAGGTTTGTTTCTACACACCGACTTAAAGCACAGACTTCCGCTGGGAAAATGCTCGGAAATGTCCCATAGGTTATGTGTGTGATCCTGCGAGTCCTGCACCAATGCCTTCCGATGTTTTCGATAAGTAAGTGTATCTGGCTTTTAACAATAGGTCAAACGTGGAGTTACTCTATTCAGCCTAACTGGCGAGGGTAACATTAAAATTGCTTGCGAAGTTCACACTTTTGGTAATGCTGTGCTTCGAGAGGAGAGAAGGTTTATCACATTTACTATTCATTTACTGGAACGAGATTATCTTCCCTCTGCCATATTCTCCTCCTGTCATTTGAAGCATTATATGTTTTGCTGTTTGACTGATTACTTGGTGGAGCGGTGCTAATTCCTGCATTAGACCTAGTCCTGCTTTAGTTGAAGCCCTACCGAAATCTGCGAAATCTGATGCGAGGCCCTCGTTAACGCCCCATATATAACAATCGGTCTCAAGATCGTGGTCTACATCCACCTGATATTTCGTGGCCTGCGCCCCTAGGATTTACCAGCCAGGGAATAACACACAATGAGTGCCTCCGTGGCTTTGGTCAGATCCACATGCTTTCATCGATTCCATAACTAATACTGTATCTTATTACGAAAATTCCGTTAATCCACTGTCACTTCTAAGACTTATTGAGCTGCCCTCATGTCAACCCCATGAAATTCTAAATACTCGCAAACAGTAATCTATTGACATCCACAGTCCGCTTAACACACTGGAGTCCGCAACAACACAGCTTCGGACCACCAACATTCTTGCCCTTGAGTAAATAATTGCTGGGATCGCTTACGAGCTCCAAAATTTACACAAAAATATGTTATTAAATGTGCCTTTCCGTTCTTCTTTCTGTCGCGCTTCGGAAGAAATGACCGTTCGGCTCGAGGTAAACAAATTTTGATGGTTTTGATGCCACACAAGTTGCGATTTCGGACATTTCGAACACGCTGGCGCCGAATTTTACACACATACATACATATACAAACACATAGTGCGAAGAATCAAAGCTCCAAGACACGCAGCCGTCACAAATTCTTAGCTTTTCCGTATATTTAAGCGCTCAGACACACATACACAGCTATACACAAATTAACAGGTACCGTCGGCAGCTGCACCGAAAGCTGTATTCAACACGAAGCCACACACAGTTGCACGCCACAGGCGTTGCCACAATTTTATTTATTTATTATTGTTATAAACTCTTTGGGGAAACATTTTAATTTTCTCCCGAATTTTTTGGTTAATGTGAAAATTAGGCCAATTATCTGGGTTGTGCTTTTCAACTAATACTACACGTACACACACACATACATACATGTCTACTTCCTCTCTGCGCGCTTTTGTTTCAGCTTGTCTGCTCAACGTCATTGGCTGTTTGCTTTGGCTGCGCCACCGATGAGTCGACACACACATGTTTTCAAAATCATCTATCCATAAAGTGTATGTATGTGTGTGCATGTTCTTCGGCAGCGCCAGCAACATGTCTTTTAACGCCAATTGCTGCTAGCACTTTGTAAAACTTCGATCTTTCGGTTGGTTTGCCGCAGCGTCTAAGTTCAAGTGGCTGTTGGTAGTGGCCTCTGTTTTGTGTTGTTGTGTTTGTTGTACAACAACAGCTGTCCATTTACTCACACATGCATTTATTTTGGCTTGTGTGGGTCATGTGGACAGGATCAAAAATCATTTCATGAGTGCAACAACAACAACAATGATAAGAGGAACAACAATAAATGCTTTGTGTGAATGAAATGATATTCGTTTGATCTGCAAATGAATACGAAACAGAAGTCCAGCGCCAGGCAGCATTGTAAATATTTGTTAAAGTTTGAGCAGATTCGGTTATTGTTATTCGAACCATAAAATTTGACTATAGCAAAAGCGGAAGGGAAATTACTTTAATCATTAATTAATTAATTGATCACTAGGCTTATCATATTGGCCGTAGTAGAGAATGACTTATTAGTCTAATCTAATAATTTGCATGCCACTAAACAATGCTGCTGAAAATAACTCTATTTAGTCGAGTGAGCTTCTATTAGATTTTCGGGGAGTGCTTTTCTTTTCTTTGACGTTTAGTCATCTTCAAACGCCTAATGACTTTTCAAGGAAATTCCGTTCGGAAAATTTACAATTGGCGATTTCCAGTCGAAATCCATTCCATGGGAATACCCCTAAATGTTGTTTGATGTTGACCCGGAAACAAAGACTCACGTCTACGACAAATATTATAGTTTGACCGAATAAGTTTTTTTGCAATGAGACGTTGTTTTCCAAAATTTTACTTAAAAAGTCCTCTACAGAAAAATCAATCAAGACGCCATTTCTCTGATTCTAATATTTTTTCGTTTTATTTTGCCCAGTAGGAGCTAATGTTATCAAATTGAATAAAATATTTTTGATGTTACCACATGTTTAAAAGCTTCAACGCGCCAAAATTTTTCAGAAAATTTATTTAATTTATTACAATAAAGTTGTCAAAATAAAGATATTAACGAAGGAAGAATCTGTTTTTAAGATATTTTTTAAGTTAGTTGCCACCTGTTCCAAAATTTTAACTCGTCAAAATTGATCATAATAGTGAACTATTACAATATTGGTATTAAACTAAAGATAATCATAGCGCAAAATTTTTTTTGATAATTTTGAAGAGGGTTGCCACCTTTTTAAAACTTTGAATACACCAAAAATGGTCAAAGAAGTAATATATTACAATAAGGATGTCTAACTAAAAATAATAAACAATATAAACCATTTTTGGAGATATTTTTTCAGAGGGTTGCCATATTAAAATATCAAAAAAAAAATTGTATATTAAATACTCCAACAATATATAAAGGAATTTAATATATTTTCAGTGTATAGACAATGAATTGTTTAAAAAAAAACATCAGTTTATATATAATATTACAGTAATAAAGAACCAATCACAATGATGAATGGGTAAATATAGATATTTATTTCTTCTTATCGAATTCAATGCTTAAAACAGGATCGACATTTCAAGGATAAGGTTTAATCTTTTTTAAAACAAATTTTTCTTTTGAGATTGTACCGTTACTTTAAACAATAATCTATGCCGATTTTGTGACGAGTACTTGTCAAAATAAAAATAGTTTTCCATACTTGTATTTGATTCCGACAAATGAGCAGCTTCTTGAAGAGAAAAGGACGTGTGACGATTTTCAGATCGATATCTCAAAACCTGCCTCACTATTTTTAGCATTTAAAGAGGGATAAACATGGCTAAATTGCCTCTGCATGACTTGTAGGCTCTTCGACGTTGCCATTTCTAGGTGTTACAAAAGTAGTGAAAGCTTAGTCGCTATGTTCTCTAGAACTTCTATGTATTTTGCTCGCTACTTTTCAGGTTATAAAAGGGATAGTCAACATTTAACTGCGATGAGAACTAATCACCTGTCTAAATATCCAAACTGGTATCGTTTGTCAATATCGTTCCCTAAATGCATGGAGCTATAGCAAGATTACTGGATAGACTCAATTTCTTAGACTGAACTGTTATTCATCCGGTAACGGCTATTTCTTCCGAAAATATTGCTTTACGTGTGCAAATGGAGAAGGATGTGGCACGAGGCTAATGTGCATTCCATAATGCGACGCTCCAATAATTTTTGTTTTTTCAAAGGAAAAACTGAAACTGATAAGAAGCAGTCAGAACCCATGTTGGTTCCACTAAAATAACTATAATTAAATACAAATCTTTTAAAATCACAAAACATAATTTTGTTAAATTTAGAGTCCGTCATTGGAGATATTATCTAACAAACTTTCCTTCAATCCTTGTCATCATAATTTTCTGCATTTCAAACGGGAGCATAGGGCCTCAAAAAGCACTTACATCTCTCTCTCAGTTATTTGCTAGCATCTTTAGTTTGTTCCACGATAATTCTTCTTTCTCTGCAATCATCGATTTATTTTTCTAGGAACTTCCTGGTGGTCTGGGTATTCCTTTCTTACGACTTCGTCGAGCGTTGCAAACCACAACTTGTCGGCAAACTATATGCTACATCGATGTAGTTGGCCACGACTTCACAATTGCATTTTCTATAAAGATCAACACTGCTAATGACCTTTGGTGAATACACCTAAAGAATAGGCGGTAGGCATATGATCTTTGTCACTTGTAATGTATATAAAAGCCTCTCCGAAATAAGGTTGTTCAGTTTTATTTTATTCACCAAACCCATTAACCTATTGAACATAGTTTCAACTCGAAAAAAAAAATAAATTGCATAGAAATTCGCCAGGCCCATAAAAATACGGAAAAAAGCAATAAAACCTTAATCCAGTCGCGCCAAAGCGTCACAGCCAATATTGACTTACAGCCCCAATTTAACGCGTATAAATGGATCAAAGGCGAAAAAGTGTGCCTTTGTAGTATAAACATATGCATAGATGCATACACACATATATACATGTATGCATATATATATTTATATATCCATATGTAGAAGGTGCACGTACATATGTATTACGCGGCGACCACCAGCTGCAACGAGCGAGCAATAAAATTAAAGCAAATATTTTTAAAATAATAAACAAATCGCTGCCATCAAACGGCGCGGCACGGCGCGGCACGGCGAGGCGAGCGAGACCTCCAAAATTGCATTCCAGATGCAGTGCGGCAAACATACATACATATACATATAAATGGGCATGTGACTCGCGTACACGAATGAGTAAGCGTTGACTTTCAGCAAAATGCCGTTGACGCGCGATGAATATTTGACTGAATGAATGCAGATCGCCGCGGCTGCTGTGAGGCAATGCAACAAAAACAAAAAATATGGAGATATACATACATATATAGATATGTGTAAATGTATTTATGCGCTTGCGACAATAAAAAATCTGAAATCAACAACACTAAACGCCCACCTGGCGACACAGCGCAGCTGCCGAGCCTGCCTGCGGAAGCAGTTCAATCTGTGCGGTCCGCTTGCCGCGCCACGCACGTGTTGCAAGCACATAGCAAGGGTAAAGTTTCAAGTGAAGTCCGCCTCCAATAATCATTTGCAGCTTTTACTGACCTGGAATCGGCGTTCCTTCGACTTAATTAGCCGCACTCAAGTGCACACAGCTGTGTCGCTCAGGTAAGGCCGCCAAACGCCGGCGGCCGCAATCGAATTCGCTTTTGATGATTTTCCTTATTGCTCTTGTTGTTGCTATTATTATTAATATTAATACTGTGGCATTGCGGCGACTCATCATTTGTTACCCATTAAATGGCTAAATGTAGGAGAACGCCGGTCAGCGACGTACTAAGCGTAGAAGCCAGTGGACCGACAGCTGCGTCGCAGATCGTAGATTCTCAAATGAGTAACATCTGTGAAAACATTGCGCCAAAAATTGTAAAAATAAGCAAGTAGCCGTTAAAATAACGAAGACCTCGCCTTTAGCTGGCGCTTTATGACGGAAAGTTTTGCACTACTAGGGTGGTACTAAGAGAAAATTTACATTGTTACAATCATTCCAGCTCTCAAGATAGCTTAAGAAAAATAGTTTTGAAATTAATATTGTGAAAATTAGCCTAAGAGCTCGAGAAAACTTTGCGGAGCCGCAGAAAAAAAATTCGATCCAGGTCTTCTAAAATCAAATTTTCACTCTTTTACTAAACAACAAACTATTTGAGTATTCTTATATCATTTATTAATTCTGGACTCTAAGAGATTTCTTCAAAGCCCCAAAATTCATTTTTTTTAAATCAGCCTTCAAGAATTTTCGGGCTCAAATAGGCCCATACTCGGTTTCACAATCCAAACCATTTGAAAATTCGAAAAAATATTATTTCTGAACTCGAAAAAGTTTAATCGGGTTCTCAGAATCTATTTTTTCAAAATCAGTCCAAAAAGCAACAATTTTCGATCTCATATAAGACCACTCTCGTTCTCAAAATCGATCTATATTATTTTTATTTTTCTTATTATTTATTAATTCTCCGCGAATATAATATTTATTAATTCCGTTTACCAAAAAGTTTCTTCCGGGTCTCAAAATTTATCTTTCCGAAATCAGTCTTGAATGTCTCGATCCCATATAGGACCACCCTAATTCTGATAATCAAACCATACACGATTGTGATTTATTTGCGCTTTTCGCGGCATTGACTTTTTCATCTTCATATCATCTTTTCTCACGTTTTTTCTTTGCTTTTATTTGACTTTCTCAAATATTCGTGAAATATTTTTCGTATATTTACCTCGTATGTTATGGGCACCAGCATGTGTTTGGATGTAGAAACAGTTGTGTGTGCGTGTTTATTTTTTTAATCACTGATCTTTCATTGGAAATGATTTATTAACAAAGATCTCTTTAATAACTGTTTGCTCAAGAATTTAGCTTAACTCAACAAAAGTGAAGCAAATAAGTTAAAGAGCTTTTACTTCGGCTATTTGAATAATGGAGTGAAGGGAGGGGGAAGGTACTGAAGCGAAAAATATGTTTATTAACATTTATTTGAGAGAGTAAGCCGAAAAAGAAACAAAATATTCAGAAAAAATTTTGCGTAGCAGAAATTCTTGACGACTTTCGACTGTTCCTTATAGAATATCATTTTTTCGTTTAGACCCACTTTTAGACTTTTTAATTAAAAATTGTTAGTTCTAGAATAAGCCGCTTCGAACCCATACTTTGTTGTGATCTTATTTGAAATTTGCAAATTCAAACCAGCAAGGAAATTCAGCTGCCACTGAGCCTGAACTTCAGCTGGAACAAAGGTTTTATTGATCGTGTTGGTATGGCGGGTCACTTGCCATAAGATAGACGTTTCCAACCGCATATCCTGGTGGACATATTATATGCAGACCTTGTTGAAACCTTAAACCGATTATGTCGAAGTGGCCCCACCTAAGTTCTCGGTTTCCTAGCCGAGACCGTGCATCCACTCGCATCTTCATCAAAGTTGCTCACGATGCAGGGTCTCGGACGCAGAAGTAGGGTTTGAGTATGGTAGCTCAAATATAGCTGGATACCCGCACTACACAACTTCATACAGTTATGCAGAATGACGTTGAGCTAAGCCATAAGCTCCGTCAAACTCGGAATAGACTTATCCGAGTCGTTCGGTGCCAGACAAACTTTTAAACAGGGTGATTCCCCTCGTGCGCTTTTATCCATATAATGCTGCAATAAGTGTTACGCCACGTAATCTGAACCCCAGTAGCACAGTAGTTGAGCCTCGCAATCGTCAGCGCAGTCTTATTCAGCCCAAAAAACGAAGCGAATGAAATATTTTTGTGGTGGTCGAGGGTATGTCAAAGTACCTGAAGGTCACATATAAGTTTTCTCGCGTCTAAAGAACTAATATATGTCATTGTTAGCAATTATAAATTGGAAAAAGTAAAGACGTTTATCTATCTCGGAATTTAGGCTAAGTCGTCCGCATTGAAGACGATGCGCTAACGAAAATATCTTTTGATTCGAGACGCCAGGATGGACAACGCAAACAAAAAGCCCACGCATCCAATGGAAGGACCAATTGCCTGCATTTGGAATGTAAAATTTTCGTGACCTCGTAAGATATAGAGACAACTGGCGAAGTTCTGTGTTCCCTGCCCGGACCGACCCTCCGTTGTAATGCCAAAGAAAAAAAAAGTAAAGTAGAAAAAGTATCAACAATTCAGCAATTTGATAGCGTTCGGCCGGCTCTTGCGGAGTTCATTAAAGATTTATTATTTATAGATAGATTTACTAACAAGCTGGAACAACTTAAAGTAGATATGACAAATTTTCGTCATGCTTTAAACTGAATCACTAATCCCGAAAGTATTGGTATCGGCTGCTCTAAGACCTCCATTGAGTATAAAAAAAAAAACAAAAAGAAAAAAGGAAAGCATTCAAAGTGTTGAAAGGACTAACCTAGCTTTTTAGTCTCAGTTAAGGTTAGGGGTTTCACAGCCGACCAAAAAGGTCAAGACAATAGAAGTTACCTTTAAATTTGGTGCACCCTTTCAGCAAAAAAGGGGCTTACTATCCCCACTCCATCAGTGAAAAAGAAACTTTTATTTTATTCTTTGAATAATTTCATTCTTACTTTCTCTGAAAATGACAAAAATTTAAGAAAGGATCTAGCTTAGGATGATACTTGGTTTAACCAGGGTAGCATTTGAAATTAGTAGGCGACTGTCATCAATTTTATAACACTATGAGTTATTGACTTCTGACAAATCCCATTTGACTTCTGTCACCTCATCTCTGCTGATTGACAACTTTATTAATGGCTTGATGTTGGCTGTGACAGTGAATGTCAACAATTCGAACTTTAAAAGCATGTTGTTAGTTCAATTTTTAAAATACTTGCATGCAACCCTCCTTCCTCAAGTGCACTTTTTTTAGATTTCATTCAAAAGAAAATTTGATTACGACACGATTTTGCTTTTCCCGCACGAAGTGAATCCGTGGGGAAATCAATTATTTTGCCAAACATAAGGGCTGACTTTTCATGGAAGGGCTCTACTACGGAGTGAAAAAGTGTACGAAAAAGCAGAGAAGTAATGGAGCCACTCACACCATTGTACTCGCAGTAAGTGTCATATTTTATTCATAACTTTTACATTTGAAATCGGAAAAAAGGCAAAAAGTACACAATATATAAAATAAAAACTCTCGAATTGCACATATGACACGAACTCACGTAGCGGCAATCGTGGCCAGCGCGCCACACACTTACGTTCCATAGTGGTGTGTGGCATGTGGCAACAGCTTGCCGGCGTAGCATACGGTCAGTTGCACGACCAGCTCGAGCGCCAGTAGCCACTTGTAATTCTAGTCACTGCATATGGCGAGCGTAGTAGCGAGCTGTCAGTGCGGCAACACGATGCCGACGACGGCGATGGCGTTGAAGGCGATGATGTCTTCAGTGGCCGAGACGTGCACTAATTGAGTTGGCAATTTTCTGGCCTAAAATATACATATTTTTTTCATGCCATATTTCTTACACGAGCTACCAGCGTCGTCCATCATATATAACGGGTGATTTTTTTGAGGTTAGGATTTTCATGCAGTAGTATTTGACAGATCACGTGGGATGTCAGACATGGTGTCAAAGAGAAAGATGCTCAGTATGCTTTGACATTTCATCATGAATAGACTTACTAACGAGCAACGCTTGCAAATCATTGAATTTTATTACCAAAATCAGTGTTCGGTTCGAAATGTGTTTCGCGTCCGTGTCCGATGAGCGATGAGGCTCATTTCTGGTTGAATGGCTACGTAAATAAGCAAAATTGCCGCATTTGGGGTGAAGAGCAACCAGAAGCCGTTCAAGAACTGCCCATGCATCCCGAAAAATGCACTGTTTGGTGTGGTTTGTACGCTGGTGGAATCATTGGACCGTATTTTTCAAAGATGCTGTTGGACGCAACGTTACGGTGAATGGCGATCGCTATCGTTCGATGCTAACAAACTTTTTGTTGCCAAAAATGGAAGAACTGAACTTGGTTGACATGTGGTTTCAACAAGATGGCGCTACATGCCACACAGCTCGCGATTCTATGGCCATTTTGAGGGAAAACTTCGGACAACAATTCATCTCAAGAAATGGACCCGTAAGTTGGCCACCAAGATCATGCGATTTAACGCCTTTAGACTATTTTTTGTGGGGCTACGTCAAGTCTAAAGTCTACAGAAATAAGCCAGCAACTATTCCAGCTTTGGAAGACAACATTTCCGAAGAAATTCGGGCTATTCCGGCCGAAATGCTCGAAAAAGTTGCCCAAAATTGGACTTTCCGAATGGACCACCTAAGACGCAGCCGCGGTCAACATTTAAATGAAATTATCTTCAAAAAGTAAATGTCATGAACCAATCTAACGTTTCAAATAAAGAACCGATGAGATTTTGCAAATTTTATGCGTTTTTTTTTTTTTAAAAGTTATCAAGCTCTTAAAAAATCACCCGTTACAAGTAAATGTTAGCTCTTGTTGCAAGTAGTTACTTAGCCAATGGGGAATTCTTCTTAAGTCATTGAGAGAGAGTGCGTAGTGATGGGCATCCCTTGTTGCCGCGCAAATTTCTTTTTGCATTTCACAAGCGCTCAGCACTCATATCGATTATGACAGATGTTTAAGAAAGGTCAATTGGATTATGTCTGCTGCCACATACGCGATTTATAGAAAATGTTCTTCCATCACATGTTGTGAATAATGTATCCTGCTAAGTGCTTGTGGCATGTAGCTATCAGCTTTTGCTGTGCCGGTGGTTAAAATGGAGCTAATGGTTTTGGCACATGTTATGATTGGGTTGCTAAATTAGGCTGAGAGTGTGAGCGAGAGCTTTTAATATTTAATAGATTTGAGATTAGTGAGTTACAAGAGATTGCGGTTAGGAAAAAAGTATTATTTGTGGTAACAGTAATTCATTTTTGAAAGATATTCATCATTGGCCAATTGATCACATTCTTTATTTGGCGAATTTGGAAGTATTACGAGTATCTCTACAGTTTAACCTACAAAATCTCGGATTTATTTCCGGTTTGATGACAAATTCCATTATTAACATTTTTGAAGAGCAAAATATTTTGAGAGCTTGATAATTCCATATCAATATTTTTGGAAGTAATTGAAGAGTCTTGATTAGATTTTTACATCAATTTTAGTCGGAAAGGTCGGCTTTGATGCTGCTAAAAATCTGGATATATACATAGTACGTAGCTCCATGGATGTCATCCGACAAAATGGTGCTCCCAGCAGAAACCAGTCCACTTTATTTAACTCTTTGTGTCATCCTTCTTTTTCTATTCTTGATGAACTCCTTGGTGGTAGCAGCTTCCTTGAAATCCACAAATATTGATATTTCCGAAGTGGTCCAACGTTATGGAAATACGATTGGCGGATTTTAGAAAATACTTAGGAAAGAAGTATGACACAAAGAGCTAAGTAACATAGACTGGTTTCACACACCGCAAGTTTAACAATTTCGGTTTTAGTCAACTGAATATTTCATTTCTGGAATTGTTGGGAGGCATCTAATGTCCAATCGAGCAGTTGACAAAGTTTCGATATTCTGGAAAGTCTAATTTTGTGGCATTGACTTCCCATTATGATCGCTACTCGTTCCTTTAACCTGAGAAGTAACAAATAGATTTATTCCAAGAGTTTTTTGGAAATGGAACAGGCTTCCTATAGCCGAAGAGACCTTATGTATTACGAATATTCTTGAAGCAAGCGGATACGTCGATGGTCCTTGATTGAACATAATTCCGGATCAGTGCCAGTTACGTAGCTCTGTGCGTCTAGATATAACATCAGGTATAATTAGTTCTTCAGACTCGATAGTTTCTCCAAAATTAGCATACCTCAGTCAATGATGAAAGAAAATGATGACTGATCTAAGTTGTTTAAGATCTTCACGCCACTAAAGATCGGCTTAGCTCACTAGATTCTTCGTATGTTGTTCTAAACAATGCCTGGTACACAATAATAAGGACATGTAAAACCTCGTGCGTGCCTCAAGGAACTTTATAAGTCATGGAAAACAAACAACTTTTCCGTGCCGCCGTTGGCCGACACTTGTAACATGAGTCAGTCAGCGGCAAGTTGCCATCAAAACTGCTGAACGCTGACAGCCATTAGTAATAATGGCGCTATGAATATCAACTCTGCGGCAACAAGAGCAAACTGATTGCGGACAGAGTTGTACTTCAACACACACACACACGCGCATAAATACACTCACAGATAAAGCAGCAATAAGCATTTTCCTGCTAAGAATTAATTAAACAAAATTATAGTGTTTAGCTGGTGTTGTTTATTGTTGCTGGCATTTGTGAATGGAGTTGTTGCAACGTGGCTTGCGTGCGGCAAGCGAGTCAGCAACAAGTCAGAGCACTTCCCATTTGACGGTCTGACAGCTTGTTAGAAGAAAGATGATGATGTTGTTGTTGTTGTTGCTGTTGTTGTAAAGACGCGTCTTGTTTTTGTTGCGGATGCTGTTTGTGTTGTTGTTGTCTTAACTGCTGTTGTTGTTGTATTTGTTTTTGTCATCACAACTGCTTTTGTTGTGTTTGTTGTTGTTGTCATTTGCTGTGTTGAGTTTGTTATTGTTGTTGCTATCATTACTGCTGTTGTTGCAACCATTGCTGACTATGCCCATCCTCCATTTCATGTGGACAACTGTGGTAGTTGTAGTAGTGTTTGTTGTTGTTGCAGCAGTTGTACCGCCAACCACACGACGTTGCCAACCATCTGTTTAAATACGCGCGATAAAAATCTAAATTAGACGCTAATTTTTAATAACAACACTATGTAAAGCGTTGCACCAAGCAGCAGCCGAGTGCAAAAGATCGCGCAGCAGCACCTTAGACCACTAGCAACAACAACAACAAATGCCTGAGTAAATATGGAAAAAGGAAGTGGCACATACCCACCAGGCCAGTTTGTGGCATTAGTTGCAGCAAAAACACACACAGCAACAACGTACACACTTGAATTGAAGTTGAGTGCTTGTGGCAGGCGGGTCGTTGCAAGCAGATGGTTGCGATTAGGCGACGCATTAAACACGTTTTGTTGATTAATTATGCAGCAAGCGTGTTTCGAAAGCAAATCACATACACACATATATGTATATGTGTATGTGTTGCTGTTGTACACCCAGCAACAAACAGCGCATGTGGCTGTGGCAGCTTTAAGTAGCGCGCTTTTTTGTTGCCGACTTGCCAACTGCAGCGGACACAAGCGCGAACACATTAGCCTGGTATGCCGACCACCGCGAAAGAGGTTAATGCCGATCGACAGGTGTGGACCAAGCGATCATAGGTGTGCTGCCCACGTCATGACGGCGACGGCAACGGTGACGGTGGCAACTTCAGTGCATTAACTTGCGGATTTTAATTGCCACGCCGCAGTCGCACTTGTGCCCAACTTACGCACACACGCATGCGTCCGTGTGAGTGTGATTAGTCCAAGCTGTAATATTTAATAAGATTTAGTGCCGACGATTGTCGCTAGTTCCCCCACACCCCATTGGGTGAGCGATATTCGCTGCGTGTGTGTGGGTAATTTTGATTGCCGTTGCATGCGACCGTAAAACGATGGTAAATGAAGCTAATATCACAGACACATTTTTGCATATATGTACATATAGCATATCGCTGCGTACTCACCTATGACTGGTGGTGGGGTGGCCAACAAATGTTCTCAAACAAAATTACCAGATATACAAAATCCTACTAGGTTTAAATGTTCCAGTTTCGCTCATTGAAAATATTCTATAATAGCTTTGAACTTCATCAAATGTTCCGAAAAAATCGGGTCTCTAAACAACACTTCTGATAAGAGACTCAACTGGACCTGCCATCTAAACAAATCTATCATCAAAAGTTTATGGATCTCGACCTTTGTATACATTTTTATAGAGTTTTCCACGTGTATAGGCGATCTGATTTCGAAATTAGTATATTTTGTATGTGGAACCATTATTTTTCAGTTGGTCAATTATCCTTCGGTGGACTGATGACCCAAAATCTAAAAAAGAGTTATCTCCGTAACTTATAGACTTTGAAAGTCATCGAACATAGTCCAGTTTTCAGAATTCCACTTTTCCAAAAACCTCCGATTATTCTGTACATTTTGATTATTTTGGTAAGTCTTCGCATATCAGAGCCTTTATAGGTTTATTGCGATAGACAAAAAGTCCAAATGTACAGTGCAATCTTCACGACGACATTCTAGTAATTTCGATCATAATAAACCTTTACAGAGGAATGAGACAGACTTTAGTACTCCTAAAATAGCCGAGCTCGCCAGTCTCACGTAAGAGAAGAAGGCGTTAACCGCTAGAAATGCTAAATGGATACTTTTCGGTTTGATGATTGCTGAACAGCAGACAATTGGGAAGTTGTGGATCTTCGAAGACAAGACTCATCGTTAATTCCTTTGTCAGAAAAACTTTTATTTCACTAAATTGTAAGATCTCAGATAACTCACTACCTATCTAATCGGCCGCAACTGCCTATATTTCATGAGTTTTGACTCGATATGCTGAAGGACTGAAGGAAGAAACTTTGTCTCGAAAAAAAGAAATATTTTAGTTGTATGATATGTTTTCGGAAAGCTCTGATTATCTCATAATTTTAAATCCCTTAAAAAACATGGGATATGGCAACAATAAAACTGACCAATAATTCCCACAGGTAAAGAACTCCATCAAAGCAGAGATATTTAGCCACTAAGCCAGATTTTGACCCTATTTAGTCAGCGCCCAAAGCTTAATGAATATTTCATCTAAAAATTATTGAGCGCAATAGCATCAAGTTTCTTCTTTATTAGCCTTTGATGCCACATTACAGCAGAAACGCTGAAAACTTCGAAGCCGATGAGCTTGTTCGAATTTCAGCCGATTGGAAGCGAATCGATACTCCGTTGTGTTATTGCGTTGGACCTCACGGGAGTTTTGGACCTGACGTGAGCTCAACAAGCCGGTCAACAACTAGAATTTGTGCAACTAGGACATCCTTCCGGGTCGTAGTGAACGGAAAGAGGTCGTCTCAACAAGCGAAGTCCATCTCGCCGTAATTTTAGGTGGTCCGACTGAACACTGTCCAATAAGTTCATACACGGTGTGGTACAGTAGTTTTTCAAACGCTTTTTGCCAAAGCTGTATGGAGGAAGGCGAGATCATCTTGCCACTTTTTTCTCTATTTCCGGGTTTTGCCAGGCTGAGCATGAAATATCTTGATAGCCACACATACAGTGGTCCCAGCGAAGCGGCTAAAATTGATACCGTATATATTTTTGAAAATTTGTGGTAAGTTCGAAACGCTTCGTTGATCTAAGTAGTAGCAGTCCATTGGGGATGTTTCAGTAGTCCATTTTTAGACGTTTTTAGGTAACACAAGGACCAACCTTCACAGCTGTCTAAATGAGATCCATCGATAAGATCAACACTAAGACCTAATTTAACCTAATCTGACCCTCGCAGTTCAAGAGACGTTGTTTCGATGGAAGCTGCTGCTGAGGAAGCTGCTTTCTTAGATTGTCTTTAGAAGTCTTTCTGGGGAATGTGATATGAAAGTTGTTTGCCTCACCAATTTTAAGTGATATTGTATCTGTTGGTATTAGACTTCGGTTACCGATTCTTCGAGGCTAATTAATATGTTAGCCATCAAACTCTTCTTAAGCCCGAAATCGCGCAAATCAAATCTGCACAACACTTCGTCGCCTCCTGCTCACTCGGAATGTAATGAGTTGTCTTAAATTGCTGCACAGTAATTTGCAGTATCCGATGGGCCGCTAACGGGCGTCACGCACCTACCCATATTTACCGAACGTGCAAATAAATTTGTAAATTGTTCTGAAATGCACGCACATGTCAGCCAAATCGCCCCAGCACTCAATCTGCCCGCCTTCTGCACTTTGGCTGCCAACAGAGCGCTGATATGTGTGCACTTAGTCACTCCCAAAGCGACGCTGTGTTACTGCGCTTGTGTGTGTGTGTGTATGCGCCGCCGCGTTGCAGCTGTTGTCAATTATTCCGCTTGCGCATGCGCCGTGTTGCACTTTGCGCGCTGTCGCATAAATCTTGCGCTCATGCGCTTGCCGGCTGCCCGGTTGACAGATTCGTTAAAAAATCTCGCTCGCCGTGGACGCAGCAAATCTCGCTTCACAACTCGCACATTCAACTCGCGCCGCAATTTAGTTTCGATTTGTAATTGTTGTTGTTCTCTTTATTTGGTGTTGTTTTTGTTTTTCATATGGCGCAAAAAATGTTGGAATTAGTTTCGTTGGGAATGTTTTATTGGCGTCAAGTTCAAAGGTCATCCAAAACACATTGTACATGCGGCTGTCTAGCGCAGTCAGGCGGTCCGCCAAACATTTGTGGGCGGAGACGTCGACTAGAGGTGAACGAATACATTCATTGCATTCATTGCTTTACTAATGTGCGGAATATTGTGCAACTTGCCGGGTGGTGAGTGGTCACTGGATATTGTTATGACACATTATTTTTGATTAACAGCTCGAGGAAATCACAATTCCGATTATAATTCGCCCCTTCAAATGAATTTAAATTAAACTCCGCGATCACTTTGGAGATACATTTTAGCATGCATGAAGTCTCTTTCGATCAAAGTTGGTCCCATTTATGACACATTCGCTAAGCTCTACTGTTATATATTTAATTCAGGAAGGCCCTCCACTTGTCTTTACTGGCGTAGGCACCGCTTACGCGATTATAGCCGAGTTAACAACAGCAAGTCACTTATCCGAGGCTTGTTGTTCCTTTTCATTGGTATGATTTTTTACGTGGCGGGTCCCAAACCCAGCGCACAACCCTGCGGCGGGGATGCTTCGCCTTCTCACTTTAGCTCGCCTTCAAACGGCTGTTCTTAGGCTAACCAGAGGATACTTGGTCAAAGACCGGAAGTCGTGAGCTGCTTGAGCCATATGTAAAAGAATCGTTTCTGGCCACTCCCAAGTAAATGGCGATCAGAGAACTTTCCTCACTTGCGTGAACTTCTACACATGAATCCATCCTCCACATGCACTATAAAAGATACCTTTACGCTGAGTAGAAATCAACCCAATCTTTGTTATCCTTGCCATTTCATCCATTCTGCTAAGAAGTACTAGGTTCAACGAGAAGCCCATTTATTATATAGTATAGATATTATAGAACATACACTACTTTGCATTAGCATTAACCAATAAATATACTCTCGTTTCAACCTTCCATTCCATGTTTATCGCATATACCGCCTTAATCATATATTCTCCTCCAGGAATCGGAAAACGAGCGAACATATCATCATGCAGCACAAGATTATTAAAAACAATGTCATGCTAAGTAAATGGAGATATATAAATATATTTATATATAAGTATAATAATAAATATTATGCAGTTGGTCAGAGAAAGTAATCTTCAGTGCTCAAAATACTCACATTGAACGGACAAGTGTGGTTGAAATTCGAGGATTTCGCGAAGGCATCAAAATATATTTTCACAAAGGGAAAACGTTTCCTATTCGCCAAGAAGGAACATAAATCGACGGAAACATTATGCAGAAATGGACGATAACCATTGAACTTTTTGAACAAACTCAGATTTATCTAGAGAATAGAGAAGAACGTGAAAATTACAAATTTAATATTTATTGTGCAATAAAATGTGGAAATAAATCAAAGAAAATATTTCTACAAAAACGTGAGCTGTAATTTGACAGCTGTCAAAAATAAACGTCAGAAAAAGTCTTGTGTCCTGCGTGCTTGGGTCTGTCTAAACATGTTTCTAAGAAGACAACATCAAGTACACTACGATTCGACTCAACCGTTATGTGGTTTCCTAGTCTTCGCTATAAAACGCTTAAAGAGTCACCCTTTATTTACGTATGTACTGTTGCAATAAACACTTACTGTTATATTACTAAACGGTTTCTGGAAGATCTTCACATAAAGTGATAACGCAATCGTACCCCGTTTCGGTACCGTTAGCCGACAACATTGAAAGATGGCAAAACTTTCATCGAAAGATTTGCAAATAATGTTGGTGAATCTTGAAGCTGACACGACCGCACCAAATAATACCAATAAAAGTATTAGCGTTAGATAACTCTCCGTGCGAGTGACCCTCATCGCTGTACTATTTATCATTCAAAACTGTTCTAACATTTACCATAAAACTATAATCAAATAAAATCAGCAAACCATTCAAGCATAACAATTTGTTGAATTGTAATTTAATAATAAGTAATTGGTCATCACAAAATTAAGTTTATAGCAAGCAAGGATGGGCTAAGTTCGGGTGTAACCGAACATTTTATAGATTTACTTTCACAATTCGCAAATAGAACCACCTCACAGGTTGACCAATTTATAAGGAAAATTCGATTCTCTTTTCTGAATTTCATTAAGATTGACTCCAGATGGATCTGGATTAGTTTAAGGTGATAAAAAAATTCATTAGGTGAGCAAATCTATTATACTCTGAAGCAACATGTTGCAAGAGTATAAAAAAGCCGGTTTGAGGTAAGAGTGATTGACTCGTTTAAAAGCGTAAATTATGCATCAATTATTTACATATTTGCCTCATAACCGTTATCATCGTTACGGATGATTACGTCTGAAAAGTTCCAATATTTCAAATTAAATCTCCACAAAACAATTTATATACTTATCCACTAAATTTAACCGTTAGCAAGTCAGAAAGAGCTAAGGTCGGGTGTAACCGAACATTTCAAACTTTCAGGGGGGAAATGGCGGGACTATAATACAATTTCATCCATTTTCACACCGTCAGTAGGGGTTCTTATGGGGTTTACTCTAAGCGAATTTAGCTAATATAGCTTTTATGATAAGGAGATATACACACTAAACCTAATAGATAATGAGGCCACGCCTATTTGTTTACAATTTACAGGCCACATGTGTTACTGCCATCCCATGCCAAATTAGAGTTCTATATACAGATCTCTTACTTTAGTGCTTAGTTATTACACTTTATAGTTGTCTGTTAATGACTCTGAAGCAACATTTTGGAAGGGCATAAAAAATCAGACCAAAAAGTCATGACCAAACCAATTTGATGCAATTTTGAACAGACCATAAAATTGTTAGAAAAAGACATACTCTTAATATCCTTAAATTTTATCGAAAATTGGAATATCTCTTCGGTGGAAAGTCACATATAGCCACAAAGGTCTTCATAATCAGTATAGTCTAAATCTTTCATGTACGGTATAATGAGGACTTAAAAAGGTAAAGATAAAGTCTTAATTCGAAATGGCCTGTGTCGCAGATTGTGCTTTAAACCCATTAGAGGGCGAGGCTACGTCAAACCAAAGCTGACCCTTCCCACAGTTTGCCTTGTTCGAAATAATAGTTTTGTGACTTATTTGGCAATTTGGCTTGGAAGAACATTAGCTGTTGTAAATTCGGCAATAACCGGGTAAGCGGTGTCTACGCCAATAAAGAAAAAAAAAACATAACTTAGTGACATAACATAGGTTTACATTAGCAGCTTAATTATTAGTGATTATTTTTATTGTAAAAAGAAATTAATAATTTAAGTTAGCTTAGTGACGTAACGTAGCACATCTTAATATTGTATTTCTGAGGTAAAAATTTACATACAAAAATTAAAAAAAAAGTCTTACATAACATAACGCAACTTGACATAACATAGCATAACTTAACATAACGTAGAATGATATTAAATAAAAAAAAAACAAGAAACTACAATTAATTGATTTTGATGTAAAAAAATTAATAACTTAACTTAACTTAATGACATAACGTAACGTAGCTTAGCATAAAGTAGCATAATATTAAATGTATTCCCAATAAAAAACAACAAAATACAACTAATTTATTTATAATTTTATTAATAACTTAACTTAGAGACATAACGAAAGATAACTTAACATAATATAACGAAGCATAATATAGAAAGCTTCAAAAATTCGAAGTTTAAGTGATTAATTTTATAGTGAAAGAAACTTAATAACTTAACTTAGTCACAAAACATAGCACAACTGAACATGACATAACGTAGCATAGTACAGAATATTTCAGAAATTCAAAGTAAAAGTTAATAATTTTATAGTAAAAAACTTAACGATTTAACTTAACTTAATGACGTAACGTAGCATATAACATATTATAATATTAAATTTTTCAAGAAAAAAACCAAACAAAATACAACTTATAAATTTTATAGTGAAGTTTCTTAAAAACAACATAGAATTCCATCACAAAATGAAACTTGACATAACATAACGTAACGTAAGATAAAATAGCATAATATTGTATTTTTCAAGAAAAGAAAAACAACAAAAAAAATTTATTTTATTGTAAAAAACTTAATAACTTAACTTAACTTAATGACTTAACATAGCACAACTTAATATAAAGTAGCAAAGCATTGCATTTTGTTTGAATATACTATATAATTAATTAATTTTGTAGTAAAAACCTTAACAACTTAACTTAAGGACGTAATGTACATAGCTTAACTTAACGTAAATTTTGAAAAAATTTAATTTTTTCGTGCAAAGGCAAGAAAATTCACCTAATTAATTTTATATTAAAAACCACAATAACTTAACTTAACTTAAAAACTTAACGTAGCATTACTTAACATAAAGTGACTTAAAATTTAATTTTTTTCTAGGAAATACAACTAAATAGTTTTATAGTAAAAACCAAAATAACTTAACTTAATGACGTAACGTAACATAACTTAACATAAAGTATTGATATATTTCAAAAAAAAAAAACTACCAAAAACAACCCATTATTTTTTTTTTGCCAAAATAACCTAATAACAACATTAAATTAGGTACTACTTTATTAATAGCATTTAAATTATCACAGCATAGGATAACCCATGGAACCAGAAATACGAAATATTCTTAACTTAAGTTGGTGTGTGGTAAACAATCTTGATACATTATCAAGAGGCAAAGAAATAAAAGTTTACTTGTATTGCCGAATTCTCACAAATCGAATAATTATTTTCGGTCATAAAACGTTTCACACGGCACTTTCGCTTAGCTGGCAAACGGTACATGCGGCGCACATAACAATCGCTTATTAGCAATACTAATTGAAAGTAATTTCGCACAGATTTCTGCACTTAAAGGCAGGTGTTCAACCGATGATTTATGAGAACGCACCTACAAACTTTGTACACACAATAAACATTTCTATAATAATAACCTTGTTGCGGTCATAACAAGCACGTGGAACATATGTATGTACATACACTCGTATGTGTATATGTATGTATGTGTGTAAGAAACAGTTGTGGAAATTGTCTCAATTATCGGCCAATTGAATTGCTTCGGTGCAAATGACGAATTTACAGCCAACAATCTAAATAGGAAGGAAAGTGTTATCACAAGAAGGAATCGACATACATACATACACCTGAAAGTACCGTTACGTGGTATACTATTTGTGAAACTTTTATTTCTTTGCACTCAGTAAGTCCGCAAACAACAACAATTACTTGTACTTACTTTAAAAAATACAATAACAACAAATTTTGAATGAACGAAAAATGGAGTCAACAAGTCGCCACGCTTGTTGACGCGATAAGAACCGCCATTCTCGGTGCAACCACCTGTTGAAACAAAACGAGCCTCAATTACGAAATCATCGCGGGTACACACAAGTAAACATATAAACATAAGTACATAACTTAGTGATAAGCGCGTCGACAACAACAAACAGCAAAGCAGCGTAAAATCCAACGAATGTTTGCACCGAGAACCCACTATCGCCTGTCCAAACGAAGTGAAGAAGACAAAGCTGCTATTTTGGTAATTCCTGCGAGTGCCATATAAGTACATATATATAAATATACTGTTATACGCATACAGTATAACTATTTGTTGTTGGAATATTAGTTTGCTTTGGCATTAAATTACCAGTTCGCTTGTGTCCGATAAGCGTACGCGCGTTTCCAGCAAAGGCAAATAGTTGTTGCTTGGGTAAAATACTTACAACCACGAATAGCACTAAATATACACACAGAAACACATATATTTACTAGATATATGTACTTTATATATACATACATATGTATGTATGATGTTGGGCGCTCTAGAGACACCTGTGTGTAACTTTGATAAATTCACCACCATTTGAAGTTGAGGCCACAGACTTCAAATTTCGGCAGTAAATTTTAATCATTTCGACTTGCCATTGGATCGCATATCTTTCAACAAATATGATGAAACGGCAAACCTTACTGAAGAGAAATGTCAAAAGATCGGGAAAATATATGACGTCGTTTGCTATCCCCATCGGCCTGCTATTGTAGCGTTGTGGCCTATCTTCCTTTTCGCTGTTTGGTGCCAATTAGCGATTCCAAGCAAAACCAGGTCTTTCTCCACCTGGTCTTTCCATA
The DNA here is from genome assembly GCA_037783105.1 of Bactrocera zonata. Classification (NCBI taxonomy): domain Eukaryota; kingdom Metazoa; phylum Arthropoda; class Insecta; order Diptera; family Tephritidae; genus Bactrocera; species Bactrocera zonata. The sequence continues at coordinate 18,574 of JBAWJQ010001790.1, read as the reverse complement.
CTTACTTATATGTACATATGTATAGCGACAATGATTTCATTTCATTGGCTTTTTTTTTGTACTAAATGTTGTGAATAATTCGGAGACACGAAATCGCGTTTGAGCTACCTTTTTTCCTGTTACCCAAACTATAGCGCTTGCTCTGGACATGAACCGGAAACTGTAATATTCCGCTATTTGAAGTACAGGACACGTCTATCTGCAGTTCGGTTAAGTAGTCTTTTAACCAAAGCACTTTCGCTGAAGGCACTGCAAGCTGTCCTAGCCGAGGCTTCTATGTCTGGAAATTGGCTTAAGCATTGACATTCTTGGTTTAGTTCAAATGGAGAAAACTGAGAACTGGAAGGCAAAAGAAAGATTTGTATAAAAATACGTGAAATATTTTTTTCTTGTTTGGCTTGGCTAGGCGAGTCAAAAATTACTGATTTGCTTGTCGAGTGTTTTAAAGTTTTTTTTTTTTTAATATTTCAAAAACCATCGAAAATAAAAAATAGAGCTAATTTCCAAAATAAGTCAAAGTAAGTCAATTTTCGCCTGTAACTTTCCTATTATTGGTAACAAAAAGAGACGTTAGAACAAAAATATAGAAAAAATATAAAACTGAAGCTATCATATAGTCCTGTTCCTTTCATACATTCCTATATATATTTTTTCTGGACCTATGTTCTGAGTTTGCTCTGTCATAATTTGGCTATTTCTATTTCACTATCCATCTAAAGAGCATCCCAACTTTGCCAACTTATCTGCCTTTTCGTTGCCGAAAATGTTCCTGTGATCAGGAAACCAAATTAAGGACATGTGAAATTGGCCTGACAGTCAGCTTTAAGCCGACATCGCTTTGTTTACTAAGCCGGATTTGATTTTTGGCGACGGCAAGGCTAATAATGCCACCTGGCTATCCTTACAAATGATCGCTTTGTGTATCAATGGAACACCAAAAGTCTTCTCTATGCCAAACACTTCCCGCTTGGAAGATGCTAGCTGAGTTTGGTAGGCGAAAATATATAGAAATATCAAGTTTCTCGGAGTATACCCCCCGTTCTACACCGCATACCATTTCGAACCCGTCAATATATATTGAGGTAGTATTTTTCTCCCCTACTAAATCTTTTCTCCATTCATATCTAGAGGGAAGTCATTATCCACATGACTATATTCGGTTTTAGTGCCCAATTTTTAATGAGTATCCTCTTGTACCTGTAATATGCCATACAAGCTTTCCCAGTAGTATCAGTTCCACATTGCTAGGGTTAGCACCTGGGCCGTAACGTGGTTCTTACGATGGATTGAATCCATCTTCACACCATGTTGTCTATGCCGCCCTGCGTCAGAGACTGAGTAATCATGCTTACCTCTATGCTGTTAAAAGACTATTTTATGACCAGAAAGTCAGCCACTGTAAAGTGCTTGAAGTGTAATGACTTTTCTACTACATTTCATACCTCGTATAGGACAGCTTCTGTTGATCGACCCTTAATGTATGCATAGTGTACAGTCGATGAGTTATATGCTATGATTGATCTATTGTACATAATCATTAGCCTCTCTAAAACCTTCAACAAAAAGGAGAAGCCACACTTCTATCTTTTACATTATATTCTTGATGATTCAGATTCTTTGCAACTTTCTATTGATGAGCTTCGGCGTTTTTTGCCACTTCTTTCTTTAAGCTTATTTGAATATAATGTGATTTCAAACAGCCCACATCTCTCCCACAATTTTTCGAAAGATTCTGAAGCCAAATATTTTCGAAGCTCTAGGTAAGTCAAGTTGTTTTATAGCAAATATCGTATGACGAACTGTCCCTTAGTGTAAATTAATGTTAAATTGGAAAGTAACTCTCTTCTAATACTAAAGATGTACTGTTGATTTTAGTACTTTCTCCTTTGTCACCCTCAGTTCTATATCACGTAATAAGTTGTGTAACTATTTGCAATTTCAGCTTCTTCGCTTATCTCCATGTACAAAGCTCCCAATCGAAATAATATCTAACCAAACGAATATTACATAATTGCCAGCGATATGGTCTGGAAGTTTCCCTTTTAAAGTATTTATTCGTTTATGATAAAAGTTTGTCATTCTCATTTTCAGCTAAGTGCATTTCATATGGTTGTTGTAACGAGGTGTTGGACTATGTTAACTATTTGTTATCGTAGAAATTATTGTTTTTATTGTTAGATAAAGAAATATCCATGTGATATGAACCAATTTACTAGACTTATTAAGCTCCATTTACACGCTGACAGAAATTACTTAATTTATTACACAACGAAAAGGGTTCCTAGCCCACAGAAGGAAACGACGGTCACTACATGGCTTCGAGTCTAAGTACTTTGGAGCATGGCGATTGGATCAGAGTGATAAGTTAAGGTGATTAAGGTCTGCCTCTCGTCTGTCTTCCCAAACTAGTTCCTCATTTTTCGGGATCTCGATTCTAAATTTTTGCACACGTTCCTTTCTCCGCAAGAAGTTACTAACTTTTTGGTACCGCTCGCAACTATAGAATATAGCTGCCTTACAAAATTATCGATCCAAATTAAAATAAAGATTATTTATGCTACAAAGTGGACCTGTGAAGGGTATTATAGCCTTGGTAAACTCGAAGTAAAAGTTTTTACCATAAAATATTCGTCTGATAAAACTACTAATGAATTTTAGTCACCTGCGACTCGTGATTTATAACAACTCACGTATTCTAAGTAATTTAGTTGTAACAGGTGTTCAGCGGTTTTGTTTTTGTTTCTTTCGCCGAATGTACTCGCCTACTTCGGAGTCAAAGTCCCACTTCCAAAATGTGGCGTCACCATTTGGCATTGATGCGTGCATGCAGGTGTCGCTGACTTTCTTACTTCAATGTTTTTTTCGTGCTAATTGCCACAGATGTTTCGATGTTTCTATGTTGACGTCGTAAGTTTAAAAATATTTTCGATTTTTCCACTCATTTTGGTTTTTTCTTGTGTGTGATAAGAAGCTTTGCTGTTTATCATTTGAAACGATAACACTTTTCAATTATTTCGCTACTACGCCTTGTAATCATTGAGCACTTGAAATAATCCACATCTCCTCCCTATCTGATTATTAGGCATTTCCGTACTTAACTGCGATTGTTGTATTTTTCTTCATTTAAGTACATTTCATATGGTTGTTGTTTTGAATTGTTGTTATTTTTGCTGGCTTGTTATCTACTTGTTGTCATTGTTATTGACTTGTGTTAAACCGTTACACAGGTGGGTTGCACTGATTCAAGTGCCTGTGAAGTGTCCCTCACCACCCGAGTAAGTCGTTTGATAGCGACTGCTTTCTTGTTTGTCATTCTTTAAGTAATAAAAAGACAAATAAATATGAAATATATGGAACGTTATATTTATAAATTAAAGCTATATTTATTTTTATAAGTCCCTCAGGCAAAAATTTTTAATTTATGTTTCTATTTACCAGTCAATACCATGAAAATATATAACTTGTTTGACCGGAAGACAATTCCTAGCTAAAAGAAAATTTCTTACCCGCAGACCGTCGTGACCTTATATTGGTTATAATACCAGATCAGCGTTGTTATCTCAACTCCAGTTGCATTGCTTACACTGCATTACTAGAATAACGTCACTTAATGATTATAATTTGTGATTGAAAAGGATTAAAATTGATCAGCAGCTCGCCAATGTATTATTCTTTCTGTTAGAGTTACATAAAGCAAAGCTTGATACATCGCCCATATTTGAATTGATTCGTTCATGTGTTGGATAAGGATGTTTTTCTTAGAAATGCTCAAGATTTTAACTTTATTGTAAAGATAAGAGTATACGATTATGTTTAAAAATAATTTTGATCAGTGACCTCCGCAGCTGGCTCGATTAAATTCCAGCCGAAAGGTCCAATTTTCCAACATTTTTTGCAACATTTTTTATGTTCCTAGGCATCAACCATCTCCCTTTTATCTACTGAGATTGGCGGCTTCACATAATCCCCCCAAAAAAATACTCCAGTCGTGTTAAATTACGCTCTCTTGGAGGCCATGCCACAGGCTAATGACGCTAGTTAGACGCTCGACAAGAATGTTCTTCAATAAATTGATTGTTTCGTTGGTTGTATGACATGTAGCGTAGTAGTACTAAAGATCGTGCACAGCAACATTCTCCAAATCAGGATCGAAAAAGTCAAAAGTGAGCTTCACCGCTAAACTAAAATCTTTTATAAAAATCAGTACGTTGGTCATCTCGTTTTGGTCCCATTCACTGAACATACGACGCGCTTGATCCCACTGTACGGCGTTCCTAAAGTCGTGCATTATCCGTTAAGGAAAACCCGCCTCGAAACCAATCCATAATTGCTCGAATTACCAACATGGTATGGCGATTATATCGACCAAATACGATAGTTTAAAGTCATTTTAGGACTATGATACTCGAGACTGCCTCTTGCTAATTTTGGATTAATAAAATCGTAAAATAGTAAAAATTTCCTAATACCGTTTACAAATATAGCTGTATATGTAGAAAATTTTTGAACTCAGATTCATTGTCAGAACACCTCAAATACCCCACAGATCTCTTAGCACATGCATCTCGCGAACTCAAACATTATTTTGGTGGGTATAATAAATTTGCATGATATACAATGGAATGTCAATAAGTCAAGTACCAGAGTCAGCTCATTGATAACCAGACATCGAAAATGCTTCCATTATATATCAAATACTATGTAGACCATTGTTTTTCGTCTAAGAATTCCGAAAGAAATACTTCAAAAAGCAATACAAAGCTACTCCATTACAGCTTCTAACATCGCTAGTACTTCGTCTTCTTCAACTTATTAAAGAAATCAAGGAGAAAAAGCCATGCGAAATATAAAATGTTTTCACATACGTAATCAGAATACTGTTTTATCGACCGAAGAGTTATGACTTAAACTTTGAAGATCATGAATTTTTTTACCTGGAGCACGTAACTACTTCGAAACAGTAAAATTCAGCGAGGACCTCATTGGAAAACTTAAAAGTTAACTTCTCTCTCTTGAGGGAGATGATTTTGCAAGAGAATAGAAATATTGAATAAATTTTAGGGTGGAATTATGAGTTATAAGACATTTGCGACAACATTGAGAATTTAATTCATACAATTAATCGGCTATTCTCGGAATATTCTGCAAAGCTTGCTTCGAACTATTCACGAGGTCCTATGCTCACATGGGAGAACCCTGTGGAAGAACAGATAATAGGGATGATTCTGCTCTCAGTAGAAACTTAATGTGGTGCTAACTGATATAAGTAAAAGAAAGAGTGACCTTCTATGGGTACTCGGTTGCGGTCGCATAGGTTTTTAAGCCTCTGGCGAGATCTGTAGGATAAGAAAGCAAAATAATTACGATGAGGAGAATGGTGAAATTACATTTGAATGTGGTAAACAAAGACTTCTAGCTAATTTATGGTACGAGTATATGGCAACCAATTTGTGGCGGAAGTGAATTTTAATGAAACGGTTTTCGTCACGAAAATTCATTGCGTAATTTAATTTTAGTTGTTATTAAAGTGAGAGCTGCCAAAATCTGTTTTTTGTTTTTGTTTTTTTTTTTTAATTAAAACTTTTTTCGGTTCGATCTGTTACCAACGACCCATCAAGCTGGAATAACGCTTTTAAGACTAAACCCAAAAAAGTTAAAATAACCGTATTGCGTCCACATATTCAAACTTGTAACCATGTTTGTACACAATGCACACATCACGACTTCAAATACCGCTCCAGTCTAGTTCACGCATCGACAACAACATTGTTGCAAGTTAGACTTCCGCATAATGTTGCATGCAGTTGTCCGCCAAACACCAAAAAACTTCTTGTCAGTAGCAGGAAATGTACCGAAAAAATCACGAAAAATGTGTATGCAACATATGCCACTCGTTGCAGCTGGAAATTCGTAGTTTCTAGCGAACATCTACAAATGTGGCAAGTGCCGCAATTGCAGTGAATGCACCAGAAACACGCATGGCACAGTTGACAAGCGAGAAACCGCCAACTACTGGCCAGCCAACGGCTAACTAGTCACTCAGCTGCAGCCAAGCCGACGAAGAAGCATGGCAACATGCGGCACTTGCCGCCACTTACAGCTTGCCAACAGCAACACACACACACGCGCCGTTGAATATAGCTTCAAACTACAACAAATATGTACAAGAATTGCTATTACAGTGCAACCTATGCAGCGGCAGGCAATTCATCGATCATTCCGGGCAACACTGTGGCAGTCAAACAACAACAAACACACACACGCACATTACGTACACTAACTTGCAGCGCTAACTAACTAACTAACGATGCTATAGCCAACAGGTAGTCGGCTGGCACCGATTTTGGCCCATAACTGTAACAGTCAGCTGGTGGCCAATGTTGCCACTGCTACACCTCGGCCCATTACGACGATGTAAAATGTGTCTTGGCTGCCGTGACGCTGCCAATTGCCACCAGCAATGCAACAACTACTCACGCCAGCATTTATGCATAGTTGTGTGTACTAGATCCGTTAGTTAGTTGCTTGGTTGTAAGTAAGAGGCGGCTTGCTATAACAACAGGTGTCTCCACGACACTATCTGTCTACTCATAAGCATTAGGCGACTGAGTTTTCGTCTGCTGAGTGGTCGGTGCACATTCCGTAACGACCGCGTTACGACTACTTAACGGCGCGAAATGTCTTTGTGGCACATGTGGCAGACAGGCGGCGTACGGCATTCACACGCCGTGCACATTCGGCACGTTGGCGTTCGTCGGTGACGGTAACAGTGTTGATAATGTCTGCGGCATTAGTTCATTAGAAGCTCCAAATTGTTAAATAATGACTCATATGGGACTTTTGCGACGCAACTTTGAATGCCACTGTAGTATGATTTTTAGTTTCTTTAACACCGTTATGTATTCCTTGACAAACATTTAGGTTTATTGCTCAGATAAATTGACACAAGAACAGTTGAGAAAGGTATATTAAGTTTGTCTCAAAGCTTGTGATATCTCGTCATTGTCTCTGATAAAGTATGTAGAGAGAGCTTAGCCGGTTTAGCCGTATCCGTCTCTCTGTTCATCTGTCTATACGCACACTGGTCCCTCAGTTACTGAAATATCAATGAGCTGATAATTTTTGAACCAAAATTGAGCTACCAAAATCGAGCCCTTATATGGAAATTTTGATCTCTGCCAAAATATCATCACAAGATTCGGCATACATTATTTTTCAAGGCAACGGAGCAATCTCCGCCTATATTATTTAGATTGGACCACTATTGCAGGTTGGGTTAGACTACGTAAATAGACCGATTCCTCTTGAGGCCACGAATATTACCATATTTAGGCAGCTGGGGAAGCTTGTTCATTGTGATGACCACAACATTTTAGTATGGACTGAAAAGACGCTCACATATCGACAAAACGCCTAGAGCCTGCCACGAATTTATTGAGACCGTTAATATCAATTCCTGCCAATTCGCCGAGTCGTAAAAAGTACGACAATCGAGATGCTTCAACCTAAGTCTGTCGAGTGTGGCAATCCAGCTGACTGAAAATGAGAAAATATTCAGGTGTTTCCACCTTATCTTCCTCGGTGCAACTTTGATAGCTTGTGTCCTGCAAATTCGTTAGCCTCGCCGCTTGATTGCTAATAGGACTCTGATCAGTGTGCTTTGCTAAGAGGTGGTACTTCAATAGAACCTTTACGTTCCATTCTGGACCAGAAGCCTATCGCAACTGAACAAGTTCCAGTTGCTGGCCAGCGCTTGCTGAGTTCGGGGTATCGTTTATAACTTCCGGTGATTTTCCTGCGGCCAGACATCAATTTGCCTTATGGTATATTTTCAAAAGTCAACCAAAAATGATTATCTGAAAGAAATAAAGACTAAAACCCTTGAGTAACCTTACTGTTTGGCCTGTTTGTACTGATTTGAATGAAGAAATGTCTGAGAGAATTACACGAATTCTTCTCAGGACGTTTACAAATACAAAGCTTTCATCTGTATCTATTAGAATGACAGAAAATAGAATCGGCTCTCGGCCCTAACTTTCAAAAGGCGATTGCCAGGAGAAAAAGGTTTTATAACATATGACTTCATCTTATATTTTTGTTTCTTAAACAAGTTTGGGTAATTGGTAATTCCTAGCTAAAAATATTCAAGACGTTATAAATAGTTGGTTCATCGGTTTTGAACCAAAACTCATATAAATCAACACTTATTGTCACCGTGATCATCGAAAAGCACATGAAATCAGAAAATAATACGTACTAACATATCTGCCTCAAGTTTCACTGTTATACTACTTATACATACATAGGTAGTCAGTTACATATTGTATCATAAAATATGGCATATAATTTTGTCAAGTCACATTTGCAAGCGCTGGGAAATCCATTGCTGTCACGCTAGAGAGGCGCCAGTTTGAGACATTGTTATGTGCAACAGCTCGAACTAAGTAAAACCCAGCCACAATGCATGACTGACCGCCAACGGCGTCGCATACTCGAAGGTGTTATTGTATGGCAAATGGTAAAGTAGTGGCAGCAATAAAAAGTATTGCATAAATAATTAGTCAGTGACGTGCGTTTGCTGATTGCGCGCGCAATTTATGTGACCATTGTTTTGTCGTCGCTTTTCGGTGAGATTTTGAGGTATAGCTTAGTTCGAGTTCAAGTATACTTACATAGATGTGAGACCATTGTATTAAGTAGTATTTCTGTAGCCTCAAGGTAACTGTAATTTATAGTGTTCTCGACAAATTTGCTGGGGAGTTGGTTACTTGTCAACAGAGCTGTTGAAGTTGTGAGAGTTAGGTCTAATTTAAGAAATTTTCAATAAGAAAAATGTTGAACTAAACTTGTTTCTATAGAAGGAGTACAGAATAATAATAATAATTTTTTTTTTATTATTAAATTATACAATTTCATTTTTGAAAAAATATGAACCAGTAACTACCTCTGCCCATATAGCACACCAAACAGTGACTTTTGGAGGAATTCGATAAGTTTGTTTATTAACGTTTTAGTTTCATTAACCGTACTTGCGACGATCTTAATGGTCATTCGGCTTCAATTCTTGTCGAGTTGAATTTTGTAAACTCGCAAACCAAGATCTTTCCGCAAATTACATGGGCACAGCTTCAATTGTTGCACGAGATGGCGTAAGAACTCTTTCGCATGTTTTCTAATTGCCTTTTCCACTGAGGATGCGCACTCTCCACTAGAGTAAACATGGTGCGAATTCTTCGGATTCTTTACCAATGAAGGATTGTAAATTCAGCGTCATTTCGTGTATTTATTAGGGAATATCTCTATATATATATGAAAATATTAAAAAAAGTGAAGCATATGATGGTTGAAGATTTTCAGGCAAGTATTATAGAAATGGCGAGAGAGCTTGACATCTCTCGCGAACCCGTTCGAATCATTTTGGTAGATATTTTGGGTGGGATAGCTGTTCTTGCTCGACTCGTACCAATAAAGCTGACTTTTTTTCAAAAACAGGTCTCTTTTTGGACATGCTTGATCGGGCGAATTCCGATCCCGCATTCGTGGAGAGCTTTATAACTGCCGATGAGACATGGGCTTGTTAGTGTGAACAACAAGTCAACAACCATCGGAATGGAGGGAAAAAAAGAGCCGAAACCAAAAAAAATAAAAAATCAAGGTGATACTCATTGTATTTTGTTTCGATATTCGATGTTTGGAGCATCATGAATTTGTTTTGGAGGGGCAGACGGTCCATAATGAGCTCTATTTGGCTGTATTGAAGCGTGAGAATATTCGTCGAAAGCGGCAGGAATTGTGGAAGAACAATTCATTGATTTTACACAATGATAATGCACCATCGCATCGAGTCACTATTGTGACCGGATTTAAAGCCAAAAGGCAAAATACCATCGATCAACCAACGTATTCACCAGATTTTGTTCCGTGTGATTTTTTCTTGATCCTCCAACTGAAATTTCCACTCCGTGAAACCTGTTTTCAGTCGATCGAAGTTAAAAATCAAAATTCGCAGAAGGAACTGAAGGCCAACCCCAAAATTGCCTAGGAAAAGTGTTTTGAGGACTGGAAAAATCGTTGGCATAGGTGTATTACATCAGGTGAGGATTAAATATTTTGCGTTTTAATTCACAATGTATACTTAAGAAATTTGGGGAACCTTGGTGAAATTTATATTTTGGAGAAACACAGAAGAATTCTAAAACTTAAGTTTGTATACTATATAAACAGTGACTTTTCGGAAGTCAATTTTTTCGCGAGATATACAGTAATACTATATATAATACTATACAGTAATACTCAATCAATTACACTTAATCATAAAATAATGAATAGACATTAATACATATGTATATTCTACTTTTATTTTTTGATAACTCATATTTTGGATTTTTCTTTTTATTCACCTTTTCTTCGAAATCAAGTGCAAAAGCATTTTAAACCACTCGATTCCAAAGTGTCAGCGCTATATTTAAGGCATTACTCACTATCAAAAACAAGTGCAAAGTACTCAATTCTCGAAATAAGTGCAAAAGTATGCAATTAACAAATAACAAATTCCACAAGAAGCCAATACAAGTCCATACAAGTATCTGCGACGCAACCACTTCGGCAATAATTACGCACTCGTCAATCGATGGCATTGCGGGGACCGAAGAATATTAAGGACAATAAATTACACAAAAGACAATCAAAACCGCATTTCAATATATCAATAACCGTTATCAGCGCTCGCCAATTATACAGGAAGCCGAGTGCACTTAAACGCCCATGAAGTGGGAGTGCAGCTGTACCTAGGCGAGTTGGTAGAACTCTTATGTGCCCAGGTATAAAAATAGTTCATAAAAAATAAACAAATTACAGATAAAAAGATAAAATGGTATACAAAAAACAAAAACAATAACAAGAACAGCAATATTTGAAGCAAGCAATGCGAGCGATAAGGTGACGACAGTAACGGACTTCGATAGCAGTGCGCTTATCAAAGCTCAAATAAGTAGGCAAATATGCACAGATGAATAAGTGTGAGTGTGTGTGTCTATACATACATATCTGTGTGTTTATGTGTGCGCCTACACATTCACGAATCAGGTGCAAAACACCTGTGCAAATCAAACGGAAACCACTTTACTACGCAACTAAAAAAATTTACTCATACGCCCTGGCAAACCGCCGCACACACAGCGCATTAAATATGCATGTCAGCTGTGACGCTTTGTTGTTTTTACTTACTTTTGGTACACCAATTTAATTCATTTAGTTTATCACTAAACAAACAAACACACACACAAATGTGCACATGTGGCGCATGTTGCAATACGGCGAAGGTAAACGTAGCAAATTGGTGCCGCTTATCGCTCGCTGCCAACGTTACTGCACACGAGTGTGACAGACAAGCGCTCCGCTGTGTCGACACACAATCTCGGCAACAGGTGTGTGCTTTGACTATTACAACAACAACATAAACAACAATATTAACAAAAACAAAAACAACAACAACAGTAATAGCAACAACAATATAAACTAAAATATCAACAACAACACTAACAGCAACAACAATAAACAAAAGCAGTAACGGTAACAACAACAACAACGACGTGTGCGATGAGTGGTAGGCTCCAATTAAGCGGCCAAACGAGCGCTCCACCAACCAGCCACCAGCCGGTCATCGAGCCATTGAACCGCCAGCGCCAGTCAGCCACCGTTATCGGTTGTGAAAGCGGCCGTCGCCCGTTGCCCCTGAATGGATGAATGTTGATAACGCGCAAACGCTGCTTTGGGTGTAAGTAAACAAATGTTAATGCCGGCAGCGACGTCGATGTTGGCAGCGCCTTACGGCTGTTTGTAATCACAAGCTCTGGCTGTTATCGCCAGTAATTGGCAACGCTAATATAGCGGACACGACTGTTGCTGTTTTTGGCGCGATTTTGTTACATATTCGAAGCCGAAATTATTTAAGTGGTAATTAAACAAATTTATGTTTATGAGATAATAATTTTTTTGGCAGTAAAATTACGCAAATAAAATATTTGTAATTTTATGGCAATTATTTAATTAAGTTTGTGACTTTTTTATCATTTTAAAATGTAAGCCAATGTTGCCAAAAGGAGGATATTGTACTGAAAGCGCGAATTCAAAGTTCTCACCCAATTAGTTCAGAGTTTCTAAACACACTGTCATTTCTAAATCTAAAAATTTCGAGACATTTTTCGGAAATGACTCCATTATTTGACTCCGAAGTCCAATGGATAATCATCCGAGTGAACTCCAGCCGATTAACTCGCTCCAAGAATCCATGAATCGGCCTTTGAATTGCTTTCGTATTCTCCAAATCCGGCACCCGATGACTATTTCCTGTTCTCAGAACTCAAAATTTCTAAAATGATATACATGGTTCTTTCTTCTTTAAAGACTTTCAAAGCGCAATTTTCATTGAAGGTGCTTGAATCCCCTCTGCCTTCTCAAAATGCTTGCCTTTCATCAGCCTTTTCAGGCAAGGAAACAAAACAAGTCCGGGGGCCACATTTGGGCTGTAGGGCGGTTGCAGATGCGTTGTGATGCCGGCCTTGGTTAGGCGGTTTGAGCCAGGCGTTGTAGTAGTGTAACTTCCAATCGGCTGCTATGCCTTGTCGGACCCAATTGACCCTTCGTTTAAGTCTCTTGTGATCTTCCACCTAAAACTTTGCGTTGACAGTTTGTCCAGGACTAACAACTTCATGGTGGACGATGCCTTTAATGTCAAAACAGACAATGAGCATCGTTTTCACTTTGGATTTGCTCATTCATCAGCGACCTCTTCCCGGCCCTCCAAAAAGGACTGGTGCCACCGAAACACATCACTTCTTGCTAAAGCAACATCTGGATAAGCCTGCTTGATCATATCAAACGTCTCTGTCGCAGATTTGCCGAGTTTCACCCAGAGTTTAATCGCATACCTCTGCTCCAACAAACGCTGGACTTCGACTTACACCACTCAAAGAAACACGTCGCTCGAAAATGTTTAAATCGAAAAAAATTAACATCATCTTGACTTTTGAGCGGCTTTGCCGCGGTTTTTTGCTTTCAGGTCGTTTCCCGCCATTCCGATGATTGTTAGCATGTCAAACTCATAATCCCATTTCTCACCGGCAGCTATAATGCTCTCCATGAATGTGGGATCGGAATTCACACTCTTTTTGAAAAAAAGTCGGCTTTATCGATATACCCTTCAAGACATATTATTAAGATATACAATGAACATATTTTTAGTGTTTAAAGCTATTCCACCTCACCGCCTTTTATCGAACACATTTACGGCACGAAGCTTAAGGTGAGATACAAAGCTGAATCGGAGGGTTAAACTTGATTTCAGTGGTATTTTGTCCGTAGACTCACTTATCCCAGGACTTGCTTTCGTATCGTAATCGTAATAGTAAATTCTTCTTTATTTTTAATAAAACCAAAATTAACAATTTAAATTTCCCTCACCGCGTCTTTGCTTCGAACTGATTCGCTTCACTGAATTCCCCTTAGACTAATCATTTTCAGATTAGACGAATTTAATATTCGGTAGTAGGTAGAATGCCTCTATTCGAGACAAATTTTGAGGCATTGTTATTATTCATCTGCTTTTGATTATTATATTAATATCATAAGATCAAATATGACTCGGACTGGCAAAACATTGTTTTTACGAATTTTAATACAAATCTTTATCATCGGCTTTACAATAGGTTTTTGAGCCAATACAAATACGCCACGACTTAATCAAATTTTCCGTACGCAGCCTGGGTTGACCTTCTGTACCTTCAGCAAATTTTGGTTTTTCTATTTCGATGCGGAATTCGCTTGATTGTTGGACAGTTCGACATCATTTACATAAATTTGATGCGTTTTATGAATGTAGGTTCCTCAGCTAGGTTTCCAAGCATCACTTTTGCGATCTCTACTCGTCATTGGTTTTACAAAAGATTCAGGTATTTTGACAGAGGTCGAGCATAGACACGCCTCATAGCCGAAGCATTAATCAAAATGTGATGAGTGGAATTACAAGAGATCCTGCTACGTCTCTGATGCCAACATAACTATTTTCAAGTACTGCTTTCATAACTTTTTTTAACAGAGGTGGAAAGCCGACGAGTATTCTTTGACTTCACAACTTGGTGTTTTATACTTTGGGGAGGATTTCAGCTAGAAAACAAGTAAATCTCACAATGTTTTCCTATTTTTAAATACTGTACATTGGCTTTAGATTTTATTTTGGCAAAAATTTTAAAGATATTTACAAATAAGTAAATTTTAAATATATTTTTTTTTTTGCAGACAAAATTCATGAAATATGCAAAAACTGCAAAACAGTTGCATAAAATCTAGCTGCCTGTTGCAACAGCGCCGCCAAGTGGCGGTATGATAATCCAAAGGTAATGATTTGAAGTACTCACATTAACTTTCTCAGGCAGCGCACAGGTGTTGTTTAATTGTCAATGAATTAAAATAACTGTAAACAGTATTTAATTGCTTGATTGATTTTTTATTAGCCATAACTGTAAATAACTTAAACACACACATAACCACATACACTTGCCATATAAGCTTTGCTTGGTGAGTGGATTTTTTTCGCACACATTCCATCTCACTAGCAAACTCACAGTTTTTTTCTCTCATTTTGGCTATAACTTCCATTAAAATACCGCAAAGTGCACCGCTAATACATAACACAATACCACCTGCGCAAGCTGCCGCAAGTGCAAAGAGTCGCTAAGCTATTAGCTAAGCAGCGATTTAATTGAAAAAAAGATCGCAAACCTCACGACATTAAAAATAATTATTGGAAAATTGCACAAATTAATTACCATTAACAACTAAATGACAATTGCTGTTGTCGCGTTGGAATTGTCTGCACTGCCGTTAACCGACGCTGCTGGATGAGCGCCGGAGAGACTAGCGATCTAGCGATCGGTAGTCAGCAGAGCACTTAGATGGCAGATCATATCGACTATTGAATGGCAACAAAAGCGACATTTAGTCAGCAATGAACAAATTAATTTATCAAATTGCATAAAATTACAATCTGCAACATTCGTGGTTGGTAGATTAGCGGCGTTGTTTCTACGACTGCAAGGTATTTCTTAGTCTGCAAAGCAAAGCTTTAAAATTGTTGAAAATATTCAGTTTGCCAATTTTTGTATAAATGCGATTATCAACATAAGTTGCTATGTAAATTTCGGGATCCCGAAAATTTTCGGGACTCGTCGAAATATCGTTTAGTAAAATAAAATTATATTTTTTGTACGATATTCTAAAAATTATTATGAAATACTTAATGTTATAACTATAAGTTTTTTACTTTTCGGAATTGTTTAGTGAAAATTTACTAAAATTTCAGCAAATTATAGTATACAAGTATAATTATACATATCCATCACATCCATTCTTCCATCTAGCTTGATGATATGATGCTCCTAGCTATTTTTTTTTTTTTATTTTATTACACCTCCAAACTAGAATTTTTAAGGATTTTGATTTTAAAAAAATATTTATTAAATTTTTTTTCAAAATTTTTGAGCAAATCCCGAAATTTTTCGAGATACTGAAATTAAAGTATCCAAATACCGATTTTTTCAAACTTCGGGATCCCAGAGTTTTTTTGAACCTCGAATCGTTTTGAGAACAATACATAGTAAATCCTGAAATTTTTCAAAATCTCGAAATTATTATAAACAATTTCCGATTTTTTTCCAATTAAAATTTTAAAAATTTCAGTGGCATTATTGAATCGGTGACATATCGTTACTATTTCAATTTCTGAAAATTTTCGGGATCCCGAAATAATTTTATGAAAGTATCAGTACTTTTCGAACATTTTTAAATTCAAATTCCAATATGAAATTATTGACCATTTATATTCGGAAATTTTGCGGGATTCGAAAATTTTTCGGGATCACAAAATTTTTTATGAAAGTCCAGACTTTTCCAAACTTCAAAAATTTTACATATTATATACATTTTAACTTCAAAAAAATTTAGGGTTTTCGAATTTCGAAAATGTTTATTTCCAGTTGCTTAGTCTAAATATGCATTCCGAAAAATTTTAATGAAAATATCAGTTCCCTTTAATTTCGAACTTTTCTAAGTTAAAATTTCAATATGAAATTATTGACCATATATATTCTTAAATGTTCGGGATCCCGAATTTTTTTATGTAAATTCAGACCTTTCCGAATTGTTTACGTGTTGTATACATTTCAACTTCTGAAAAATTTAGGGTTTCCACATTTTCTTTTGAATTTCGAAAATATTTAATTCTATAATTTCAGTTGCATTATCCAATTTTTCGGAACCCCGAAATTAATGTACATATGTATATATGTACATATACACCGCCACATACATATGAATGGTACGTATAAAAATCTCGATTTTTCCAAACTTCGAAAATTTTACATTCCACTTGTAATGTTTAATAATCGAAACGTTATTGAAGTTTTAATTCCTGAATATTTTCGGTATTCACGAATATTTTTAAAAAAGTTTGATCTTCGAAAATTTTTAAAATCCAGTTGCATCGGTTGATTTAGACTGCTTATAATTTGGAATTTTTCAGGATCTCTTAATTGAAAATGTTAGTATTTTTTTCGAAATTCGAACATTTTTAAATTCCGGTTCCATTAGTTGATTTCTGACTGCTTACAGTTTGGAATTTTCAGGGATCTCGTAGTTGAAAATGTTAGTATCTTTTTTCGAACTTCGAAAATTTAAATTCCCTTGGTAATATTTAAGTCATGACGTTATAACTTCCGAAATTTTTCCCAAACCTGAAATAATTTTTCAAATTAATAAAATTTTCGAAATTCGAAAACTTTTTCGAACTGCGAAAATTTTTAACTATATATAATTTCACAAAAAAATTTTGCACTATTAAAAATTTCATAACAATATAAATAGTTGAACATTTGAGCAAAAGAGTGTTTGTAAATAAAATTAACGGTATTTGGTAGTTATTTCACTGTCCAGCTAATTGCTCTCTATAACAGAGAGTCCAAAGTTTATTTAGCAATTAGCGCCAATACGTGTTCATACATATGTACATTGTACACATGCATACTTGATATATACTTATATAATTATTACAAAATTGCCACTGGCTTCTGCCGCCAATTAAATGATGCTCACAGCTTGTTCTCTTTTTGTTGTTGCAATAATTTATTGCTTAATAGCACAGTGTGGCAGATACTGTCATCACTCGTGTATGGAATTGGAGAATTAGCACGTTTTCATTGGAATTCAATTTATTTCAGTTTCTCCTTTATTTGCCATAGCGCCAGTGACGCTGCCACAAGCATTCGCTTTACTGTGCAACAACACCAGCAAAACATTTCCTGTGCTTTGATTGTAAATGCATTTGACGGCATTATTATTGACATACATATGTTTGTGTGCTGGTGTGTGTATGTACATGTGTTCAGCATGTCGTATGCAAAGTAGTTTGGCGACAAATGTCTCCGCCGCAAATCAAGCCAATTGGTCACGGCTTCACAGCGCAACTGCAGTTGCCACGCTTCTAATGCGGGCATCGACATGTTTTGCCGATTTTATATACATGCATACATATATATAAATAAATAAATATATATATATGAATAGTATTTATCCATACTTCCATGGTTGTCTTAGGTTTCGCAGCTTGCGTTGTTTCGCCGAAAATCCTTTACTACCCGCTAAACATGTCACCGGCATTAAGCATTTGTCTGCTTGTATGTTTGTACGGGCGCTTAATTATTTGCTTGTCGCAGTTGTCGACGCCACGCGAACAACTTCTTTGGCGGCAGGTGCATTTCCTGTCGCTGCGGCTGCGTGTGCCCAATGCACGCTGCACAGCTGCGCCGATTTTAGCAATTAAAATAAATTTAAATACATTTCTACGAGTTGGTTACGTATACGCACAGGTGGCTATCGGCTGTTATTCAAGAATTAATGATGAAATTTAGCGCAAATATTACATTTTAGAATGTGTTTCTTTGGAAAATTCAAATTAATTCATGTAGTTTTAAGCGTGATAAGAAAAATGCGAATTTAGTATAGGCACTTTTTTGAGATTTTTAAATTTTTTGTGTTCCATTAAATTCTCTGTTAGAATAAAAAAGGCGATTTATGGGAATTAAGAAATTAACTAAATGAAATGTTTCTAAATTTTAAAGCACATTCATATATACACTTTACGAAAATACAGAAAAATTTCTGAAGAAAAATGTTTTTCTGCGTCCTCCAACGCTGCAGTGATTCTGACCTTTTCCGAGAATGAAACCTAAGAACATTCTCTCTGACGAAAAAAAAATCAAAAGATTACAAAGTGATGGCACTTCTACCATTTAGTTAAATTTACACATTTATTTAATTACAATTCTTCTTTCGGACGATTTTTAAGTTAACACCAAAACTAAAATTATAACTTGAAAAAAGTTTGAGACCTCTGAAAAAATGGTTTCCAACATTTTGAGAATTCGCCGGTGATCACATAGCCATATTTTTTTCTTGATATCAAGCTTTCAGTCGCAGTCACAGAAAATAGTCAAAATTTTAATTCAGATTGTTCTGTAAAACT